>CM069453.1:9809616-10241683 GCA_035610835.1 Ophiura sarsii
ACCAAAGAAGATCTGCTGAGGGTTCACAAATGCGCAAATAAGCAAAATGACTTCATTTGACTTCAAGTAATTTTACAGTGCACCTGGTGAGCATCATAACATGTGCTCACTGCTTTAGCAAACCTACTCATTTGCATAAAGGGCATACCTGTATGGACTAGTTCATTTAATGGTAAGAGGGGTGGTATTCAGCTTTGCTTGTGTGCTCAGAACTGAACAGTGTCCGTCCGTGACAAAATTTGTGTCCGTCCGTGACAACTTTTAATTAAAGATTTAACTAATTTATGCCTGCCCTAATTAATTAATACTCCTGCATGGGAAAGAATACATATAAGGGAGATACTTCACTATGTTTTTATTTTTTTACTTTGTCCTTGAAATTAGTTTAAAAACTTTTACACTTTTTTTGTGTCACAGACGGACAGCAAAACATCAAAATGTTAACGCAAGTCTAGCGATAGAACTTCCCCAGAACTTTTTTCCCAAATATTTATCTTATTTGATAGAAAAGTGTGTCAGCTATCAACATTACATCCCAAAACTCTGAAAATGTTACATTAACATAAAAATATAGCATGATGAACTTGAACTAAAATGTCCGTCCGTGACGCATCTTGTTTTCACCCCTTGGACAATAATGGACTGTTCCGCGAACGTACCACATTTTAATTTTTTTTTAAATGCAGTTTCAGATAGCCTAGATATTGTCCAACATTGTGAGGTACCTATCAATATCAAAATCATAAATTTATTTTTTCATAACCATGTTAACCTTTAACCGATCAGCCTCATCATGAAACAGGCAAATCTCTTATAAGATATTTACGAAGTAATTTTAAATACACTTACTACATGTAGCAACGTAATCTTTCTTGCACAGAAGGCAAGTGGCAGAGTCTTTCACTCCCGCTTTCCCCAAATTCTTGGGCTGATATCCAAAGAAGAGCCACATGAGCGATGAAGACGTGGTTTTGGTCACAAACCCCTCGTGTAGGCCACGCTTGTCTATATCCAGATATAAAGCGTGCGGCTTTGGGTGTTTTTTCTCCAGGTGCGATATTAGATTAGACATGTCTCCTATTGGATTCATAAAGAATAAAGAATTAGTGAAATAATGGCTGACGATAATAATTTATTTAAGAAGGGGTGAGTCTTTTTGTTTGTGTATTTCATTCGCACACATTTTGTGAATCAAGTTGCAAATAAAATGTCCAACTAGATTGTGGAATATCTTTGGAACAATAAGCAACACTTGCATTATACCTGTTTGTTTGCAGTGACCAATTTGTTTCTGGTGTTTTGGGTTGTGTTGTGGGGTATTTTGGGGGATGGGGGTGATCAGTGGTTCCCATAGGAAATATGTAGCTGAATTGCACCTTTTAAAACTTATATTCAAAAATGGCTCACATGGACAACTTAATCAAGAAACCTCCTGACAGTTCTTAAAACACTACATTTTTTTAAAACTTTGCTTACCTACATTTGCCTGTTAAAGGGGGGAAAATGTAATCTCTGGCAATATTATTAACCTATTTTGGGCTTAAACATTTGACTAATTAGGTTACAAAAACTTTTTCTATAGGTTTCTTTTCATCTAACTTCAGACGATCTCCCCTATAAAAACAAAAAACAAACGATATTTACCTCCTTTAGCAAAACATGCCTGTTTGCACAGGATACAGATTGGCATGTCGGGAAATGTGGGATTACTCTCGAATAATATCCACACTAACGACTTTTCATCCCTCGTGTCAGCAGCCATCTTCAGCGAGAGATAATTTGATGGTGTTTGTTAACCGGGTGGACTGGATGACATCGCCTGGAGGAAAATTAACAAAACATATCTTGACTCATTTGTGCTGTTTTATATGTCAACATTATCATCAAATTCTATGTATTCAGTACTATTCACTATAAGATGACAAAACCCTCTGTTCTATAAGTCACTGTCATAATGCCACGGATGAAATTGACGCTATTTCATGTAAGCAAGTTGTTTTGTTGTTGTTCGCTGAGCTGCGTCCAAATGCTTTAAATACATGAACAACTATTATACACAAATACATGTATGAACTTACGATTTACCCAGTGCCGCATCTCTAAATGCTCCACACTTTGCAGAATTTGCTATACAATCTGAAATGTGTATAACAGTTTTATAAATGCATTTCAATGTAACAGTTTCATTTTTAACAAACAGTTGAAATTTGACAACAATTTGCTACACACATTTTTCATGAAAATCGATCACTGATGAACAGTGGCATAACCAGCATCAAAATTGGTGGGGTGTAAATCGGAGAAAACAAAACATCAATTCAAATATTCTGATCTTTGGCTATTGGGGAGAATAAAAAGGGGTTTACGCTAACGTAGGAAGTTGAAAACTTAGTCTCAATTGATATAAATAATTATTAATATTTAAATATCATTCAAGATGTTTAATCATAAAAGCACAAACAATTGAATTTATTCAATTCAATCCCAGACATAAGGCCAAAAGAAATGGTTTGATTGTCCTAGTTACGACCGAACCTCATTTTGAAACTGACAAAAAAAGTTGTGTCTTTTATGCTCGAACTACTAAGTGCAAATGAATACTGATTTTACCAACCCTAATTTTTGAAATTCCAGAAAAAGGTTTAGGTTTTTTTCCTTCCAGACTTCTGCTTTCCGGAAATACACTAACATATTTTGAAACTGTCATGAAGTGATTTATGTTCAAATATAACATCTAATATTCTAAAGTGAATTTAAGAAATCGTTTAACTTAATGTGAAAAAAATCTGACAAACCGACCCTAACCTTTGGAGGGGATCTATAATATTTTGTTGTTTTATTGGAAAATAGATTAAATTAGAAGTCATGCGATCGTTTAACATGCATTATTTTCGCGGCAAATCTCAACCCGGAAGTGCCGTTATTTGCTTAATTTTGCATGAAGGCGATGTCGGAATTGTATGACATTTTGGATTTGGGCTACGTTGATGATTATCTTTACGTTATTTGCTCATTTAGTATATATCGATACATCTCTCAATGCCCCTTTAAGGCTAGTGGATCCACCCAGATATAGTGCTGGGAGATATCACGCCTCAAACCCAAAATCACAAGATGTTCTTCATCTCTTCAACAAGTATCAGAATTTTCTTAATTCAAACAGGAAATCAAACATAAACGGCTATATCTTGCCTCACGTCCCGTACGGAATAAACCGTATAGCAATGATAGCTACAACGTATCATTAGGCCCCTTGCAATTAAATGTGAGTTTACTGTTGCCCGCGCGCGTCCAAAAGTCACCCGCGTGATATATGTAATATTTTAAAAGTATTTAATTATTTCATTGCTTAAAGCTTTTTCATAAGCTTTTTAACACTTTTCCGGCGATAAAATTAGACGATGAGCCGCATTTCAATACTTCCGGGTTGGGAAAACATTTCTGTGATGTAAAAAACTCTGCACGAAACTTGCAATTGTCGCTTTGTATTGAAATGTGTGCATTTGAAGCATATTCGTAGGCACGGTAATTGATTACTGCGCAATCGCTTCTGCGCATGACGTCACATCAAAACATTGCTGAGTTATTTTTAGTTTTTTGCCTAGCGTCCGCGAACCGCCGAACTTCTTTGGAGTTTTTCTAGTGCATTCTGGGTAATATTTCAGGTTTGTTTACGATCATCATCTTTAAAATTCTTCGAGCTAGCGTAACGAATTTTGTTTTACAAACATCGAATATCTCATTAATATTCATATTCAAAATAGGGATGCAAATATGAATAGATTCCTTTATAAACAAAATGCAAAGCCAAGGCAGTAGGTGGTGGTAGGACATAACTAACAGCATTTGAATTGTATTCGTATCTTGGATAATAGTTAACAACGCCGACAATATTAAATCAGGTGACTTCACCCCAAAATATTACAATATTAATATTAAAGGTAGATGACCCGATCACATTTTCGTAACACAGAATTATTTCAAACATACGGAGATTTTCATATCATATGAAAGCTCGTATTTTTCTCATCATCATACTGAAATTTGACGGCCTAAATCAATATAATTACGGAGAAATCGATGAAATACCGTCGAATTACCGCGAATGGTGGTAACCACCGATATAGTTTGTGTACTCAATGAATGTCAATGGGTACAGTTCACAGCATCTTGTGCGTCTAAAATAAGAACCATAGAGCTATGCAACTCAAACTTTGGAACACGACTTTTTTAAGGATGACCTTTCATGTAGAATAGAAAAATTCAAGTTTAAAATCGGAATGTGATCGGGTCATCTACCTTTAAAATAGTCACCTCGTCCTGGTTTTCAAAAATGCAACAGTAAACTCACATTTAATTGCAAGGGGCCTTTTAAATTGGTTTGAGCATGCGCACTTGAGTTACGGGACGTCTAGCAAGACATTGCCACATAAACCTTACCCCATTTATTACGCATTTTGTCTTGGTCGGCGAATTTGCCCACTAAATCGGTGGGCAAATTTGTCCACCTGCAAGGAATGAAATGTAAAAAAGATTCACTCAGAATCAGATCAGACTCGGAGCTCAGCTCAGCTCAGTGGCTACTGGCTAATAGTACAAATCTAAATATGAATATTGATGTTCAATTCAATACAAACCTCAATAATGTGAATGAAATTAGAAACCTTCATTGACAACTTTGAAACTGAGTTTCGGAGTTTCGCTCGTAGCAGCTCGTAGCCCTTTACAGGGGGACGCTCTACTGAATCAGTCGTGTTGGCAAAAGAACCGGGCACAAGAAACCTTCCTTGGGGGTATCTCCCGGTAATCTTTTGTTAAGTAAACTATTGTTAGATATTTTACATTAAATTTAATACTGTAAAACTGTTTATACACATAATTTGTTGTTATTTAATTTTGGTATAATTTTGTTTGTTTGTGTGTGAACATTGTACGCAAATGTATCAAATCTGTAAACTCGCCAAGATTCGTCTCGCTGCGTGAACCCCCGGATTAGTGACGAGCTGTTATTAGCTATGTGTTTACGCATTCGATTCGAACGCGTACACGCAGTGCACGCACAACCTGAGTCTTAGGCACAACCAACAGCAAATTGCTTTCTAAAATTCGAAAAAACACACAAGAAAACGTCATTTTTAGCATCTTTTAGTTCGTACGTGTTCGTGTGGGTGTCCGGGATCGTGTTTAGTTTCGTACTGCCATCGATATTAGGTAAGTAAAGAAGAATTTCAGAAAAGAAAGGAGAATTAAAAATCTAATTCATTTTATTAAATTATTGTTTATTTTTCTTTCAACAATCCAATCCATGCATTGACTATTTAGGCCCCTAAACTAAAGGGCCCTATAATCAAAACAAATAATTGTCGATCATAGCGTCATTATCTGAGCGCTCGCGTTCATCCAAAGGTTGAACGCGGTCTTGCAATGCATTGCATTCCAAAACAACATGCGTACCAGCCATCGCGATATGCACCAGGCGCATGGGACCCTGATAGAATCGTGATGCTATGATCGACAATTATTTGCTTTGATTATAGTATAGGCTTAGTCGTCGTCAGTACTTCGGCACTTTTTAAAAACCGCCAACGCACGCGTCTAGTTAATTGAGCGTGTGGGCGGGGACATTCATGACCCATGGATTGGATACGGTCGCGGCCTATCGGATTACAGAGTCCGCGACGCGTCGAACTGCTCAAAGATAACGTTGTTCCGACGCTGTTCTACAACACACACACATCCGTGTTTACGCTGTACCTAGGCCTACGCTGTTGTCACAGAAAAAAGTGCCGAAGTATTCTGATGACGACTAATATTGTGGAGATCCCACCTCTTGTTTCAGGCGCACCCCTTCAGCTGCAAACGTGCTGTTGAATGAAGGGTCCATTTTACATATTTTTACGTATTTACAAGTTTTTCGTATCTTACAAGTTTTCCCTGTAGAGTGTAGGGCCTAGGCCCTAACCTCTAGGAAATTGAGTAGGGCCTAGGCCTATACAGACACAGACCGGGATGATCCCCTACTCTTTACGAAGGAGTCTGTGACCTTTTATAATGTGCTCGGATTATTGCACGTCCGATGCACGAGACCACCATTTATATGTGACTTCTGAACCACGAGACAATTAAGACTAAGTACCTTGCCCAAGGATACAAACATGTTGGCCGAAGTGGGGCTCGAACTCACAACCTTTGCATCGTGAGACCGGCGTCTTATCCACTAGACCACACACGCTCCCCTAATGACTATGCAGGTGGACGAATTTTAAATACAGCGATGTAGTACGATGTGGCTAGGATGCATTGAATCGATGTCTATAAATTAAGGCTAATGAAAGTTGATTCCATGTTTCCCGTAACATTTGGTTCAAACCATAATGAAAATGAGCCTAGGCCTAACTTTTTCATTATTCATTAGGCCCTACTCATTATTTTGCAGCAGTTCATTATTTACAAAATAACGACCATTTCACCAAGATGCTTAGCATGCACTAGGCTATAGGCCTACCCTTCAATATAGTGATAAAATACAACACAGATCAATAATGCAATCACACAAAGTACAGATTCAAAAGAAACACTTTGAACTTCACGGTGCAAGTAACTTTGATTTTTGTATAGGATGGCGCGGACATACGGGACCTTGACTTGAGTTAATTTTAGCAAATTTGCTTGGCAACCAGTGTTTCAAAAGCAAAACATTCCATGCACGCACTCAACGCTGAGCGTTACGCACTTGATTCGCAGTAGGGCCAATGTGTGGTTGCCGTAATTGATTGATCTGCGCAAGTTGTTTTTGTTTTGTTTTCAACAGCATTTGATTGTTTTCACCGGCATGACGTGGTCCGCCCCAAGGGCATACACCACTAATTTGATAATACGCGGCACTTCCGGCAAAGTTGAGTATGATTTATAATAGTTCCTATTTGACGGAAAGAATGGTAGCAAATGGAACTAATCATTATTGTTTTTGTGTCAAATTTGTGTTCTGCGTATTCCTAAGAATGTATATTTAATGTTTCAAAAAGAAAATACGTGATTTTAACTGAAACTTAATTTTACGGACCAATTTACACACACGTTGCATGCAAGTGTAAAATCCGACTTATAAGTAACAAAATCAGTACACTCTGACGTGCCGGCTTCTAGCTAAAAATCCACCTGATGACCCGGGGTTGAGTTTCAGATATGTTATAAAATACCGTTTGTGTTAAAACATATTAGCATTTCAGAGACAAATTCGCGAGCTAACTCAGGTTACAGCGATTTGAACACAGCCTCCAAAGCATGTAAAGTCAATGGGAGCCGAATTAGTGATGTACGCCCCCAACCTATTAAACATTTTCCATGTTTTCTTCACAAAGATACAAACAATGACAATGCACAACACGTGGTAGAAAGCATGCGTTAAAAAACGAATTAATGTCAAAATATTCCCATATTTCAAGATTTATTACTGCAAACATAATAGGCCTAGGCCTAGCCTAATTTATAAAAATGATGTTTCATACCTACAAATTACCATTACCATTGCATTTTTACATGAACTGTTCCGTGTTTACAGCAGCTCCAACACACCAGCTAGGCCTACATGTATATAATCAAAACAAAGAATTCTCGATCAAAACATTATTCCAGTCACGCCAGCGGCCAGCATTCATCCACATTTTGAACGCAGTGTGATGAGCCCTTGACAACCACGCCACAACGCGATCGGCCGTTCTTACATTACATAATTGTCCAATCACGCAGTGTGGGGTCTTGTGAGAGCCCCGATTGGTCAATTACCTATTTGTTTTCAAGTACGCCACACCTTCCATTTTTACTGCGCCCTTGCCATCGCGATTGACGCGGTCACGCACGATACGCCCCAGTCGCATGGTACACTGAGGAATCGTATACGATTTGATCGAGAATTTGTTGTTTTGATTATAAATTGGGCGGATGTATACGAACAAGCCTGAATCGTACTGATTGCGATCAAGAGCGTTTTTGTTAGTGTCAACAGACCAGATTTAAACTCAGACGGTGAGCTCATGTGGGTTGAAATTAAGATCAGTAGAGCCAAACCAGTTTTAGTAGGCGCTTTTTACCGCCCCCCTAGCTCAAAATTTGAGTACCTTAACTGCCTCCGAGAGGCTTTGGCAAAAATGGATCACAATCGGTACAGCAACATATGGATTGCTGGGGACTTTAATCTAGCCGGTATCGATTGGCCTTCCCAAAGTGTACGCCCTGGTGCTGATAAACCAAACATATGTATGGGGCTGATCGATATTGCAAATGATTATGGTCTTGAGCAGATGGTTGATAAGCCAACAAGAAAGGAAAATATCTTAGACCTCTTTTTTGTCAAAAACCCATCATTAGTGATCAAGTCTACCATTATCCCAGGGATAAGTGACCACGACGGGATCCCGTTGATACTGTTGAATACAAAACCATACATAATAAGACAAAAGCCCAGAAAGGTCTTCTTGTACCATAAATCCAATGTAGCAGATCTGAAAGCAGAAGTGCAAGGTATAAGCAACGACTTCAGAGAAAAAGACATCTCTAACACTGATGCAGAGGATCTGTGGTTGGAATTTAAGGACAGGTTACAAACAGCAGTTAATAAACATGTGCCTTCAAAGATGGCACGAAAAAGTAATAGTACACCGTGGATCAACCACACTATGAAACGCTTACACAAACGTAAACAGAGGGCTTACAACAAAGCCAGAAACACAGGTAAAACTGAAGACTGGGAGCTTTTCCGTCAGTTACGGAAGAAAATCAAAAAAGCAACCAGGAACTTATACAGGAAATATGTTAGGGACAAATGCCTAGAATCTACAAAGCAATTTTGGAGTTTTGTAAAGAGTCTCAAAAAAGACTCCACTGGGATACCAGCACTAAAATACAACGGGGAGCTATAATCAAAACAAAGAATTCTCGATCAAATCGTATACGATTCCTCAGTGTCCCAGCGTCTGGGGCATACTGTGCGTGAGCGCGTCAATCGCGACGGCAAGGGCGCAGTAAAACCGGAAGGTGTGACGTTCTTGTAAACAAAAGGTAATTGACCAATCGCGGCCCTAATCAACAAGACCCCACGCTGCGTGATTGGACAATTATGTTAGGCCTACGCCAGCCCGAACGCGTTGTGGCATGGTTGTCAAGGGCTCATCACACTGCGTTCTGAATTCGGATGACGCTGGCGTGACTGAAATAAATGTTTTGATCGAGAATTCTTTGTTTGATTATAGTAACAGACAGACAGCAAAGGAAAAGCAGAAGTGCTCAACAACCAATACAAGAAGCAATTTACTCAGGAAAGAATGTCTGATCTACCAAAGGAAAAAGAAAGCGAGATTCCATCAATGTCAGAAATAGTGGTTAACGAAGAGGGAGTAATAAAGCTGCTTGAAAATCTCAAACCATTCAAGGCACCAGGCCCCGATGAAATAACGCCATGGGTCTTAAAAAATACCGCCCAGGAGATTGGTTCAGCACTCACCATAATATTCCAACGCTCACTTGATACTGGAGACGTCCCCCAAGATTGGCTTTGCGCAAATATCACACCCATATTCAAAAAGGATGATCGGACAAACCCAGCAAACTACAGATCTGTAAATCTGACATCCGTCTGTAGTAAGGTTCTGGAACATATTCTGTATTCCACTATCATGAATCATTTGGACTCACACAATATTTTATGTCATCAACAACACGGATTTAGGAAATCCCATTCATGCGAGACACAACTTTTGTCCACCGCACAAGAATTCAGGCCTTCACGTTTGAGGCGTGCGAGTGCGATCGCACGCCATCGCACGCCTGAAATGATTACGAGAAGAGCGATTTATCGCACACCTAAAAAAAATATAAAAAAATTATAAAAAATTTTTTTTTTTTTTTTTTTCTTCTTCTTTTTCTTAAGGCAAAACAGGACCTTAGACGACTCGTATTTGACCCTTAATAACCCACATAATACCCCTTGACCCACACCATTAGGGATAATAACTCCTAACCTAAGATCTTATACTAAATTATTCTTATCAAAAGTATGATTTTTTTCAACACTGAAAATGAAAGTGTATAGGCCTACATACATTAACATACAGGTTTACTTGTCTTAACAGTTAGCCCCAGGAATGGCAAATCTACCTCATTTTGTTGTTGATTAATGTAGATTAATTACCCGGGACTCGCTCCCAACCTTACGCCATGTGCAGTTTGTTTTGATCATAAAACAGCACACCTAATTTTTTTGAGGAGTGCAATTTATGGCACACCTACAGCACACCTCAATGTTTTGAGGAGTGCGATTTAAAGCACACCTTCAATTTTCAAACGTGAAGGCCTGAAGATATCGCCCAAGACCTGGACCAAAGGCACCAAACAGACGTCATCATAATGGACTTCTGTAAAGCCTTTGACAAGGTGCCACACCAGAGGCTACTCTTGAAACTACGTCGATATGGAATCCGGGGTAAGACTCACAAATGGATTACTTCGTTCCTCACAAAACGGAAACAACGCGTAGTGATGGATGGTGAATACTCTGACTGGGTGCACGTCGACTCAAGCGTTCCACAAGGAACAGTCACAGGACCATTATTTTTTCTATTATTCATTAATGACCTCTGACCTGCCTGACGGCATACGTTCAAAAGTACGCCTGTTCGCCGACGATTGTATTTTGTACAACAGAGTGGGGGGTCCAGAGGATGCGGATATACTACAAAAAGACTTGGATACATTAACAGACTGGCAAAACAAGTGGCAAATGCAATTTAACGCCAAAAAATGTTACATACTCCGAGTCTCACACTCTAAATCGCCTCTGAGATACTCATACACTCTCAATAACACAACATTACAAGAAACAGCATCACATACATATTTAGGGGTGGATTTAAGTCATGATCTCAAATGGAACTCACACATAAACAGGATTGCGTCAAAAGCAAACAAAACGTTGGGCTTTATAAAAAGGAACTTATACTCGTGCTCAACCCAAATCAAAGAAATGTCATACACGTCACTCATACGTCCAATCATGGACTACTGCTCCTCTGTGTGGGATCCACATACAAAGATTCTCATAAACCAATTAGAGGCCATACAAAATAGAGCGGCCCGGTTTGTTAGTGGATAATATAGCAGAGAAAGCAGTATAACAGAAATAAAACAGGACTTGAAATGGGAATCTCTCCAACACCGGAGGACTGTTGATAGGTTAACCAACTTCCATCAAGCGGTCGCGGGTCACCTGGCCTTTCCAGTACATCATCTCCTGCGTCCGGTCGAGAGGAGCTCCAGAAATACATCTACAGCAGCCAACAGTTTTATTCCAGTCCATACAAACAAAAACTGCTACAAATACTCATTCATCCCACGGACAATATTAGATTGGAACAATTTACCACAAACTGTAACCACAATCAACGAGAAGAAAGCATTCAAGACAGCAGCTAATAAATATTTACTGCACAAATAAGCAAACCACACAGCATTCGCGCACCAAACCCTGTCCGGTTGACTCCCATTAGGGGGTGTTGGACAGTACCAATCCAGATCCAGAGATCCAGAAGCCGTAGGTGATCATCGATCATCGAAGTCGATTTCTATTTTTAGATTCCAATTGATTCAGAATGTAAACAAAATGCAATGTTCGATGAAGGAAATTAAGGAAAACACCGAAAAACTTCAACAATATCTCAAAAACGGCAGAAAAAAATGGAAAATATTGGTGATGCACAACGCTGAAACATGATTAAATCCCGTTCAACAACGACTAGGGATTTGAACGCCATTTCATAAATAGACAATGCAAATAAGAACATATTTTAATGCAGGCCTACGGTACTTCATTATTAACAATTTCATTCAATTTTCGAAAACTAAAATGTCCAAACTAACCTATAATTAAGTTCCTGTTGACCTGTTAGTTTCAAAACTCGATGAAAAAAGTTGGCATGGTCATTCCAAAAACGACACACATTGCGACTGCGATCGCGTATCGCATGAAAACATTATCCGCCTGGTGCGAATACCGGCGCGATGGTTGCCCATAGCAGCGTTGTTTAATTCATATATATCAACAACGCTTAGGGGGAGTTGTTGAACAAATAATGAATGATTTCACTATTTTGGCACTCATAACGCGGTCGAAAAACTAAACGCGGGCGGGTTACGGGAAACATGGAATCAACTTTCATTAGCCTACGGTTTTTAACTCGGACAAGTAGGATTTATCATACTTTTTTTAGTTATTTGAAGATGAAACTCAATCTTTTTAGGTTTTGCTTTGATGGAACGTGATCAAATATCAAGTAGGGAATCTTCTTGCGTCGCAATTTTAGCTACACATTTGTGAAATTGAATCGCAATACTTCAAAAGTGTGGCGCATTCGCGATGCGACACCGGTTATCACGAACGCTGTACATTTGATGTTATAGAAAATGTCACTTGGGCTTAGCAAATAGGCCTACAGCTGCAAATAGGCCAACAGCTGCATATGGCGATGGTCGATAAAGGGGTTAATTTAAATTACATTGCTCTCAATTCAACCCCAAAAAGCGTGACCAACCGAAAATAAGGGTGTCACAAAAGGCAAATGTTGCATTCGCCAAACAAGCTGTCACATGCATACTTATTGTATCATTTAATACACAGGTGGTACAGGTGGTATTCAGATCTTATGTTCTGTAGCTTTTCTCTAAATATTGTTTTTCTTTTCTTATTTTACAGATGGAAAATTGGAGTGCAATTGCCAAGGTCTATAACCCTCTAAAAGTAGGTAAGTATCTCATGAATATGTAGTTCTATGTCAGATATGCAAAACTCTGCAATTTATTAATGCAGTACACGGGGAAACAAGAGTATGACTATAGTCTGATTAATTATTGTATGAACAAGTTTCCTAGCGTACACACAGCTACTATAATCAAAACAAATAATTGTCGATCAGAGCGTCATAATCCGAATGCTTGCGTTCATCCAAAGGTTTAACGCGGTCTTGCGGGGCACTGCATTCCAAAACTACTGGGGCACAAGGCTGTCATGGTCACGCGGATGTGGCATTGTATGTGAGGGAATGATTTGAAATGATGATAATTATTTGTTTTGATTATAGATACGCGATTGATAGCTCTACCCTCAAAGAGCGGGGGCTTGTGCATTCAGGTTCAAGCAGCATCAACATGTGTATGTTACGCATGTTGTTTTTGTTTGTTCAATTGTTAATTAGATGATAGCACACAAACCATATGTGGCATCTGTACAGAAACTTGGTTGAAATCCCCATGCGTCCTGAACTCCTAACCACAGCTGCCACACAGTGCCTGATGTTATGCAATGCGTCATTACACTGCGTAATAGTGCATTCAGATGAATGCCAGCGTGTGTGTGGCTGGAGAAATTATTATCATTAAGGATGGAGGAATTATCATACTGATTATATAATGTAAAACCTATTGTTCTTTCTATAATCTACAGGTAGTATCGATGGCACGGACACAAGGCCCCATGATAGAGGTGTGGAGAGAGCAATGGAGGTATGTCTATCGATTGCATAATGATAAATGGTTTCACTACCACGACAAAAGGAAGTAACTCCATTTTGTTCAAAATTGAGTTATTTGCATGAATACACTAAAAATAACGATATCTTCATAAAGGTTTTATTTGGCCCAGTTAAGTCTTCACAACATTGAAAAAAATCCTGATAAGCATTTGCTTCCTAAAAATGTGTACACGCAAGTATAGGGAATCCTATGAAAAACCACCACAAAAGGAAGCAATGACCAAATTAGTGATCAATTAAATTGATTTTACAAACTCAACACCATTGACATGATTGTGTTGATTATTATGTGCTATTCATTTATCAAAATACATATTTAATCCAAATAATTAACAGTTTCACAGATAAATCAAGGATAATTCTGTTTTTGCCTTACATCTCAAAATCATTAAAATGGAGTTACTTCCTTTTGTCGCAGTGGGGCAGTATAGTATGTCAGTGGAAGTGAGTGGAGTCAGAGGACTCAGCGGGTAAACTATAGTTTGATTAAAATTGAATGAACAATTACATGTTCGCAGCACGAAGATGGTCACACCCCTTGTGATAATCATATTTTATGATTGTGTGCACATCACGCAATACACGTGATACGCTGTTCGTATTTTTTCGTTCAATTATAAATCCGATTTTAGTGATAGGTGCAGCACTTTTTTCATCAATTGTGATTGGGTTACTCAGGCTAGATAATGTACATGTCCGCATATTTACACACATAGAAACAATATAATCTTGGTATATTTTTAATTATATTTTATGTGAATGTGTTGTTGTATGTGTGTTTTTGCTTGGTCTGGAGTTGCATCCGGCTTCGGGAAAATAGTAGGCTTACGGTCTCCAGATCACCTCGGGACAATATTTCACCCCATTTCACGAATAAAGAGCAGTCCATATTTGTTTTATATAACGCATGAAAATATTCACACGTGAACACATCTTTCTTAGTAGATATGCTAGTCGATTCTCGACAAAATCAAAAATAAGCTTACTTTTTAAAGTTAGTTTACTCCGATCAAGTCGCCGAGGAATAATTAGGGCCTTCTAGCGGGCCTTCTAGATTTGTAGAAATTAGAGAAAACTTTATGTAGAATGACGATCACATTCAGGTTTTATACAGGGTCTCTCAAGACGCTCCATGCCGGGATCGCACGAGCCTACGAGGGAGGGCATTTTTGGTCTATTCAAAAAGTACTATTGATCGCCTGGTCAATAGTACTTTTTGAAAGACACAAAATGACCGGGAATGACGTCAAGCATGAAATAGGCCAAAATATTTTGTGTTGTGTAATGTATTATCCACCAATCAGATGTCTAGAATATTTTCATGGGTTATATAATAAAAACTATATCACAAGGTCAAATTTGGATTTTTCCATTGCACGAGGCAAAGCAGCGTGTAATGGAATAATCCAAATTGGACCGAGTGATATCGTTTTACTATTGCACAAACAAAAGGCATTCAATATTTGTTTTATATCATGATATCATATCATTCTTGTCCAGCCATAATGATAGTAAAAACTATCACATGGTTGAAATTAGCCTATTAGGCCTATCATGATATAATATAGGTTACACAAACATCATCACATTATTTGTGAGGTGAAATGTTGTTCTCTCTAATTATTTCTACTAATCCTTTTGGGGTTTTTTCTTCTTTTTTCTTCTTCAGGCGAAGTATAAACCAAACAAGAATATCAGTGGTGATCCTGATTGCGTGCTATTTGTCAGTCGTCTCAATCCAGACACGGATGACAAGTCGCTGATGAAGGCAAGTATGTTTCAGCCATACAGTACTGAGGATTACATTCAGAGTGTATGGAGTTTTAAGGACCTGGAAGTGAACGGTTAATACTATAGTTTGATGAGCTCCAAATTGGCAAAATCTCCTAACAGCAGCAAATGAAGACAGAAGGACTCGGCGCGCATCGCACTGTGTATGATGCGTGTGTGCGGCAAAAACTATGTGTGTGTGGCATTAAACGTGCACGTAATCTTGGATCACAGTACTTTTGCGCGCGGAGAGATAAAAAAGCAAATATTTCTCGCCAATTTGGAACTGATTGAACTATAGGCAAATGCTACAGGGGGGAAACGGCAAACTATTTTCCTTATGAGGTACGTCTTAGGTACAATCTTGACACCTTGAACCCGAAGTATGATTGGTGATAGGCGTTTTTACCAGTGCATAGATAAAATAGTATGCCCATCCGTAAAAAAACCTGTATAGTTCAGTCAGTTCAGTTCAATCAGTTGGCGAAACCTGTTTACTGCAGCGAATGAATTCAGAAGAGCGTCACACCCAAAACTCTCGCATGGCGCGCAATGTCGCAGTGTCATTGTATGCGTGACGCTTGCGTATGCCAACATTTTGTGCTTTAGGCTTGGATTTCTTTTGCGTGCAGGTAGATAAAAACCAAATAATTCTCGCCAATTTAGAACTGATTGAACTATAGTATTTGTTTTTGTGGCTCAGCACTGTGACTGTGGGTATGAGGTTGGAGAGAATTAGGCAATCTATACTATTTCCCATGAAATATAGCAACCACATGTATGTTCAGAATTATAGCCAATGTAATGATTTAGCATGTTATAAACTGTTATATTGATCCAAGTGATTTGTATTATACTCCACCCATGTGTGTCTTCTCCTGAGATTGATTCAAACTAATGACCTTTCATGCAAGTGCCCTATTATTTGTGCAGTAACTCTGTTTCTGTCCTTGAGTCTATGAGTGTGATGCACTGGCTACAGTCTAATTAGGGCGCGTTCCCACTGTGGCTGTTTGATACCAGGACGTGGACTCGATGCTACATCGAACCTACTTCCAAGCCTAGTGGGAACGCGCAATAAGGGGGTCGAAACCTACTCGAAGAGGTAGTCTCGCACCTAGGACGTGGTATCAAAATCGCTAGTGAGAACGCGTTTTACTTATCGTATGTGGACTCGTACCACTTGTTCCACAATAACAAGCGTGTTGCGCTGCGTCAGACTGCGCCGCCGTCCGCCGCGCGCTTCAAAATGCAATTTCACGCGGCCAAATGTTATGCACGCGTGGTATTTATGCAGTAAGTATGCACGGCGCACTCGCTTAAACTTGTAAACAAGTAACATCCGGGTAAGTGGACTTGATACCACATCGGTATCTTGATGTATTTTAATCGCACAATGAGAACGCAACATCACTGTTATGCATGTAGACTCGCACCTAGGTATGAGTCCACATTCGCACAGTGAGAACACGCCCTTAGTTAAACAAGAAAAGGCAACCAATGTCTGTGTACTGTTGCTTTGTTGGCTGAGGGCATTCCAGCTTAAATTGGGAGAAGATAACATTATTGTACGTGTGCTGGGTTTCTCATCCGTGATTGTGTGGGTATCTATATAGTCCGATTAATTATTGAATGAAAAAGTTCCCACTCTAGTCCAATTAATAATTGAACGAACAACACATGCCCGAAATTATCATGCTCATGGTTGTGCGTGCTTCACGCAATGTACACAATACGCTGCTTCAATGTGTTTGTTCAATTATAAATCCGACTAGCGTATACACAGCTACAAGATATGTGATCGATGTAGCGGTGACTTGTGCATATTTTTAAGCTTACACAGCATACATTGCGAGTGTGCTCACATTATGCAGCACATGCTGCTTAGACTTGTTTACACAGTACACAATTCCGCAATTGTTTGTCAATTATTAATTAGACTATAGTAAGTTCATGTTATGTGACGCGATCAATGAGTCGGATGTCGGGAATATTGATTTTGAGTTATAGGTAAATTGAAAAATTCTTATGTTTTACTTGTTTCTCAATAAAATAGGTAAATTGTGTGTAACTTAAAACTAGAAATTCAATTTTAGTGGGGTTTAGACCATATTGTAGCATTTTCCACCTTTCAAATGTCGGACAAATATCAAAATTGAAAACGGCTGACATGTAACTCATTTCGCTTGATTATATCACGTTATGAATGTTATAAATATATGATGCAGCATCTCATTGTGATATTTAAACCTTTACATTTCAGGCTTTTCAGCGATACGGCGAACTTGCCAGAGTCACCGTAGTGCGAGATATTGTGACTGGGTTTTCCAAGTGCTACGGATTTGTGGAATATGAGAGTGAGAAATCGGCCCTACGAGCCTGGCAGGGTGCCCACGAAGATGTGGTCGACGAGAGGGTGGTGTTTGTGGATTACGAATTTTCCCGAACGCTTCCTGGATGGATACCCAGAAGATTGGGTGAGTTTGTAATGCCAAACTAAATAAATGTTATCGGATTGTGCAATATGTCTCAAAGTAATGCACTGATCAATTGCGGCCCAAGCCGCTTTGGAACTTTATAATCAAAACAAATAATTGTTGATCATAGCGTTCATCCAAAGATCAAGATCAAGAAAAACAAAAATACCTTTTAAAGTTTGTTCTTTTCTTTTTTGTTTTGTTTGTATATTGTAGGAGGAGGATTTGGTGGCCGAAAAGAGTCGGGCCAGCTTCGATTTGGTGGACGCGATCGACCATTCAAAATGCCAATATCCATGAAGACTAGAGGAAATTTTGCAGAGAGAGATGTACGAGGATATGCTAAGCAGGATGGTAGTCGTGATGGATACAGAAGCAGAGATAGAGAACAAGACAGGTCTAGTAATAGAGATAGGGACAGAGACAGATATCGAGACAGGGACAGAGACAGATATCGAGACAAGGACAGAGACAGAAATAGAGACAGAGATCGAGATAGGGACAGAGATCGAGATAAGATCAGGGACAGAGATCGAGACAGGGATAGGGACAGAGATCAAGACAGAGACAGAAATCAAGACAGGGACAGAGATCGAGATAGGGACAGAAATCAAGACAGGGACAGAGATCGAGATAGGGACAGAGATCGAGACAGAGGGAGGGACAGAGAGAGAGGTCGAGACAGAGATAGAGAATTTGACTCGAATAAAGGCAGCTATGAAGAGAATTTTATCTTCAAGAAAGAAAAGGATACAGAGAATGCCACTGGTCAGGGGAGAGAAAGGAGTGGAGAAATTGGCGACACAAGCAAAGATGGAGACAAGGACAACTCTGATTGAGACCTGAGAAAGATACAAAACTGAACATAGAAGAGAAAGCCAGAGATTGTGGCAGATACACCATTCAATGGTGTCACTCAATGTCCCTTCAATCTCTTGCAAACATTTGCCAAAGAATGCCAATTGTGAGTAGCAGGTTAACCTGGTGATGATATATCATCCACTTTTCAAACAGGCTATGCAGAGAAAGGCCATCGTGCGCCGTCTCTCTGTGCCATATCAGTAAGTAATGCACAGGGTGGGTAATCAGGGATGCCAATGGTATAGTTAATTTTCAAATGCAAGCAGTTTTTTTTTTTTAGCCTGTTTTGACTGACATATTATGGCAGTACTGAATTGCTGTGTGTCATGTACAAACATTAATGGATTGCTGTTCTACAGTCTGATTTGTGCTGACAGTTAAGGACAGAATGTCTTTGTGCATGTGTAAATGCTGCATCTGTAAAGTGATGCTACAATCTTAAGGAAGCTAAATGCCATATGGTATCGAGTACATTGATGTAAATCTCCAGTATATTTCTCCAGGAGAGGGAGGTGGGGTACGGTCTAAAACAACACAATCCCCCTGGATATTTCTTGCTTGGTATCTGCCTATAATAATGTCAGGCAATGAGAGTATGTGTTATCTGTAAATACAATGTTACGTTTCCTTGACAATTCCACCCACCATGCTATGACACGTTTGTATTCACTCTGTGACATCGATCCCCCTCTTCTAATATGTCGTTCTTTTTGTCTTTTACTTATCCTCTTCTCGGTCGTTGTTTATGTTGACAAATTGGGTTATTTCTATACCTTACATTGTTGGCATAGTGCATAAATCAATCAATCAATCAATCAATCAATCAATCAATCAATCAATCAATCAATCAATTCATCAATTAATCAATGACACTCATTCAATTTAATTTAGAAATATAGAACATGATGCAGTAATGAATTAAATTTGATGTGATAATCTTATTGTAATATTGCTGAATATGTAAAACACCCACCATGCTATGACACGTTTGTATTCACTCTGTGACATCGATCCCCCTCTTCTAATATGTCATTCTTTTTGTCTTTTACTAATCCTCTTCTGGGTCGTTGTTTATGTTGACGAATTCGGTTATTTCTATACCTTACATTACTGTGCGGTAGTAGGAACCCTACTTCAAATTGTGCCTAAGTAACTTAGGAACAATTATTTAGGAACGATCCTAAATAGCTTTATGAAATAGGACCCAGGCCTCTAAGCACTCATTGAGTGGCACCTCTTCTGAGGATATTGACGCCCTTTGGATCAAGGTGTTGCAAACATGAGTAGATAACAATCACAATAAAATAAATTAAAAAATCGATCTGATAATATAATCTTATTAATTGATCAAAATAAATATGGCAAAATAAAACAGTTGAAGATTTAATAAATTGATCATATATTATAAACCAATTATTAAGCCAAACTACCATGGGAACAAGTAATATAAAGTTACATTTGGTTCCAATCATTCGTTTTTGACATTCGTCTTGATTCTGCTGGTAATAGTTCCATTGCCAATTTTCAGTAGAAGGTTAGAGAATAAATTAACCTTCAGCGTCACCTGTCAGGTGGACCAGCATGTCTCTCATGTACTCTTCCCATTCCCAGATTGTAGGCTACCAATTCTCTTGGTCAGTCATCCAGGTTTGCCTTCCCCTTGGCCGCCCGGCAAAGATTCACTGCTCACTATGAAGATGAAATGATCGTGTCAATTAAATTGAATTAGAAAATTAAATGACCAATGATGTAAATAAAAATTAAAAAATATAAATGAACAAAAACTGAAATTACTAATGAACCGTTTTTGATACAGTGATATCAATTTATGATATCATAAGTAGGCCATGCATGTCTGTAATTATTTTTCCACTCATATTATATTTTCTTACTGTTTTCTGCATCATGGGCTTCACACAACTGAGATCCATTGATGCAATTGCAAGTACAGTGTTATGAGTCATCACGCTGATTAGTAAGAGTGAAAATTAAAACAATTTTACACTTCACCTGGTGTGTACCATATACTGTTTATCGGTAGAAAATTACTCTGCTATCTTCTATGCCTTGTCATTGCTTTGGTCTGATACATTGTCTTTCATCACTGTACCTTCCTCAGGGTTTTATGGCTGTCTCAAATATTCTAAACTGTTTGTCGACAGTGTAAATTTGAGAACAGGGTGTGCCTCTGCTGTGTCATCATTAAAGGGGAAATCATCATCTTATTTTCTACACCTTTGTGCTGTGTTTGGTGTCTGATTGGATGTATAGCAATCACATTGGTTTACTACTCCATAGCAGGTATATTGCAGGATGGATAGATATGCGAGTCTTTCTCTCCCCTTCCCTATAATATTATAATAAAAATCTGAATATAATTAGAACGGTTATGAATTAAAAAAAGATCAGAGTCCATGAATACATACTACCTTTATCAAATTGCACAATTAAGTTAAACCAAAAAAAGGTTACAAATATAAAATGGTATAAAAATAAATAAACAAATTATAATAATTCATTTAACAGGTAATGCTCTAAACAGGAATGAGCTGTGCTATCTTCTTTGCCTTGTTATAAATATCAGGATTCATCGTCTGTCTCCTCTCTTCCTTACGTTGTTTAGGTATAGTTTTGTGATGATGAATTTAATCTCTAAAGATCTGTTTCAACGTTCTCGCACATTTTAACAACTTCATAAAAAGCCCCTCAAGTATTTTGTCTTGTGCAGTTTTCTCATTTAGGTTTCCCCTAACTGCTCTGGTCAATTATGCAAATTATCTAAATCTTACTTCATCCTATTAAAGCTGAAGTATTTTTCTTCCTTAGGTCTGTTGGGGGGGGGGGGGGGGGGCTGGCTGGCTGGCCATGGCGATGATTCTGTAGACCCAATCCTTCATGTCTTCTCTATTTTACACACAACCCCTGATGACGGCCATATAGAGGGACACAGGGACCCAGTTGTTTAATGATTTTGTAGGTGAATCTGGGTGATTATATGATTTAGTATAAATACAATCAGATAGCACAATTAAGTGAAACAACAAAAAGTTATACAATTATAAATTGGTATAATTTTTTTTATAATTGTCATAATATTTAGTTAATTAATTAATTGATTAATTAATTTAGAAAGCTTATTTAAAGGTATATTTCCAATTTTGGTTAGTTAATTAAAAGCTTAATATCCTCCTCTTGCTAACTCTCCTCTCCGTGTCTTTATCTTCCACTGTCTCTTCTTCTCTTTTCTTCTCTTTTCTCCTTTCCACTTTCTTCTTCCTTGATTGCTGTAGATGGATGGGGAGATGTTTAAAAGATTAGTGAATGATGCTATTAGTGAACGATGCTCCACATATCAAAGTACTTTACTGATTCATCTAGACTCATGTAATTGTAGTGGTATCCTGAATGTTCACTTGTCCCATACCTTTTCATGAAGTTTCCCCCCATTTGTCTATGTCCATTCTCATTATATATGGCAGTGCCATTAACTTTGCCGGTTCCCACCAACTTTTGTTTAATGCTATCCAACTTCCCATCATGCTATCTATACATTCTATTCTAGGATCGTTATTTGCCAGCATTCTTGGTCTTGCCTTTACTCCTTTAGTCTCAACTCCCCTACCTCCCTTATTCCATATTCCAGTATTATTTCACTCAAGCACTGTATCTTTCTTCTGTTATGAATTTTGTTGACTTTGCCGCCCTTCTTTTTTGACAATTCATGTACAAGTATTCTAGTTCTCTAGAAAATTAAATGACCAATGATGTATTAAAAAATTAAAAAATATAAATGAACAAAAACTGAAATTACTAATGAACTGTTTTTGATACAGTGATATTAATTTATGATATCATAAGTAGGCCATGCATGTCTGTTATTCTTATTCCACTCATATTATATATTCTTACTGTTTTCTGCATCATGGGCTTCACACAACTGAGATCCATTGATGCAATTGCAAGTACAGTGTTATGAGTCATCACGCTGATTAGTAAGAGTGAAAATTAAAACAATTTTACACTTCACCTGGTGTGTACCATATACTGTTTATCGGCAGAAAATTACTCTGCTATCTTCTATGCCTTGTCATTGCTTTGGTCTGATACATTGTCTTTCTTCACTGTACCTTCCTCAGGGTTTTATGGCTGTCTCAAATATTCTAAACTGTTTGTCGACAGTGTAAATTTGTGAACAGGGGGTGCCTCTGCTGTGTCATCATTAAAGGGGAAATCATCATCTTATTTTCTACACCTTTGTGCTGTGTTTGGTGTCTGATCGGATGTATAGCAATCACATTGGTTTACTACTCCATAGCAGGTATATTGCAGGATGGATAGATTTGCGAGTCTTTCTCTCCCCTTCCCTATAATATTATAATAAAAATCTGAATATAATTAGAACGGTTATGAATTTAAAAAAGATCAGAGTCCATGAATACATACTACATTTATCAAATTGCACAATTAAGTTAAACCAAAAAAAGGTTACAAATATAAAATGGTATAAAAATAAATAAACAAATTATAATAATTCATTTAACAGGTAATGCTCTAAACAGGAATGAGCTGTGCTATCTTCTTTGCCTTGTTATAAATATCAGGATTCATCGTCTGTCTCCTCTGTATCTTCCTTACGTTGTTTAGGTATAGTTTTGTGATGATGAATCTAATCTCTAAAGATCTGTTTCAACGTTCTCGCACATTTTAACAACTTCATAAAAAGCCCCTCAAGTATTTTGTCTTGTGCAGTTTTCTCATTTAGGTTTCCCCTAACTGCTCTGGTCAATTATGCAAATTATCTAAATCTTACTTCATCCTATTAAAGCTGAAGTATTTTTCTTCCTTAGGTCTGTTGGGGTGGGGGGGGGGGGGGGGGGGGGGGGGGCTGGCTGGCCATGGCGATGATTCTGTAGACCCAATCCTTCATGTCTTCCCTATTTTACACACAACCCCTGATGACGGCCATATAGAGGGACACAGGGACCCAGTTGTTTAATGATTTTGTAGGTGAATCTGGGTGATTAGGCCCTTCACAATGAATGTTATGTTTCCTGTTGCACCTGAAAAAAATAGGGGGCGGTCACTATTCATTATTCATTATTCATTATTTTACCAGAGTCAAAACATGCGGTACAACTAATACCATATTCGCATGCGTTTAATCACATACAAGTAGTTACATGGTGCTAGCACCCACATACATGACACAGAAACATGGGCAACCATCCAATCAATCTCTCTTCTGCTTTATAATGCATGTGGAAAATTGATTTCTTTTAAGTGGGAAAATGTTCTTAAAATTAGTGTGTTTGCATGCACTTCAAGCGCATCATACAGATCAAAATAATTTTTTTAACAGATGGAGAGAGAATAACTATAGGCCCGACAATCATTGTTTGAGTGATAGGGGTTTTCAAAGTTCAACAAGAGTAACTGTGATTCTACTGAAACAAGAAACAGAAAATCTTGTCCGGCACCCTCTGGCATTTTTTTAATTTTAAAAATCATACAAAATATATAAATTAATTGCGGCCTATTTTTAAAGTTAACAGATGGAGATAGAATAACTAGGCCTGACATTCATGATTGTTTGAGTTGTAGGGGTTTTCAAAGTTCACCAAGAGTAACTGTAATTCGAGAGTTGGATCGGCATGACAATGCAATGTAGAGATCACGCAACACATGGGAAAGTAGTCGAATTTTGCACCGCATGACCATCTATCATTAAGCCCCGGAAAAAAACGCATTTCATTAAAAAACGCACGAACTTTTAAGCAAAAGCGAGATATACCGAGATTTCATCAGATTCACTAAAAACCCGAGAAAAACGCACCGAAATTGTTGATAGCGAGAGAAAAACGAGAAATCGGATTTATAAAAAGATCGCCATCAAAATTCATCATTTCAATCGCAAATCCCGGGCGCAAATCATTCTTATTTTATTCTGCAATCGTTTCATATCGCGATCGCACATGACATTGCTCACAGAACCATTTTTCGGCAGCTCAGGGAGTTTAATAGCTGTATCATTCATCGTGCACAAGTCTCAGTTCAGAACTCGACGGCCGACGCTATTACTTTGCGCTGTAGAAGTATATAGAACTGTGCCATCGCATCCGAGGAAAAATACCGCAGTGCACCTTGGGATATTGTATCCCAAGGTGCATCT
The DNA here is from genome assembly GCA_035610835.1 of Ophiura sarsii. Taxonomy (NCBI): domain Eukaryota; kingdom Metazoa; phylum Echinodermata; class Ophiuroidea; order Amphilepidida; family Ophiuridae; genus Ophiura; species Ophiura sarsii. The sequence goes on from CM069453.1 coordinate 9,834,471, forward strand.
GTGAGAACCAGCGCAAGGCTACCTGAAAATCCATTTGAAAAAATGGTGTTTTAAGGTAAAAGTACAAATAATGAATTCATCTCAAATAATGAATTATTTTGGGATTTTGGCATTTCGGGGCGGGCGGCAAGAGGAAACATAACATTCATTGTGAAGGGCCTTATATGATTTAGTATAAATACAATCAGATAGCACAATTAAGTGAAACAACAAAAAGTTATACAATTATAAATTGGTATAATTTTTTTTATAATTGTCATAATATTTAGTTAATTAATTAATTTATTAATTTATTTAGAAAGCTTATTTAAAGGTATATTTCCAATTTTGGTTAGTTAATTAAAAGCTTAATATCCTCCTCTTGCTAACTCTCCTCTCCGTGTCTTTATCTTCCACTGTCTCTTCTTCTCTTTTCTTCTCTTTTCTCCTTTCCACTTTCTTCTTCCTTGCTTGCTGTAGATGGATGGGGAGATGTTTAAAAGATTAGTGAATGATGCTATTAGTGAACGATGCTCCACATATCAAAGTACTTTACTGATTCATCTAGACTCATGTAATTGTAGTGGTATCCTGAATGTTCACTTGTCCCATACCTTTTCATGAAGTTTTCCCCCCATTTTTCTAGGTTCATTCTCATTATATATGGCAGTGCCATTAACTTTGCCGGTTCCCACCAACTTTTGTTTAATGCTATCCAACTTCCCATCATGCTATCTATACATTCTATTCTAGGATCGTTATTTGCCAGCATTCTTGGTCTTGCCTTTACTCCTTTAGTCTCAACTCCCCTACCTCCCTTATTCCATATTCCAGTATTATTTCACTCAAGCACTGTATCTTTTCTTCTGTTATGAATTTTGTTGACTTTGCCGCCCTTCTTTTTTGACAATTCATGTACAAGTATTCTAGTTCTCTAGAAAATTAAATGACCAATGATGTATTAAAAAATTAAAAAAATAAAAAATATAAATGAACAAAAACTGAAATTACTAATGAACTGTTTTTGATACAGTGATATTAATTTATGATATCATAAGTAGGCCATGCATGTCTGTTATTCTTATTCCACTCATATTATATATTCTTACTGTTTTCTGCATCATGGGCTTCACACACCTCATCCATTGATGCAATTGCAAGTACAGTGTTATGAGTTGATGACACTGATAATATCGCTTGTAGGACGCGCTCTTAGTAAGAGTGAAAATTATAACAATGTCACACTTCACCTGGTGTGTACAATATACTGTTTATCCGCAGAAAATTACTCTGCTATCTTCCATGCCTTGTCATTGCTTTGGTCTGATACAATATCTTTCTTCACTGTACCTTCCTCAGGGTTTTATTGCGGTTTCAAAAATTCTAAACTGTTTATCGACAGTGTACATTTGTGAACACGGTTTGAACAGGGGGTGCCTCCACCTGCTGTGTCATTGTATAAGGGGAGATCATCACCTTCTTTTCTACACCTTTGTGCTGTGTTTGGTGTCTGATCGGATGTAGCAATCATAAGGATTGACAATCCTTATGATCCATAGCGTTTATAGTGCAGGATGGAAAGATTTGTGAGTTATTGGCTTTTTATATATGGAGGCCTAAACGACGCACATCTATCAGCTGTTATTGTTGTGATAACAGAAAGTGTAGTACCTGATGTTAATGACGGCGTTGACGTTATTTCAGAAGTTGTAGCCGGAGTACGATCATAGATCATTTAGGGCAAGAGCTTTGATTTGTCATATTTCTTTGTGTAAGGGTATAACCCCGTCTTCTTAAATCCTGGTTTCGTCCCATGCGTCATTAAATATGCGGCCAAAGAAACATGTGGTCACAAAATCCCTATATTCGTCGCCTGAAAATTCTGCACAGCTTTGTACCATGATGATTTTATTCCTTTGAAGACCACCACGTCGCATGGTTGAAGAATATGTGTAGCATGGGGTGGAAGACAGTAAAAGATGATGTTATTTTTGGCGCAAAAATCAGCGACGTCTAAACTGAGATGAGAGGCATGGCCATCTATAAACTAAATGACAGGTAACTGTACTTCCCTAGCAACTATTGATGGGTGGAAGTTGTTTGCTATAAACAAAAGTCTTTGCACCCTATCAGATGTGTTGATCGTTTTTTATCGTATATAAAATATATATCCCTAATTGCAGTTGGCGAAAAATTAATAACAATGAATCAGGTCTTTCAACTGAATATGCAATTGTAAAAGATTATCATTTAAATTCAATTCCGAAAAAAATTAGAATAACTCCTTGTGATTGATGAACATTTGTATATATTTTTTCTTTATTCATTAAAATCAAAACACAGCTTCATTAGTATAAAGTTTAGGATCAGGATTTAGGAAGATTAGGGTAATTCTTTATGTGGCTATAAGCCTTACCCTTAATATATTAAGCCTTGAAGTGGAATTTTCCAAAACGACGACGTCTTGCCGAGCATGTTTGGCGTTTAATTCTGTGAATCTGTCACTAATTCATTGAATGGGTTTGTTGCTTTTTGGGCAGTTTTTTTGGTTGTAGATTGTTGTTGCTTGTATTACTTGTCAAAGGTTCTCAATCTGGGTATTCTCCAGTTTGAGTAGGTCTTCATTGAAGTCTCCTAATATCATAGATTTTGTTTCGCGTCTGCCGATATCAGGGACCGATATCAGTTCTACATGTAGCATGACCTTGTGCAATCAACACCTCACTTACGTCTGCTGTTGAGTTCCTAGCCGCATAGTGAAATGGGGTATTGTCCTGTGAAATGACAACAAATACAAATGTTGCTGTTGTATAATCATTGAATTACAACATGTACTGTCCACAATGCTATAGGAAGATTACATGGAAATGAAAACATAAATAGGCCAAGGAAATGCGGTTCTACAGACCAGACTAGACTCTGTTTGGCCATCTCGAGACAGTGACGTAACCGCGTATTCTACTAATTGCATCACATAACGCGCGCGCATACTCGCGGCGCTGGCGTACAAACACAAGCGTTGAAAGGCGGAAGATACACACGCGTGCGTAAAAGCTGCGCCTGTTCAGTTACGTCACTGTCTCGAGATGGCCAAACAGAGTATAATCCATATTTTTTCATAAAGATTTTTTAATTCACAATTTTCTTTAATTTATTATTTTTGCTGATTTAAATAAAACTTAAAAAGAAGAAGAAAAAAAAGAGACAACATTTGAAAATATTTAATTTGTTTGCAAACAAATTTGTTTTTGAAAGTGATTGAACACCCATTGCCAAAGCATATTTATTTAACATAATTTAACCGTAAAATACTGCATACTGGACAAGTGGAAATGTACGCGCTATACTATTTTCTCGCTTTTCATGCAAAAATCAGCAATTTCATTTTGCATGTAGTTCTATGTAAGATCGTGAAAATTAACACATAGGCAAAATTGTTCAAAATGTGCAAAGCACAAAAAATTACATGCATGAAAATGTCCACTTTACAATAAATGAATAAAATGATTAATGTGCTGATTTAAATACAATATATCTCATTGACAGTGCAGTAATAAACACCACAATCCTTATTTACTTACATTTGTTTTGTTTTGTCTGTAGCAGTTGGATTTCCCTTCCCAATAGCACGCATGCCAATGTTGAGAGCACTGAAAAGATAAAACAATGAAATAAAAACTTGTAATATATTAAATGAAAATAATAAGGGAATTTATAATTTCTCAGAAAAAATGTACCATTTTATGATATTACACCTGTAGTGTAGGACTACCATGCACATAGACAAAGTTCAAATCAGTCATTGGTTATTTAACCATGGATTTAAAAATCCTTTTTTAAATGAACTACATGTAGAGACAAATGCAATAAAAACAACACTGTCTCATCAAATTAGGTTAAAGCGACGAGTTTACTATGGTAGTGACCTTTACTGTAAAAGTGTAAATGTTCGCGCGTGTAAATGTTCGCGCATTGCACATTTTGAACAATTTTGCTTGTTTTTATTTTCGCGATTTTGAGTTTCCATACATAGACCTACATACAAAATGAATATATTCGCGCGTTTTTATTTTCGCTGTTGCTGATTTGTGCGTAAACAGCGCGAAAATAAATGTAGCGCGAACATTTCCACTTTTACAGTATATAGCTAACATTTTGGGAAATAGTTGAAAGCTAGATTTGTAAAAGAAAATTCTGGTCGTCTTTGCATTTTCTATTGAAATTTGAATTTTCTTTTGGTTATAAGCCAAACAATTTGTTGTGTCATAATGTATTTTAATTCTGTCATAAAATGATAAATCTTCATGGTTCTTACCGGTTGATCGTTTTGGTTCGACTACCTTCTGTGGTTTGACTGCTGTTGAAGTGTTGCTGGATATGGCAATGGCTGGCATATTGTAAGACGAGCAGTACTGCCCACCTCTCCCTGGCTGCCTCATTCTCACTGAGGACTAGCTCCCCACGACAGCAGTATTCGCAAACAGCCGAATTGAGTAGGTGAGAATAAAAACTACAAAGTAGGTGTTGGTTTGAAGATGCACAAAATTTTATTACAAAATTCGATGTTTCGATCGACAGACCTTGGTCACGGAGTGGAGAGTGTATGCGAATACGAAGTCAATTCAAAATAATAGAAGAAATACGCGCGTAGGCAAGAGCGTCAGACAATAAGCAGAACGTGGCACACTATCCGTAAGCGCGGCAATGTGAAAACGCAGGCGCAGACACTCTCCACATAAAGATGAAATGCAAAAGAGAGGAAGAGAAAAGAAAAGAGAGAAGAGGGAGAGTAATAGGATAAGAGAGGAGTTGATAAAGAAAAGGAGGGAGTGGAAAACAATACCTGAAAGTATTAAGTGATAAAAAAATAAAAACATGATAAGGAGAAAAGTCGTATGTAAAGACAAAATGAAAGTGGAGATCAAAAGCCACGGGGTATGTGAGTGTGTGTGGTGGGGGGGGGGGGGGGGGGGGTGAACAGGAGGAGGGAATTATGATTTGAAAGCTGTAAATTGGATGTTGAGACCATTATTGTTGGGACTGGCAAGTGTACCGTGGTTAAAGATAATGCGTAGTTCCATGGTTTATCGTTGTAGATCCGATCCTGATGAATTGAGAAGTCCTGTAATGCGAGGTCGGATGGGGTGTGTGGGGTTTCGTTGTAGTGACGAGTGATGGGGGTGTCACGGTTGTTTTCGGTAGCATATCTCAGATGTTCAGCGAATCTGTTGCCCAGGCGTCATATAAACTATATAAACTTTGTTGCACTTAGAACAAGTGACTGCATAAACGACGATCCTGGAGGTACAGTCGAATGATTGGGTGATGTTAAACATGCCTCTAGGAGTGTTTATGCTAGGGGCATAGTTGATATGGGCGCATGTTAGGCAAACCCGTCTATCACATGTAGTCGTGCCTTGTTGTCTGGGAAGAGATGGTTCCGCGGAATGTACTAAGATGTCTGATAGTGATGTTTTTATCACGGCGGTACGCAACAATGGGTGGCTAAAAAAACAACACCCATCAACACAAGTATTTATGACCACTCCCTTACTTGCAATGGTTGGATAGATGAGATATTCTATATCTATAATTTCTCCATTATGATTGCTTATGGCAGCGACAACGCCATGGTGGGATGACCTTCCTCTGTCCTTCCAACTGCCATCAAAACTGACCGCCACATCAACAATTAAACCGTCAATGTAGCGATCAGATTTGAGACAGTCTTCATCAGGGGATGCATCAGGGACACACCCTTCATTAATCAGTTGCCGTTTAAGTCTTCGAGCGATTTCCCCTCTTGTGGTGTCCATTACATCTTGCATCTATAAAAAAACCAATTGAACTTGAAATTAATATTTGCCATAAAGCCACACCTAAAATATAGTGGCGTGCGCAGGATATTGTGAGTAGGGGGGGGGGGGGGGGGGGGGGGGGGGGGGCACCTGGTCATAAATGAAATTTCCCCAACAATAAAATAGTAAAAGGTAGTCCTAATTTTGTTTGCAGTCACCTAGTGAATTTCACGTAAGCGAGTTTTGTAGTGTAAAATTGTATGCATGTAGATTTTCATTCTAAAATTGCATTTGTACCATACCTTATCTGCCACAGAGGCTGTGTGTTTTGCCCAGGGTCCTTGATTTATAGGCGGTGATTATAGGTTCAGAAAGTCATGAAAGAGCATGAAGGCTATGACAAGTTACGAGTTTGAGAGAAGATGTCTGTGCACACGGGTACGGTCTAAAAACAATACCTTTATAAGTCTTCATGGTTCTTACCGATTGATCGTGTTTTGGTTCGACTACCTTCGATTGTTTGGGTGCTGTTGAAGTGTTGCTGGATATGGCAATGGCTGGCATTGTAAGACGAGCAGTACTGCCCACCTCTCCCTGGCTGCCTCATTCTCACTGAGGACTAGCTCCCCACGACGGCAGTATTTGCAAACAGCGGAATTAAGTAGGGCTGCTTTCAGTTGTTGAAGATTAATGATGAGATTGCCGGCATGAGGTTCTGCTTCTGGTGACACACTATCGGTACTCTTCAATGCACCCTGAATCTGAAATAATATAATAAATAGTTATTCAAATGAGTAATACATATTTCTTGAAATTACACAATCATACGTCTGTAAGCGCTAGCAATTATTTCTGTAAAATATCTCAATGGACTCACAGACCCTGAAGACAGGGATGATGGAATTAAGTAAATCGGTCGTAAACTTACCAATAATGTCCGACCACCCAGCAGTCTTTGCTTCTGGGCTTGCTGTGGGTGGCAGGGGTACTGAGCTTGTTCGAAGTGCTGAACATGATTTGCTGACCGGTTTGTTGCCGCTCGGCCTCACGCCCCTATTTCTCGACCACGCAGCAGGTGACGGCGAAGGAAAATAAGGCTTCTGCTGGGTTTTTGCCGGGGAATAGAGCCTTCATAATCCATAAATCCGCGCCGACTTCAATGAGCTATTGATTTGAAAACAATAAATTATGAAAATGTTATAGGCCCTATTCAATTGATTTGGCTTAAAAATGGGATATAAACAGAATAACAAAACAATCAATTGATTTTACCTGTTTGCGATGAACCTTAAAGGTAGCCGTTTTCTATCCCAATGGGCATCAGAATCAATTGATTTTTACCTAGACCTATTTGCGATAAACCTTATTGTGAGGGGTCAAATCACACTCGAAATCATTGTTTTGAATCTGATTTTCTTCTGGCTTTGTTAAGATTTAGGTAGTTCACAAGGCGTGTTTGAGGATTAGTTAGTGCGGACAGAGCAAATAATGGAATGATGGAGCCACCTTATGATTTAAAACTTATGACATAACCACTGTTTGTGTTACCTATATCACACTCTGCTGTCTGTTTCTTTAAATTTATATGACGGCCTCTTTTCCTTTTTAAAGGAATTCGTATATAATCAGGGCAGGGATGGTCACTGAAAATGTGAGCATCAATATAAATGATAAAAATGACGGTTTATAATTGAGTTCGGTACATTTATTGTGCCAATCAGAGACATATGTGTTAGAATAATTGTATCGATGGTGATGATTGGAGTGAGATATTTCAGCAGTAAGCAGTATTTCAAAGTATACATATAAATTACACCATCATACGTCTGTAACTTTTCTGAAAATTATAGATCTCACAGATCCTGAAGACAGGGATGATGGAATTAGTAAATCCGTCGTAAACTTACCAATGATATCTGACCACCCAGCAGTCTTTACTCCTGGGCTTGCCGCAGGTGGCACTGTTTCTTCTTGAGATTGTCATTGTGCTCCCGCCCCTCATTTTCGTTGACCACGCTGGTGACAACGAAGGTGAATATGGCGGCTGCAACATTTTTGAAGGGGAATAGAGCCGCAGCGCTGCTGCGGCCTTATTCACCTTAGCCGTCATTATACAAAGGTCCGCACGACTTCAATGAGCTATTGATTTGAGAACATGTAAATGATGAAAATGTTTTAAATGGCTTAAAAAGTGCATAAACAAAATAACAAAACAATCGATTGATTTTAACCTGCTGCGATCAACCTTATGGGTAGCCATGTATACTCGCTCCTCCTGTCTTCCCAATTTTCCACACGGCCCTTGCGAGGGTGATCAAATGTGAAGACTGGAAAAAACACAGTTCTAAAAGTGTGGGCTGATAAATTCGTGAACAAAATGAGCTTATTCATGTACCATCACGTCACAGAGTGCCGGCGTTGTACATTTTATTTTGTAGCACTGAATTAGACCAGAGGGTGAAATGCGTTTTATTTAGGCCTAACAGCAACAAATTGGAAATCTATCTTTTAAAACATCATCGGAAATTTAACAATACAAAACTGAATATTTTGAACAATTAAAGATTTCAACTCACCAAAATGTGCTCTGATGACCGGGTGTAAATGCCAACTGCTTGCTATACAAATGCTATCAATAACACTAACAGATAAGCTTAGAACGACGCACGGACTGAACAAAAACAGGGAAAAGGTGAGTTTTAATGAGGATTTTGGTATAGCACTGATTGAAAACGTGTTCAAATTTTGAAACAGTAGTAGGCCTAGCACTGATTTAGACTGCGGATGAAAGAACGAATTCATGAGTTTATTTTGTAGCACCGATTCAGACCGGTGGGTGAAATTATACGATAAATAACAGTTATAGGGCCTAGCATTGATGTTGGAAGTTAAAAAATACAAAAAGAGCGGATTGATAAGTTTTATTTTGTAGCACTGAATTAGAGCGGAGGGTGAAATCTTATAATTAATGACAGTAGCACTGATTCAGAACGGAGGATGATAGATCTGAACAAACTGCGTTTAATTTAACAGCAACAAATCGGAAATCTATCTTTTAAAACATCATCGGAAATTTAAAAATACAAACTGATAACATGACTCATTACACATAACATATTAATAAACAAACTGAATATTTTGAGGAGGCATTCAACTCAACAATTAAAGATTTCAACTCATCAAAATGTGCTCTGATGACCGGGTGTAAATGCCAACTGCTTGCTATACAAATGCTATCAATAACAGATACGCTTAGAACGATACTCCTTTTCGTTGACAGCGAAGGTGAATACGGCGGCTGCAGAATTTTTGAAAGGGAATTGAGCCGCAGCACTGATGCGGCCTTATTCTCCTTAGCCGTCATTATACAAAGGTCCTCAAACTCTTCCCATTCCCAGATTGTAGGCTGCCAATTCTCTTGGTCAGTCATCCAGGTTTGCCTTCCCCTTGGCCGCCCGGCAAAGATTCACTGCTCACTATGATGAAGATGAAATTATCGTGTAAATTAAATTGAATTAGAAAATTAAATGACCAATGATGTATAAAAAAATATAAATGAACAAAACTGAAATTACTAATGAAATATTTTTGATACATATCAATTTATCTTCAAATATAATGATCAGTGAGTGAGTGACCCATGTGTTATTTTCCAAATCAAAGGTTATTCCTTTATAACCAAGAATTGTGCTTTAAAGGCGCACTGGGCCGGGATTGGTTTCATATGTTCTTTGTTTAGTGGAAAAGAAATAGAAACAAAAAGAATAGTGTGACCAATTAAAACTCCCGCAATCATAGCCTAAACTTTGACTAAAATAAAAGTACAAAATTTAAAGATACCTGTGCTGTTGATCTGGCAGAGGGCAGAGACTGTCTATCCGGTGATGTATTTGGCCGTGAATTCGAATTGATGGATTGCACCCGGGCATTCGAACCTCCTTGGTGTCAAATGATGTCATGGCAAAAGAGGAATTGTATTGTTGAAAATGTGTACGGATCTGTTTATGTTTGGTATCTGGTGAAATCAGGATGGTCCTTATAAGGGCTCCGGTGGATGGGGCAATGCGGACAGACTGGCTTTCTCACCTGAGCAACCCATACCCTGCGTTTCCCCTTTGAATTTTAGTGCACCACAGTTTGTGCATTTAAAATTCATGTTCCCAATGTCGATTAGATTATTAAAATGCTGAGGATGGTAATTCAATGCAAGAGACTGGGCAGCACGTGGAGATGAACCAGTTGACGAAGGACTCAATGTGTTTTTTATCTGTAAAGGAATTTAAAAACGAATACAAATTTCACAATCATAGCCAGCCAAGTGTGATACTCGATGGATTGTAATGAAAGATAATTTAAAGATATGAATGAATGAGTACTTACAATTACATATTTTTGAGCCCTCATGTCGCTCTAAATTTAAAGACATGCCTATTGGATCTATTAATTCAATCAGTAAGGGGAATTTTCTGTGCTGCCCACGGAATGCTCATTGTGCAGGTATTTATGTATTTTCGTTGCTGTAGTGTAGGCTCAGTGTTCTTGCGTAGGCCTAGGCCTACTCAGTGATGAGCTGAGTGTAGGCCTTACTCAGTGATGAGCTGAGTGTAGGCCTTTTATTAGGTCGTCCGTAGGAAGACACCTTATGGCAGCATCCTTCGTGTGTAGTCTGTGTGTGTAGTCTGTGTGTGTAGTCTGTGTGTGTGTCAACAATTTGGTATACACTTTTTGGTATACACTTTTTGTTACAATTTGGTATACACTTTTTGTTTTGTCCATTTCTTTTCCATACAGTGTCCAATTGCAATCAAACTTCGGTCATAGATGCAACATGGGAACCTTCATATGTTAATGAGGTCAAAGGTCACATACCAAGGTCAAAGGTCATCCGAGGTCAAGATGTATATGTAAAAGTGGCTGCATATGTAAAATTGATTACATTTGTTCATTTCTTTTCCATACAATGACCAATTGTAACCAAACTTTGGTCATAGATACAACATGGAAACCTTCATATGTTAATGAGGTCAAAGGTCACATACCAAGGTCAAAGGTCATCTGAGGTTAAGATGTAAATGTAGAAATGGCTGCATATGTAAAATTGATTACATTTTTCCATTTCTTTTCCATACAATGTCCAATTGCAATCAAACTTCGGTCATAGATGCAACATGGGAACCTTCATATGTTAATGAGGTCAAAGGTCACATACCAAGGTCAAAGGTCATCCGAGGTCAAGCTGCATATGTAGAATTGATTACATTTGTCCATTTCTTTTCCATACAATGACCAATTGTAACCTAACTTTGGTCATAGATACAACATGGAAACCTTCATATGTTAATGAGGTCAAAGGTCACATACCAAGGTCAAAGGTCATCTGAGGTCAAGATGTAAATGTAGAAATGGCTGCATATGTAAAATTTGATTACATTTTTCCATTTCTTTTCCATACAATGACCAATTGCAACCAAACTTCAGTCATAGATACAACATGGACACCCGCATATGTTAATGAGGTCAAAGGTCGCATAGGAAGGTCAAAGGTCATCTGAGGTCAAGATGTAAAAATTAGTACACTTTTTTTTTGTCTCTTGTTCATTTTTTTTTTGTCTCTTGTTCATTTTTCCATACAATGACCAATTGCAACCAAACTTGGGTCACGGATGCAACATGGAAACATTCATATGTTAATTAGGTCAAAGGTCACATACCAAGGTCAAAGGTCATATGAGGTCAAGATGTAAAATTAGCTGCATATGTAAAATTAATTACATTTAAACAGGTGAAGTACAATTGCAACCAAACTCCAGGATGTTTATTTTATTTTTTATATCCTGGATCCGCTAGTGGTCTAACCTCTTTCTTTCTAGATGCCTGTGGTTTGAGATCCACCTTGTTTTTAATCTACCCTATAAACGGACGACCTATTTGGGACCGCTGTCCCTATTTTTTTTATTTTCTAAGCGTATTTATTAATCAATTACAATATTATGAATATGATTTTTCATATTGATTGTTGATCGTGCACTACAAATAACTTACTGATAAAAAGTACCAGCTTTGATAGCTCTTCTTAAGGCTGCTCTTTTTCAGAGTCTCCCTCCGTGTACACTTTGCTATACTCGTGTAGCCTTATTTTTAAGTAATGGGCGGCAAAAATATCTCAATGGAAGTAAATCCGCCGTAAACTTACCAATTATATCTGACTACCCAGCAGCCTTTGCTGCCGGGCTTGCCGCAGGTGGCACTGTGCTTCTTCTTGAGATTTGTGCTCCCGCCCCTCCTTTTTGTTGACTACGCGGCTGGTGACGGTGAACGTGAATACGGCCGCGGCTGCTGCGGAATTTTTGAAGGGGAATAGAATCACAGCAATTCACCTTAGCCGTCATTATACGAAGGTCCGCGCTGACTTCAATGAGCTATTGATTTAAAAACATATAAATTATGAAAATGTTATTATAATTGGTTTGGCTTAAAAGTGGGATATAAACAAAATAACAAAACAATCGATTGATTTTTACCTGTTGCGATCAACCTTATAGGTAGCTGTGTACATATTTGTAAGTGTGGGGGTACATTGTTCTATCCCACAATGCATCAGAAAATGATAATCAATTGATTGTTATCTATGATTACGATAAAGGCTTTAATGTGAGGGGCTTTAAAAATTGAAGATACCTGTGCTGTTGATCTGGCAGAGGGCAGAGACTGCCTATCCGGTGATGTATTTGGCTGTGAATTCGAATTGATGGATTCCACCTGGGCATTCGAACCTCCTTGGCGCCAAATGATGTCATGGCAAAAGAGGAATTGTATTGTCGAAAATGTATACGGATCTGTTTATGTTTGGTATCTGGTGAAATCAGGATGGTCCTTATAAGGGCTCCGGTGGATGGGGCAATGCGGACAGACTGACTTTCCCACCTGAGCAACACATACCTGGCGTTTCCCCTTTGAATTTTAGTGCACCGCAGTTGATGCATTTAAAACTCATGTTCCCAATGTCGATTAGATTATTAAAATGCAGAGGATGGTAATTCAATGCAAGAGACTGGGCAGCACGTGGAGATGAACCAGTTGATGGACTCGATGTGGTTGTTATCTGTAAAGGAATTTAAAAAAAATAATATCACAATCATAATACTCGATGGATTGGAATGAAAGATAATTTAAAGATATGAATGAGTACTTACAATTACATATTTTGAGCCCTCATGTCGTCTCTCTTAATTTATAGATACTAGCGGAACGCCCGTCCTTTGGACGGGCTCTCCCGCTAGGGAGTAGGGCCTACCAGATAGAACAGCTACAAAATGAAACAACACATAAGTGTTGGAAAATTTATAACGAAACACATAGGAATAGAACAATATTATAAGGTTTTGTTTTAATTCAAAGTTTTCAAATTTCAATTAAAAAAGGTTATTTATTCCCCCAAACGGAAAAATAATTAATTAATTAATTATTTTTCATCTCAGGCCTACCGAATAAATCCCTTACAATAATCCGCTGAAAGGGTATGGGCACCGACACGAACACCTTATGAGAATATGCATGTCATTGGTTCTAACGTTGACGGATATATCACACAGGAAAAAAACACAACGGAACAATTAACGATATCTAATTATCATATTATTTATTTTATCAATTAATTAATTAATGCTGAAAGATTAGTTAAATGTAAATTGTGATCTTTTTCAATTTCGTTAATTAAAAGTTTAATTTTCTTCTTTTGCTGACTCTCGGCCCTTCCTCTGTGTCTTCTTTGTTGGTCACTGTCTCACTCTCACCTCCTTCGACGATTGCTGTAGAAGGATGGGAGAAGTAAGCTTTGGCTATAAAATCTGATATAGTATTATGTACGAACATTAAATTTGGTATAGAACTTAACATGCATGAAAGACACTGGAAAGACACTGATGGATACATGATGAATTGCGTTAATAAGATAAATTGTTAGAATAATGTATCCATGATATGATTGGATTGAGATATTTTAGAAACAGTATTTCGATTGGTTATTTAAATGAGTATACATATATTTCGTAAGATTATACAACCATGTCCATATTATAAGCAATTATTTCTGAAATTATATAGGACTACATGGGAGGAAGATCCCTGCGTATAGCGATTGCACGGACAGATGGGCAGGAATCTACACTCTGAGTCATTGGACTCGCCAAAAATAGTATTATGATATGATGTAAATTCAAAGAAAGGGAGTCGTTTTATGCCAATTAGGCAATCCTTAGATGACAAATATAAAATGGACTCATAGTTCCTGAAGACAGGGATGATGGACTAATTCGTCGTAAAACTTACCCTTCTTTTCACTTTCTCCTTTTTCTGTGTTCCCTGTCTGTTTTTCTCCCTTTGTCTCTTTTATTTCCTTAGTTTTATCTTCCTTGATTGCTGTAGATGGATGGGGAGATTTAAATGATCGAGTATACCCAATTGTTTTTGAAATACAGTCATTTTTTTATATTATACACATTGAGCTATAAGAATAAAAATGCTAACTTGAACCCATTTAGTCTGTAAGCAATTATTTCTGATTATATAGTAAAAATTCAAAGTGTGGACCTTCCGGGAAAGGGAGTCGTTACTCTGAGTTTCATGCCAATAAGAAGGCAATCGTCAGACTTCAAATATAAATGGACTCATTATAGACCTGAAGACAGGGATGATTGGCTTAGTTAAAGGTGCTATTCATTGAAAATCGAAATATAGCCAAATTATATATCATTTTGTGTAGGAAAGCTTAGAAAAATGGTGGTGCACCACCCGGGGGTGTCCACGTCCCAAAATGCCACTGTAAATAATAAATAGCATTAGAAAGTACCGGTGTAGAGCGGACGCAAACCCGCAAGTGGAGAGGTGAAAAATCAAGATTCTTGTATGACGTCTGGCAAGGGACCCGGTAATGTAAACAAACTCATTGTCCATTGTGATGCATGCCTCTCTTGTATCTATTTGCGTAGTAGCTCTGTGTGCAGTACTGTCTGTGTGATCGATCTCGGACTTCTGTGCCTGGGGTGACGTTACAATTTTAACCCCCGTTTTGACTATTTATCCCAAGGTAAAAGGCCCTTCACAATGAATGTTATGTTTCCTGTTGCACCTTAGAAAAATAGGGGGCGGTCACTTTTCATTATTCATTATTCATTATTTTTTCAAGAGTCAAAACTTACGAGCAAATTAATACCATATCTACATGAATAATTGCATTCAAGTAGATTGTGCTGGTAACCACACACACGACTGACACCGAAAGCCTATGGGCTACCACCAAATCAATCTCTCTTCTGCTTTAGAAAGCATATAGAAGATGATTTATAAAGAGGAAAAAGTAAAAAGGTGTGTTGGCACACAATTCCAGAACATGCTTATCTTTCAATTATTAATATGTTTTTGAAGATTTTGTATTTTCATACTC
Source organism: Ophiura sarsii (assembly GCA_035610835.1). Lineage (NCBI taxonomy): Eukaryota > Metazoa > Echinodermata > Ophiuroidea > Amphilepidida > Ophiuridae > Ophiura > Ophiura sarsii. The sequence goes on from CM069453.1 coordinate 9,849,690, forward strand.
AAACAAATCTGTTAATTACGACCTCCTCGCATTTTAATTGACAAATAAAAAGTTACAACTTACTATATGTGTGGTGGTATGGGAAAACCCGTCGGAAGTCGCTAGTGTTAATATTGAGATATCTGGGTCATACCAAAATATTCCTAACAAAATGAGTTCCAAGTCAATTTTCCAACTTTGGTCCCAAGATAGAGATTATACCTTGAACTTTAGTCCCCAGGAGATTTTTGTGCAAAATTCCAGATGTTAAGTTTATTTTAGTACTTTTCTGAAACTTGTTTATCAAATTTATTGCCAACAAATCAGAGGTGAATGAACTAAAATTTGCGTCATTGGAACCCCATGGTAACCACTTGTGAATTCCGACAATGCATTCTAAAGATTTTGAAAGTGAAGAACCTACAATTGTTAATACTATCGCAAAAAATAGGTTCATATCAAAAGTCCTTTTCACATGACAAGCTATTCTGTGTGATATAACAGGGTTTTTTTATTATTATGAAAGAATTTAAAAGATTTTGTGTACCTTTGAATTGTCAGTTTCAATTTTTAGTGTTGCTTATAAACTTGCCGTCTTTAAAATACTATAACTGTAGTTCTAGATGGAATTCATGAACAATTTAAAAAGTCCTATACTCAGAAGAGTATGACACTCTCTGCCAAAGAAAAAAACCGTGTTGCTAGAAAATGACCATGTGAAGGGTTTTCCCATGCCACCACACATATAGTTAGGGGCCTACACAGATTATAAACCAAGTGCAGAGTACAAAAACAGCTGAAGATCTCTATCTGGTTCATAATGAACTTTCACATTACAATGTACACATTTTGTAAAGTTTCTCATAGCTGAGGCCTTTTGAAAATCAGGTATGTAATGCACTTTTATAGCAATCATATAAGATGTCAAAGTGTATTTTACCATTTTTTAATTTTTTTTAAAGTAAGCTCTTCCTGTATATTGTATACATAAAACTGTTACTCCTGTTACGCATCACTCCAGTTTAATCAATTCTTCTGTCTACAATATTTCCTTATACAGATCTTACTGGTGTATGCATTGAAACCAAAATAAACACATCAGGGATAGCACTGGATCAAAAATGTAAGAGGTCCCATGACATTTTTCAGGACCCCGTAGGACTTCAAAAAACAAATTTAAGGGGTCCCCCAAGAAATTGAGGGGTCCTGAAGTTTGGGTATTTGAAAATTTTACTTTTTTACGGACAGTTTAATGAATTTATATTGTGAGCAAAGGATGGACATGTAATTTACAGAATTTCGTAAGGTTTCCATTTACATACATCGTCAAATTTAAGGGGTCCCTTCAATTTTGATCGGGACCCGCAAGTATTTCCAATTTGAAACCTGACGCGTCACTAATAGAAAATGAGAGGTCTAGGACGCGCAGACGCGTCAGAATGCGACCCCTGAAACACATACAATAAAGCCTTTTCAGTTGAAAAAACACAAATAATGAATTCATCTCAAATAATGAATTATTTTGGGATTTGGGCATTTTGGGGCGGGCGGCAACAGGAAACATAGAATTCATTGTGAAGGGCCTAAGAGGGTGTCTGTACTCAAAAGGTTTGTGTTAGCTATTGGTCATTCCCAGTATATTAGGTTGAGATGAAATAAAAATTAACATATTCTATCTATACAATCTAAGCTTTCCATTGACACCTTACATGATCTCAATAAGTAGAACCTTTAATTTGTCGTAAAACTTACCCTTCTTTCCACTTTCTTCTATTTTCTTGGCGTCCACTTCAATCTCTTTGTCCTCGTCCATGATTTCTGAAATGGATGGGGTGATGTTAACAAAATTAGTGAACGATACTATGCCATACTGTCTTTGAAACTTATGGTATAATGTGCGAACATTAAACTTGGTATAGAACCGAACATGCATGAAAGCGCTGGAAAGATACGGATGGATGCTATTTATTGTGCCAATGAGAGACATCTTTGTTAGAATAATTGTATCAATGAATATGCTTGGAGTAAGATATTTCAGAAGCAGCAATAGTTATGTAAATGAGTAATAGATATTTTTTTTTTTTAAGCGCTAGCAATTATTTCTGAAAAATATCTCAATGGAAGTAAATCCGCCGTAAACTTACCAATAATGTCTGACTGCACTCAGCAGCCTTTGTTGCTGGGCTTGCCGCAGGTGGCACTGTGCTTCTTCTAGTGGCGATTGTTGTGCTCCCGCCGCAACTCTTCTTGGTTGACCCCGGGGTTGACCACACCGGTCTGGGTGACGGCATACGGCCGCCGCGGCTGCTGCGGATTCTTTGAAGGTGAATAGAGCCGCAGCACTGCGGCGGCCTTATTCACCTTAGTGGTCATTATCCTGAGGTCAGCGCTGACTTCGATGAGCTATTGATTTGAGAACATATAAATGATGAAAATGTTATAATTGGTTTAGCTTAAAAGTGGGATATAAACAAAATAACAGAACAATCGTTTGATTTGTAGGCCTACCTGTTTGCGATAAACCTTATAGGTAGCCGTTTTCTATCCCGAAATGCATCAGAAAAGGAAAATCATTTTTTACCTATTTGCGATAAACCTTATTGTGAGGGGTCAAATCACACTTGAAATCATTGTTTCAAATCTAGATTTCTTTTGGCTTTGTTAAGATTTAGGTAGTTCAAAAGGCGACCAGTTTCCGTAAATCTCCCATAGGCCTACAACATGTTTAAGGAGTAGTCAGTGCGGACAGTGCAAACGATGGAACAATGGCACGGAGGGCACCGAAAATGCTAGCATCAATAATGATTAAAATGTTTATAATTGAGTTCGGTACAAACTCAATAAATAGAGGTGTGATACTCACTGTCTTTTGCACTTCTGCGTACTTGGCATTTACAGTGTTTGCAGCCATCTTTATAGGTCTGTTAAATGTGAAGGTTTAAAGAAAGGTCAAATTAAGTGAACATTGTAGTTTTTCAATCCTATGAAGGAATTTAGCATTTTGTTTATAATTATAATGATCGGTGACCAACTTGTCACATCCTTATTGAATGTGTTATTTTCCAAATCAAAAGTCATCCCTGACTTGAGGCTCTTGATAGAACCAATTTGTTAAAATTGCTTTATTTCGTATTAAAAACGGAATAAATAGATTTTGCTCAACTCGGGCTCATAGGTCTATACGGGAAAAAAATCGCAGCTGTCGGGATAGGTTTCATAATGTTAACTGTTTATAGTGAGAAAGAAATAGAAACGAAAAGAATAGCATTGTTAACCAATTAAAACCCCCGCGAACATAGCCTAAACTTTGAATAAAAGTGTTCACAAAACCAAATTGCATGAATGGAGTTCAAAAATACAAAATCTTTCAGGTTCTCAGTTGGCTCAGGCAGTAGGGCCAATTAGGCCTTTAAAAAAAAATGGGCCTACCTTTTACTTTAAGCCTACCCTATTTTTTTCTATGTTACGCCAATCAAACCTCATTTTTTTTAGGCCTTATCTATAACATAAATCCTGAAGCAATAAATTAATAAATTAATTATCTTAAATAAATAAAATTAAAACTACAATTATGCCAATATTATAAGGATAAGATCTTACCGTTTTGTATAAGCTGCTATCCTCTAGCTCAAAAGAAATGCCAATGAATGCGATAATTTAAGAATACGCATTTGTAGAACAAACACAAAAGAATTACTCTCGCATTGTAAGACGCACGCATTAACTGTATTACAGACGCTGTTTGAAGCGAGCTGCGCCGCGTATTACGCATGTCGTTAGCTTTATTGTCACAGCGCCATCATTATTTTTACTCAATTAAATAATCAAACAAATCTGAGTTGGTGGCGTTATTTTGCATGGGTCACACGGCAGACGATGCTGGATACGGGCTCGTGATCAAGCTATTATGGGACGGATTTAATTAAAAATATATTATACTGACATGGAGTTGGTCTCACTCCAGCGCTTTTAGGATGAAATCATTAGTTCCAGTGTGTGATGAATTGTCTGATTTTGGCCTATTTAAAATGAATTGCCCTCTATGATAATCTTTTTTTACATTGACATTACTGTCATTTGTGTTCACCATCGTCTGTCTGTCAATCTGTAATCCATTAATACAATTAGGCTTGGTGTGGCGCCTGAAAGTCGGTATGCGCCACGCGACGCGGCCCTGATACGCAGTACGCAAACATGCACGCAACGGGTTACCACGGTATGACTACGCGGTAGTACGAGCAACGCACAATATCATGCGATTCTAGTGGCATTTATGAGCCAAATCTGAGAGGTTTTTTGCTGTTTTTGGAGCCAATTGTTAACCAATTTCAGTGGAACAAACTTTAACACCCTTCCCGTCATTTCCTCTATCTTTCATGCAAATTAAGCGCCACTTTGATCACAACTAACGGAGAAATAAGGATAACAAACATACACCGTTTCCAGATTTATAGTAAGATGAATGAATACTTACTATTACATCAACTGTTTCTTTTTGAGCCCTCATGTCTTTTATCCGTTTGGCATTTTTCTGGTCTGCCCTCCAGCATGCAAGGGCGCATACAGGATGGTCGCACCCCGGGGTGCTGTGAAAAGACAATCCCCCAAAAATGCAATTGATCAGGCCCTTTTCTTGTTCTATAGCCCCAATATTGCCTTTCTTTTCCGTTTCCTTTTCTTCTCTTATCTTTCCTTTTTTGTCTCCTTTCCTTTTCCCCCTTTCCTTTTTCTTTCTCCCCTTTTTTCTTTCTTCTTCTTCATACCCCTGGGTGCTGCAGCCACCGCAGCACCCCCCCCCCCCCCCCCCCCCCCCTGGATCCGCCCCTGCTCCAGCATGAGGTGTAACCGATTTGCCGTTTTCTTTTGGTCATATTGAATTCTACAGCAACTAATAATCAAAATCCATTGTATAAATCCAATGTTAGAGCATGTTTTATAATCAAAATATTCATCAGTCAAAGTGCAGTAATAATGACGGCCATTTTTGATGGTTGCCAGTGTTTCGAGTGACTGATGTTAATAATCTTTAATAATTGCTCAATTTCATTCAAAGTAGGATAATTTAGTACTCAAAACGCTGCTTCAATCAATGAATACCAATTATTTATTCTGCAAATGTGAAGAGTTTGAGGCCGAGCCATTTTGACCATCATGAATAATACTTGCTATTGGGATGATAATAAAGATGCTATACCAAATTTATAATATACCTTAATTACCTGCCCAATGATTATAAAAATCTGCTGGATCCTTCGTTAGGGCGATGATCGGAATGTGTGTGCCATCAATGGCCCCTACGCACTGGGGAAAGCCCCTGGTTTCAAACCCATCTATAACTTCAATCAGTCGCTGTCCACGGGGAACGTTGATGAATCTGGGAGTTAGTACATCCTTTATTGCCTTGCAGACATTCCGAACGATAACACAGTCATGCCGTATTCCGCCCATAATACCAAATAGGTATCCAATAGTTCTGTATTCAGCATTGGTTAACAGTCCCCACAGCATCATTGCAACTCGTTTTTCTGTGGCGATAGCCTTTCTGTAACGTGTATCTTTCTTCTTGATCTTCTCCCTCAAAGCCCTGACAAGAAAGTCAAATGTTGAGTGCTGGACACGAAAATTCTCTCTACATTCTCTGGCACTAAATGTTGTGTAGGCGTAATTCCACCATTCACCTGGACGGGGTTTAGACCATACACTTCGTTCCGCAGGCGTAAGTGATGTTAAAATGAGCGCTGTCATCATCATCATCATCATATTAAACATGAACTGTCGCTGACATAATGCAATAAATGCACCTTGCATACATTTTAAATACACTTTCCTTCCTTCCTTATGCGATGATGACGACAAAAAGTCGCTTGAAGATAAAGTAATCTGTCGTACATGTTGTTTGTTGATAAAAGTCGCCTGAAGATAAAGCAATCTGTCATCCATGTTGTCTGTTGATAAACGCAGACAACAGATTGATTCCCATAACGAATGACCTCAGTCGATCTATTTTCTTTTCTCTGTCCGTTTTCTTCTCCTTTGCCTTCCTGATTTTCCCTGTCACATTTGTTTTTCAGGGGAACTCTGCCCCCTCCCCTTGCCCTGGGGCAAGTAAATTGTAACCCAATGCAAGTAAATGAGGAACTATCAATATTGAGTTATTTATATTATGATAACTAGCGGAACGCCCGTCCTTCGGACAGGCTCTCCCGCTAGGGAGTAGGGCCTACCAGATAGAACAGCTACAAAATGAAACAACACGTAAGTGTTGGAAAATTTATAATGAAACACATAGGAATAGAACAATATTTAAAACATTTTTGTTTTAAATCAAAAGGTTTTGTTTTTGTTTTCAAATTTCAATTAAAAAAAATGTTATTTATTCCCCCAAACGAAAAAATAATTAATTCATTAATTACGTAATTAATTAATTAATTAATTATTTTTTCATCTCAGGCCTACCGAATAAATCCCTTACAATAATCCGCTGAAAGGGTAAGGGCACCGACACGAACACCTTATGAGAATATGCATATCATTGGTTCTAACGTTGACGGATATATTGTAACGGTATAGCCTCGGTAGACAAGGGCCGCTCAAATAAATTTATATCCGACCTGGCAAACTCTATAAAATAACACAATCGTACGAATGTTCAATTTATGTTTCAACGTATTGGCCCTCAATTGTTGTATTCAATATATTGGCCAGGTATTTATTCAAAGTTCTTTTCAACACTTACATAATCAAATCACAAACCATGATAATAATAGTATGAAGAACAATATACAATACAATTTCAAACAGTGTACAAAAGCCTAATATGCTGACCGTAAAACCTGAAATAATCCTCAATGAAACCGGGTCCCTGGTCCAACTCTTGTGTAGCAGTATTACATTAATTAACCATTACCAAATCCTCATCCCCATCAGGATGTTACATAGGATTATTCAGTTCAATAAACCTTAAAAATTCAACATTGCCACAAAGAAGAGTACCAAAGGACTGGACGACATTACTTATTCCTTAAGTCATTTGTATACCTGATTTACACGTCAAACCAAACACTTGCTTGTCACTTGAATCTGGCTCCGACACCCCGATAGCTGCAAGAAATTACAGAATATCAGCGTTAAGTTTCAATTCCTGATGCATTTTCTAACATGACAAAACATCATGCATTCCATAAATACCTAACATGCATCACGCTTTTCATATTTTGAATCATAGGCAAAACGTTTCCTTTGCCTAGCTAGTAAATCTCAAGAAAATAACAGACTATTGCGATCAAATATGAGAATTTAAAGTATGATCATGTCGCAATCGAGAAATATTTATAATCATACAAAACTACTAGTCTATCCGCAAGAAAGTCAGGATGGCCTCTCAGTGCAATCATTTTAAATCATACATGTCTGATAAATATGGTACCGTGGGAGACTAGTAACCTTGGCCGCCTATAAAAATAAAAGGTAGGATCGGAACGTCATTGAAAAATACAAGCTCAGCCACCAGGATATCTCAAAAGCCTCTCCAAAAATAACAGGTTCAGTTCAGAAAACGCATGACCCGGGGAATCCATTGCAGGCGTCCCCTTACAGGGCAGAGCAAGCATATGTTTTCACACAAACAGGTCAATTGTTAAATTCACAGACAAGTTACGAGAGTCTAAATGACACATTCCCAGAATATGGGCTTGATTAATCAACTAAGTTCCCTCACCAAACCAATTACTAGGGACTTCATCGGAAACATAAGCTCAACACACGGTCCATATCAATCAAATATGTACATCAATAACATAAATGCATGAAAGTTCATCCTGCCAATCAAGGGCAAGATCTAGTCTGAAACCACTAAAATAACCAAAATCAGATCGCAATATTCGGTACAATTTACAATGGTTTACACGGTAAACAATAACACGAGCTTCATTCTTCTTGATCAATTGACTCAGATGCCAAATGGTAGTCAATCTTACTCAATGACATCACAGAATACTAAACATGTATAGAATTTGGCTGTTTTGGAATGTACAATTTTATAGTACATGAGAGGTCATAAGCCTCCGATATCCTAGAAAGGTTTCGTAAATACACACAATAATATGGAATGTCTATACAACAATAAATGGCAATCAATCATTAATTATTTAAAGCTTACCACAAACTTCACAAACCGTAGCCTAATGTCATGGTGAAATCATTTCGAGCCAAATCTGATAAACACCAATTTACATAGTCCAAAAGTATCATATTTTGACTAGGTGCCTTTTGATTTAAACCTAATTATTTCATTTACGACAAAATCTGTATCGTTGTAATCTTAACAAGTAAAAGGGTAATCCATACGGACTTCGATGAAAGGCTGTTGAATTCGGCAATATAATCTAAGTCAGTTTTTAAACTAACCAAGACAGCTGTTTAAATAAAGTTTTATGAGTTACGATACAATTAAAATAATATACAATCCCTTAATTTTCACTCCGAAGATATAATGATCAATTTTGGCATCAGCTTTACAACCAAATCAAGTACGATTTCACAGCGCATTTCCATAGAACGCGCACATGTCCATCGGTCTATAAAATAACTTGTGAAATGACCTTTACACAATAACTATGACCTTTTCTAAAGAAATTGCTCGTATCTTGGTAACAAGTCACAAAATTTGGTATAAATGACAAAGAATGCATTTTGTATATCAGATACATTATAAAAGTTGCTAAAACCATAAAATGAACTACTGGATTGTGAATTAGATTTTAATCAAAATAGTCATGGGATCACAAAAATCGCTGACGAGCACTGAACAACTTTTCTCTACACGTGTATGACGACATCGATGCATCGCTCATTCATAAAAATATCTTAACTTTAATTACACACACAAAACCCTTTATTCTATTTAAAGTACTCACCGAGGTAATCCAAGGAAAAAATAGTAGGACTTCTGATGTAACTTAGTAATATTTTCCCGTGTTTGAAATGTATAATTATAATCCGGCTCAGAAGTGAATAAAATGGATTAAGTGAGATCTATATACCAGATTTAAACGATGCTGATTGGTCTAGACGTAAAGAATTTGATTGGTTATTCAAATTATCAATCAGTGACTTACGCAAAACTAATAGTTAATTGACTTGCGCAATATTAATATTTAAACAAGAATAGTCTTTAAAATGTTGAATCGCACAAATAAAAGGTGAATTCGATTTTTGTTACAATATCACACAGGAAAAAAACCACAACGGAACAATTAACGATATCTAATTATCATGTTATTTATTTTATCAATTAATTAATTAATGCTGAAAGATTATTTAAATGTAAATTGTGTCAATCTTTTTCAATTTCGTTAATTAAAAGTTTAATTTTCTTCTTTTGCTGACTCTCTGCCCTTCCTCTGTGTCTTCTTTTTTGGTCACTGTCTCACTCTCACCTCCTTCGACGATTGCTGTAGATGGATGGGAGAAGTAAACTTTGTCTATAAAATCTGATATAGTATTATGTACGAACATTAAATTTGGTATAGAACTTAACATGCATGAAAGACACTGAAAAGACACTGATGGTTACATCATGAATTGCGTTAATAAGATAAATTGTTAGAATAATGTATCCATGATATGATTGGATTGAGATATTTTAGAAACAGTATTTCGATTGGTTATTTAAATGAGTATACATATATTTCGTGAGATTATACAACCATGTCCATATTATAAGCAATTATTTCTGAAATTATATAGGACTACATGGGAGGAAGATCCCTGCGTATAGCGATTGCACGGACAGATGGGCAGGAATCTACACTCGGAGTCATTGGACTCGCCCAAAATAGTATTATGATATGATGTAAATTCAAAGAAAGGGAGTCGTTTTATGCCAATAAGGCAATCCTTAGATGACAAATATAAAATGGACTCATAGTTCCTGAAGACAGGGATGATGGACTAATTCGTCGTAAAACTTACCCTTCTTTTCACTTTCTCCTTTTTCTGTGTTCACTGTCTGTTTTTCTCCCTTTGTCTCTTTTATTTCCTTAGTTTTATCTTCCTTGATTGCTGTAGATGGATGGGGAGATTTAAATGAGTATACCCAATTGTTTTTGAAATACAGTCATTTTTTTATATTATACACATTGAGCTATAAGAATAAAAATGCTAACTTGAACCCATTTAGTCTGTAAGCAATTATTTCTGATTATATAGTAAAAATTCAAAGTGTGGACCTTCGGGAAAGGGAGTCGTTACTCTGAGTTTCATGCCAATAAGAAGGCAATCGTCAGACTTCAAATATAAATGGACTCATTATAGACCTGAAGACAGGGATGATGGGCTTAGTTAAAGGTGCTATTCATTGAAAATCGAAATATAGCCAAATTATATATCATTGGAAAGCTTAGAAAAATTGTGGTGCACCACCCGGGGGTGTCCACGTCCCAAAATGCCACTGTAAATAATAAATAGCATTAGAAAGTACCAGTGTAGGGCGGACGCAAACCCGGAAGTGGAGAGGTGAAAAATCAAGATTCTTGTATGACGTCTGGCAAGGGACCCGGTAATGTAAACAAACTCATTGTCCATTGTGATGCATGCCTCTCTTGTATCTATTTGCGTAGTAGCTCTGTGTGCAGTACTGTCTGTGTGATCGATCTCGGACTTCTGTGCCTGGGTGACGTTACAATTTTAACCCCCGTTTTGACTATTTATCCCAAGGTATAAGAGGGTGTCTGTACTCAAAAGGTTTGTGTTACCTATTGGTCATTCCCAGTATATTAGGTTGAGATGAAATAAAAATTAACATATTCTATCTATACAATCTAAGCTTTCCATTGACACCATACATGATCTCCATAAGTAGAACCTTTAATTTGTCGTAAAACTTACCCTTCTTTCCACTTTCTTCTATTTTTTTGGCGTCCACTTCAATCTCTTTGTCCTCGTCCATGATTTCTGAAATGGATGTGCACAAAATTAGTGAACGATACTATGCCATACTGTCTTTGAAACTTATGGTATAATGTGCGAACATTAAACTTGGTATAGAACCGAACATGCATGAAAGAGCTGGAAAGATACGGATGGATGCTATTTATTGTGCCAATGAGAGACATCTTTGTTAGAATAATTGTATCCATGAATATGCTTGGAGTGAGATATTTCAGAAGCAGCAATAGTTATGTAAATGAGTAATAGATTTTTTTTTATTTTTAAGCGCTAGCAATTATTTCTGAAAAATATCTAAATGGAAGTAAATCCGCCGTAAACTTACCAATAATGTCTGACTGCACCCAGCAGCCTTTGCTGCTGGGCTTGCCGCAGGTGGCACTGTGCTTCTTCTAGTGGCCATTGTTGTGCTCCCGCCGCAACTCTTTTTGGTTGACCACACCGGTCTGGGTGACGGCAAAGGTGAATAGGGCCGCGGCTGCTGCGGATTCTTTGAAGGTGAATAGAGCCACAGCACTGCTGCTGCTGCGGCCTTAGCCGTCATTATACGAAGGTCCGCACTGACTTCAATGAGCTATTGATTTGAGAACATGTAAATGATGAAATTTTATAATTGGTTTGGCTTAAAAATGGGATATAAACAAAATAAAAAAACAATCGATTGATTTTTACCTGTTGCGATCAACCTTCAATCAGAAAAGGATAATCAATTGATAATTACGATAAAGGCCTTCATGTGAGGGGCCAACTCACACTCAAAATCAGTGTTTCGAATCTGATTTTCCGAGTCTGGCTTTCAAAAGGCGACCAGTTTCCGCATCTCCTACAACATGTTTGAGGATTAGTTAGTGCGGACAGTACAAAAATGTGAGCGTCAATGTCAATGATGTAGTGCAGAATGTTATTGTGGTGCCACATAAATGAAAAAAATGTTTATAAGTGCGTTCAATACAAACTCAATAAAGGTGTGATACTCACCGTCTTCGTACCTCTTCATAATTTTTGTTTGCTTCCATTTTTAGGCCTGTAAAATGTGAAGAGAAAGGTCAAATAAAGTGAACATATTGTTGTTTTTCAATCCTATGAAGGAATTGAGCATTTAAAAACAACCCCACCCACCCATATTTATATAGGCCCTATGTTTATAATGATCAGTGAGTGAGTGACCCATGTGTTATTTTCCAAATCAAAGGTTATTCCTGACTGAGGCTCTTGATATAACCAAGAATTGTGCTTTGCAGGCGCACAGGCCGGCATTGGTTTTCATAAGTTTTTTGTTTAGTGGAAAAGAAATAGAAACGAAAAGAATTGACCAATTAAAACCCCCGCAAACATAGCCTAAACTTTGACTAAAATAAAAGTGTTCAGAAAACAAATTTGCATAAATAGAGTTCAAAAATAATAAATTTGAAGATACCTGTGCTGTTGATCTAGAAGAAGGCAAAGACTTAAGATTTAAAAAAAATAAAAAATAAAAATTCACAATCATCATACTCGATGGATTGTAATGAAAGATAATTAAAAGATATGAATGAGTACTTATAATTACATATTTTTGAGCCCTCAAGTCTCTCTTAATTTAAAGATATGAATGAGTACCTACAATTACATCAACTGTTTCTTTTTGAGCCCTTGTGTCTTTCATCCGTTTGGCATTTTTCTGGTCTGCCCTCCAGCATGAGGTGTAACCGATTTACCGTTTTCTTTTGGTCATATTGAATTCTACTTAACTAATAATCAAAATCCATTGTATAAATCCAATGTTAGAGCATGTTTTATAATCAAAATATTCATCAGTCAAAGTGCAGTAATAATGACGGCCATTTTTGATGGTTGCCAGTGTTTCGAGTAATAATCTTTAATAATTGCTCAATTTCATTCAAAGTAGGATAATTTAGTACTCAAAACGCTGCTTCAATCAATGAATACCAATTATTTATTCTGCAAATGTGAAGAGTTTGAGGCCGAGCCATTTTGACCATCATGAATAATACTTGCTATTGGGATGATAATAAAGATGCTATACCAAATTTATAATATACCTTAATTACCTGCCCAATGATTATAAAAATCTGCTGGATCCTTCGTTAGGGCGATGATCGGAATGTGTGTGCCATCAATGGCCCCTACGCACTGGGGAAAGCCCCTGGTTTCAAAACCATAGATGACTTCAATTGGTCGCTGTCCACAGGGAACGTTTATGAATCTGGGAGTTAGTACATCCTATATTGCCTTGCAGACATTCCGCACAATAACACAAGCCGTATTCCGCCCAATAGGTGCCCAATAGTTTTGTATTCAGCATTGGTTGACAGTCTCCACAGCATCATTGGAACTCGTTTTTCTGTGGAGATAGCCTTTCTGTAACGTGTATCTTTCTTCTTGATCTTCTCCCTCAAAGCCCTGACAAGAAACTCAAATGTCGAGCGCTGGACACGAAAATTCTCTCTCCATTCTCTGGCACTAAATGTTGTGTAGGCGTAATTCCACCATTCACCTGGACGGGGTTTAGACCATACACTTCGTTCTGCAGGCGTAAGTGATGTTAAAATGAGCCCTGTCATCATCATCATCATCATATTAAACATGAACTGTCGCTGACATGCATAATGCAATAAATGCACCTTGCATACATTTTAAATACACTTTCCAACCAAATCTTGCCTTATGCAATGACGACAAAAAGTCGCCCGAAGATAAAGCATCTGTCATACATGTTGTTTGTTGATAAACGCAGACAACAGATTGATTCCCACGACGAATGACCTCAGTCGATCTATTTTCTTATCTCTGTCCATTTTTCTTTTCCTTTGCCTTCCCGATATTCCGCTGCCTTCCTGATTTTCCCTGTCACATTAGTTTTTCAGGGGGCACTCTGCCCCTCCTCCTTGCCCCCTGGCTACACTACTCTACTGCTTAGGAAGCATCCATGGACAATTCAATTGTAACCCAATGCAATTAAATGAGGAACTATCAATATTGAGTTATTTATATCATGATAATAATGTATACAATTAGGGGCATGATGGTACCAAAGTCGATGTTACAGTTGTAACCAAAATTACGGATTATTAAATTTTGTCTCAAAACATCAAATACAAATTGTGAAGTTGTGGACAAGTTTTGTTTTTTGTTAACAAATCAATGGAGTATATGAAGGTTTACCTCAAAATGTAGTTTAAACACAAATTTCTTTAATTTGATTCTTTGTTTGGATACAAGATGTATCTTCTTCTTCTTCTGATAAAGTGCAGAATTCATTAAAGGTAGATGACCCGATCACATTTTCGTAACACAGAATTATTTCAAACATACGGAGATTTTCATATCATATGAAAGCTCGTATTTTTCTCATCATCATACTGAAATTTGACGGCCTAAATCGGTATAATTACGGAGAAATCAATGAAAAAACGTTGAATTACCGCGAATGGTGGTAACCACCGATATAGTTTGTGCACTACTCAATGGGTACAGTTCACAGCATCGTGTGCGTCTAAAATAAGAACCATTAGAGCTATGCAACTCAAACTTTGGAACACAACTTTTTTTAAGGATGACCTTTCATGTAGAATAGAAAACTTCAAGTTGAAAATCGGAAATGCGATCGGGTCATCTACCTTTAAATGAATATAGTCGCACTGCATATCCCTAGAACCTAGGAATACTTATGGAATTCTGAATCAAAGATCAGAAATAGGACTTTTAATCAATTTGCCATGTTATGACCTGTTCCACATTTTGTGCTCTTAATCAAATTAGATACTGCATCATTGTGCCTCATTTGATCATGCTGGGTCGCAATTCTGTGCATGATAATAAATGGCAAGTCAGGTCCTAAGATTTGCTTGTCCAGTGAAGCTCTGTAACTCATTACATCGTTTTATATTAAATGAAAAGACATGTATAAAAAATAACAGTAAATAAGTGAAAATTGCTGTCAAAAATGGGCTACCTTTTTCAACTATACCCTGTAGTATTTTCTGCTATTTAAATAAAGCCTTTTCAGATCAAACTGACAATCTTTTTAGATCGTTCAAAGACCCCAATATAAAACACTGTTCACCATGGGCCCAACCAATTTTGTTAGTATATGATGGGGGGGGGGGGGGGGGGGGGATGTTCACATGCAATTGAATTCTGACCCAATTTTCTTTTTGGACTTGTCAAAAAAAATATTTACAGATTTTATTGATTTTTACGGGGGGGGGGGGGGGGGGGGGGGGGGGGAAGGGAGGGGGAGGCAGACCAACCGACCCTACCTGAAAGGCCTGTTTGCCCGTAGGATGCAGTGGGGTTTTTTCTCACCTTAGTGGAATCTAATTTGGCCATTTTAAAGTAATGCAATGAAAATAAGACAGTTGGACCTGTAAAAGATTGATTGTCAGTTCGGTGTGAATAGGCTGACATTATGTAGACCTGTATTTTATCCTGGAATGGGGTGAGGGTGGGGGATGAGTTGTTTTTTTATGGAAGTGTACCGCTAGCCTACTTTTAGGCGTGTTTTAACCCCACTAAAATGGATGATTTGTTTATTTTTTGGTATTTTTCAATTTGGGACCCAAGTTTGGTTTTTTTTTCTTCAATTTTGGGACCCATGTTGGGGTTTTCCAACACAAATCATACCCCATGTTTAGGGACATTTGGCAAAAAACACCCATTAGAGCAGCACATACGTACCTGTATACCATATATACATGAATATGTTGAACTTTGGTTATGATATTTTTACATTTACTTTCTATTGTATGACTTTCTATTGTATGCTTATGTTGAATATATTTTTGAAAATAAACTGAGCAGTGATATGTGACTGAGTCAAATATAAATGTCTTGTCAGTAGTTGTTTTATAAGCTTTTATACACAGTATAGGCCTATATAATAGTTGAGAGATATGCAGTGGTATAATTATCTATACCTTATCCCTCATGAAATATAAAAGTGTTATTATGTATCAGTGATGGACGCATCATTAAAGTGTTAAAGTCGGGATTATTCTTTGATCGTGCGAAGACAAACGATAGGGTATTGCAATCAAAACACCCAATTATAAGATACACCCACTTTACTTGTTCATCTGACTCTGTGCATTGATGTCAGAGTGTATTCCATTTAATGTACCCTATTATCTAGATCTAACTATAGATCCTCTGTTTAATACCCCAATCTCTGACCTACCCCAATCCAGTTTCCATCTGAGACAGTTTGTTGAGCAACAAACTGTAGGCCCAATGCATGCTCATGACGCAATGACACAGTGGTGTTCTAGTATTTATTTATTTATTTAATCTTTCTTTATTGAGGGTAAACAGCTTCAGTGTCAAGCACTGCTTTCCAAACAGGCCCTCATTTCACAGAGAAAAATACATAATTATTTACAATATATATACATGGAATATAACAACTATTTACATAAATATATACAGAACCATCAGATAAATTCAGCAAGGAAATGCAGAATTGTAATATACTTTAGAACACAAAATTTAAATTCCATGGATCTTTGTTTTAAATTGTTGCACTGACATATTCTCAAGTTCGGTTCTGATTGTTGATGGCAAGTTGTTCCAG
The DNA here is from genome assembly GCA_035610835.1 of Ophiura sarsii. NCBI lineage: Eukaryota > Metazoa > Echinodermata > Ophiuroidea > Amphilepidida > Ophiuridae > Ophiura > Ophiura sarsii. The sequence goes on from CM069453.1 coordinate 9,866,188, forward strand.
GCATATGCTGCCCTAACATGAAACGTTCGCATACCTGAGTTCGACTTAAATTTCGGTACAACCAAAGTATTACTTGTGTGATTTCTTGTTACATGACAATGGTTATTATGAACCAGTATGATAAGGTCAACAACAAAAAAAGTTGACTTGCCATTTTTTTAAAATTCTACACAAAAACACGTTTTAAAGAAGAAAAAAATATATATATATTTTGTTGAATTTTTTTGGTTTTTCTATGATTTTTAAACAAGCAGATCATACTACTCAAAAACATGTTTTCATCCTTCTTTATTGTTGTGTGCTTCTTTCAAAAAAAATTGTAAAAAATTTTAAGATTTTTTTAAAAACATTTCTGAAGAAAATTAAAAAAATAGCGACCCTAGATTTCCCAAAATTCGGGTCGGTCGGAAAGGGCAAGTCAACTCTTTTTTTTGTTTTGCCTAATGCAATACATGTATAAGTATTGGATTATGTTAGCAATATCTTAGGCTGGCCAGGAGGAGGTGTACTAACACATCTACCTATATCATGATTATGGTACCTGCATGATCAAAGACGAATCCCAGCGCTTGCAAGTAAATGCTGGGTCAAGCACTATAATGGGCTCTGACATCACTGCACAGAGTTAAAGGTAGATGTTCCTATTTTCAATCAAAGTTTTCTATTCAACATGAAAGGTCATCCTCAAAAAAGTTGTATTCCAAAGTTTGAGTTGCATAACTCTAATGGTTCTTATTTTAGACGCACAAGATGCCGTGAAATGTGGCCATTGAGTTGTACACAAATTATATTGGTGGTTACCACTTTTCGCGGTATTTCGATGTTATTTCACCGATTTCTTCGTAATCATACTGATTTGGACCGTCAACTTTCAGTATGTTAATCAGAAAAATATGATCTTTCATATGATATGAAAATCTCCATATGTTTGAGAAAAATCTGTGTTATGAAAATGTGATTGGGTCATCTACCTTTAAATGAACAGAGCATTGAATTCATTCTTAATTTACATTCATACTTCAGGTGAGATGTAGTCCCTCATACCTCTGCTTCGCTCTCTCCTACGTTGATTGTAGGTCAATAAATGCATTTGTTTTTTCTAGAGAAATTAGACAAATTAATGCATGCGCTGATGTTGATGTGTGAATAATGGCACGACCCCGCAGGGGTGTGCTATTGTGAGCATATCAACATTTGCGCAAGTGCATTGATTTGTCTTATTTTTCAAAACGAAACATACTCGTGTATTTATCTAATTCATACACGGCACTATACAAATCAAAATTCACAATTTGAGCATAATTTTGATCTCTTTAATAACGAATAAAAACATGTTGACATGTTTAGTAACACCCACAGTGAAAATCGGCGAACCCATGATGCCTGAACAAGGAATCAAAACAAAGCGTGTGGTGCGTGCAGAGACTCTATTCACGCGGCAGCCATTTCCAAAATATGCCACCCAAGCCTCATTCCCGTTTGGTCTATCTGCGCCTCGGCGCATTCAATAGAACTGCGAGAGAAGTGTGGTACCAAAGCGTGCGGCGTACGCATCCTCACGCAGGTGTAGGTATGCGTGTAAAGGGAATGAGGCTTGGGTGGCAAATTTTAGTAAATGGCTGCCGCGTGAATACGGTCTGTTGAAACACGCACATCAGACAATTTCAATGACTCCACATATTTTAGTTTCTTACTTTCTGATTGGTTCGTCACTACTAGTGTATGAATAATCATGATAACAATATAGTTAAGAAGCTACAATGTTAGAAAAAAGTGTTCGAACACTTAGTAGGCCTATTGTAAAGTCATCCCCCTTTCCCCCTGATCAATGTTGAGTCGCCCAACTTGCCAAACATCAGCCCGTGGCCTAGCAACATTGATTGGTGGGGGGAGGGGAGGGGTATATTGAAGGGAGGCTTTCAGGCTAGCAGATGCTAATTGGTATTTTCACATGACTCTAAAAATGCATACTATGGTGATTAAACGGTGCATGCAAACAATGGTCAGTGTTCGAACACCTTTTTTCTATGATTGTAGGTGCCTAAACTGCCTGGGGAGCAGTCAACCATTACAATTTAAGCATGTGTCACCACAAAAAAGTATGGCAAGGGTTCTTATTTGAAATGGGGTGCAAAAGATTCACAGGTATACAGAGTTAAATTTGGGGAGAAAACATGCAAAACTCTCATTCTATGGTGACTTTTGGCTTCAGTGTAAACATGTCTTTAGGAGGTGTCTTTAAAATATTTGGTTGTGCATGCTAACATCTTGATGATTGTTGACTGGCCCATGAAAGGAAAACAAAATGAGCCATATTCTCGTTTAGATTATAACCGTGACTAACTAAACTACCCCACACCCACGTTCAAAATTAGACACTTCTCAGTGAGTTAGACGCGTGTTTAAGTGAATTTGAGAGAATTGCGTTTAGTTAAACAATGTTTTTAAAGTCAAAGTTAAACGCGTGTTTAGCTTAAAACCTCAATTAAGGGGGGACTTAAGGAAGTTTTTGATTTGATTTTTTAAATTTTGTGAGTGCTGTAATTATTGAACTATTAATCAAATGCATATAAAAGTATACATTTTTGGAAAGGAAATGGATCAGAGAATCCAAATTTGGCGTCAATTTTGACCAAAAAAGTAGATTTTTTGAGAAAATCACAAAATTCACTTTTTTGACCCAAATTTTTTTGAACAAAGCTAACAAAAATAATTTTGAGTAAAAAATGGCCAAATCACTTTATAATGATGTTAAGACACTAATGAAGGGATGATTTTTTTTTTTAAAACCTTATCTAATATTTTTGAAAATTTTGACCAAAAAGTGCCAAAAAACGTGAAAAAATTGTTGTTGTTTTTTTTGAACACTTTTTTGTCAAAATTGCAAAAAATATTGGATTAGGTTAAAAAAAAAAAAATTGTCCCTTCATTAGTGTCTTAACATCATCATCAAGTGATTTGGGCATTTTTAACTCAAAATTATGTTTGTTAGCTTTGTTCAAAATAATTGGGTCAAAAAAGTGATTTTTTTGTGATTTTCTCAAAAAATCAACAGTTTTGGTCAAAATTGATGCCAAATTTGGATTCTCTGATCCATTTCCTTTCCAAAAAGGTATACTTTTATATACATTTGAGTCATGGTTCAATAATTACAGCACTAACAAAATTCAACAAAAAACTTCCTTAAGTCCCCCCTTTAAATACGTACAAGAATATGGGCCAATGTGTTTAAAATAGCTCCAGAAACAAGAAAGGGGCGCACTTCTTCTAAACATATACTAATCAATTCATTCATTAGACATTATTATATCATGATAGGCCTGATTTCAACCATGTGATAGTATACAAATATTTACTGCTCTTGAGGTCGGTCTCGGGAAAATAGTACCCCACGGTCTCCAGTTCACCGAGGGGCCAAATAGATTCCACCAGATCCCGAATAAAGAGCAGAAAATATTTGTTTTATATCCTTCATCAATATATTTCTTGTTCATTAATTTGTTAAAAGTAGACTCTCAAGACTGAGCTAAGCCTAGGCCTTACTAGGCTAACACTAAGCTTTGTACATTTTAGCCTAGGCCTAGGGCATAGGCAACGAGAAATATCACTACCTGGCACTAGTACTGTAGCTGCAATATGTTTCAAAGTCAAAAGTTAACTGTTCAAAAGTTTCAAAAAGTTCCAACTCACGAACTGTTCAATTCAAATTTCATTCGGTTACGGGCACCGGCATACAACTTGGAAAGCAACATGTCGAGTAGGCCTACGGAGTTTTCCAATAAAGTGTAATCGGCGTTGGTTTCCTTGCAAAATTCGCGAAAACCTGACACCCCATATTTTATTTGTTCAATAGTGTTCTCGCTGTCTGCGCTGTCAATTGATCCTCATTTACACGCCGAAACCGTGGAGTTTCACCAGCAGCCGCCATTGTTGAAACAGTGTTGTTATCTGTTTACGTTTTAAGGCTTGTCAATCCTAAAGTCAACTGTCCTAATATTAACATAAAGAGAACTTTGACACGTAAATCGAGGTCATAGGGTATTAGACTATTTCATTCTCCAAATAGTACCTCTCTCGTCAATAGCATTTTTGGTCTTTCTTGCCTAAGGCCAAAAAAAAAAAGAAAGTTGACTTGCCCTTTCAGGGTCAAAGTCAGGGTCGGACGGTCGGATTTTTTTTTTGTTGTTGTTGAAATTTGTTGAAAATGTACTGCACAAAAACACGTTTTAAAGATTTTTTTTTAAATTTAAAAAAAAAAAAAAAATGGTTTTTTTAAAAAAAAATTATTAAACAAGCAGATACTACTTAAAAACACGTTTTGATCTTTCTTTATTGTTATGTGCTTCTTTTTTTTTTCATTTTTTTTTTTTTTTTTTTTTTAAATAGCGACCCTAGATTTCCGAAAATTAGGGTCGGTCGGAAAGGGCAAGTCAACCTTTTTTTTGTTGTTGGCCTAATGGTGAGACTATTTTTGATCATGTGACACACTTTTAACCAATTAATGAACAGGAATATATTGATGAAGGATATAATTTTTATTATTACACCTTATAAATATTCATGAGATAATAGGCATAAATACTGCAATTTCATTGGTCAATTGAGCTGGCCACAGTGATAATAAATTGAGCTATTGAAGAAATTGAGCTATTTCCCGTGTGGTAGTATACAGATACAACATGTGTGAATTACAGACGCACTCATCCAACACCGAGGGGCAAGTTATTCACACTACTTCCCGATATAAACCATGTTGTATTTGTTTTACTATACATCATAAATATTCATCACGAAATTATAAAAACTTACAACTAAATCCGTCTCTGACAGTTCCGCGAAACGACCAGCAGCAGACGACGCCATTTTGACAACAACAAAATAACCATGCTCGTCGCCAGAATGCAAAGTTCTATACAATGTGACGTGTATACGTTTGTTGAACTGTTTCGTTCAGGGGATGAGACCGTTTCGTTCAGGGGGTGCGGTAGTTGCCTCCTAGGGGTGCGGTAGTACCCTTATTTTTTCCCCGCGTCTGCGTCTTTCCCGTACGCGAGGAAGTAGGCTAAATACTGAGGTGCGTAGCTAACGGAATAGACCAATAGGAAACCGCGATTAGCTAATGAATATTTATGATGTATAGTAATTTTGGCTACTTCCCTACAACCTCATCCCCAGAGTCACAGTGAGGTGTAATAAAGCAAATACTACATGGTATGATCGGGGCAATAGGGCACACTATTTTCCCTCGGTACTGGCTACAGGCCTACCACCCCTCGCCCTCCGGGTTCGGGGTGGTAGGCCTGTAGCCAGTACCTCGGGAAAATAGATTGCACTATTTCCCCTCTAACCATGTAGTATTTGTATACTATCATTATGGCCGGTAGAGAATGATGTGATATCATGATATAAAACAAATATTGAATGCATTTTGTTCGTCGAACTATATCACTCGGTTCAATCAGGATTATTCCGTAACACGCGTCTTCGCCTCGTGCAATGGAAAAATCCAAATTTGACGTTGTGATATAGTTTGTACTATCACACGCTATAAGGCATTAACTATTTGTATAATATAACACACATGAATGCAGTTCAAACTATACGTTCGTCACAAATTTTGCGAGTCAAGTTTTATTTAATCATCATGATGTAAATCGTAATGCAAATATAATACATATAATATGTTAGATATTAATTGTTGCCACCTGGCTCCCCCTTAACCCTTCAAGCCAGTTTATCACCAAAATCTACCCAAAGCCATGAAACATTGGTGGAAATTCTTAATCATTTCATTGTTTCCTTCCCATACCCAACATCTGATACAGCCCCCCCCCCCCCCTAGATGGTGGTGTCTTTATTTCATATTCATGATGATTCTCTCAACAATAATAAATAAATAATTATATAATATATTACAATATGATCCATGCAATAATATGATGTAGGCCTATTTAATAACCTACATGATATAAAATGTACAAAATGTTGAATGAATTACGGATTATTGTGATATGATCATAAAATAAGTTGTGTTCCTGTCATCTCTTGTGTCAGAGCCATCAGGATCGTCGCAACCGGGGCGGCCATCCACTTTTTTGCAAAGAAAGAAAAAAAGAAGAAGGGGAAAAAAGAGAAGAAACGGGGGAAAGGGGATAGCTTTTCAATAAAATATTGGTCAAAAGTACACACCAAATCGCACCAAATGGTTAGAAAATTAAACAAAAATAAAATTCTGAGGGGGCACATCCCCCTCAGACTCCCCCCCCCCCCCCCCCCCCCCCTGTTCGAGCTTTAAACCATGTATACTTCAATCAAGAATATATCAGTTATGCTCAACTCCTTTTGTGCATTGATAAAAAACAATATTTATTGGAAATGAAGAGGTGGCTTTTCGATAAAATGTGGTCAAAAGTATACACTAGATCGCACCAAATGAGTTTGAAAATTGAAAAAATCTAAACACAACACCAAAAGTAAGTCCCCCTCTCAAAATGTCATCATAACATCGTAAGGTAAAACATTTTACCAATAAAACTTAGTTAGAATAATCATATGACTGTTTCCTAAGTGTTGTTTGAAAATGAAAGATGTCCATGACATCATGGTTGAATGAGCTCCAATTGAAGACAAAAAATCTGCCCTTCTCAAAGTCACAACTCACTGTGCTAATATCTGAGCAAGAGGGGATTTATATACATGGCTGAATGATCATGAATTGATTACACATTACAGTAATATTCGCTCAACCACAGGTGTTTTTCCATTAGTAAGAAGCAATTCTTAAACTGTTGTGACTTTTGAGAAGGGCAGTTTTTGTCTTCCATTTGAGCTCATTCGGCCATGAAGTCATGGACATCTTTCATTTTCAAACAAACACTTAGGAAACAGTCATAGGATTATTTTTAACTAAGTTTTATTGGTAAAATGTTTTACCTTACGATGTTATGACGACATTTTGAGAGGGGGACTTACTTTTGGTGTTGTGTTTACTTCGGAGGGGGGCTCAGACCCCCACCATATTCTACCATAATTATGACAGCAGTGAAGCACTGCACCAGCTGCTTTGTTGTGTCATATGTATAGTCTGCGCAATGACCTCTTCTTCCTGGATTCGTTGTGGGACATACCCTAGCCCATAATAATAATAATAGTAAAAGGGTATTTATAATGCGCCTCACGTTGTGAACACAACCCCGAGGCGCATAACATACATGTATGAAAAAATATAAGAACGTAATAAGGAAGCTATACAAATACAACAACAACAACTTATCATACAAATATAAATAAGTAATCGTTAAAAACCACAGTACATTACACAATGAAATATAATGTACAATACATGAGAGTATTATACAAACAACAGTCTACAGTGCACAATTCATAAATTAAAAAAAATTCAAAAGTTCAATAAGTAGAAACTGGAGTGGGAATCATTCACAGATAGACACCTAACCAGAAAGCTATCCACGGTCACCTTTCCATCCCAATTGGTAACCTCACCCAGCCAACAACACGTACCTCACGGCATACTAACTCTCAAGCCTTCAAAACAATCTCCGCATCAAAAGTCTGTTATAAATTCTCATACTGCCAAAGACTATCAGAGATAGGAACAGTCTCCCTGACTCAAGTCACACTAACTGACAGTGAATAATTTAAAGACGCAACCAAAGTTTACCTCGCAACTAAACAAGACTAAGCACCAACCCAAGTAGAATTGCATGCACAATGAACCCTGCCCGCTTGGTTCCAGTGGAACGTTGGCCAGTGCAACAAAAGAAGAAGAAGAATACCATTCCACTACTTCAATTATTATTGAAATGAGCAAAAATATGTGGGCAGACTCTGTGCAAGTACAACCTCGTGCTCATTGGCGACAAACGACCATATTCTACCATAATTATGACGTCAGCGAAACGTTGCGCCAACTGCTCTGCCGTGTCATACATATAGTCTGCGTCATGTGCATCGTCTGCCTGAATTCGCCTGGGACATACCCTAGCCCAGGCCTTCTCAAATGGTGGCGCGCACGCCACCTGTGGCGCATTGCATCAGTCCGAGTGCGCGCGACCGGAAGGACGCATGGATTTTCTTTTTTTTTAAATTAAAAAAATAAAGAAGAAGAAATATATCCCCAACTTCAACCAGATCGCAAGAAGCATGAAGAGCCAATTCAGCCACTAATTGATTATTATTAGTAGGCCTATTGATTATCACTACATTTGCTATCATTTTTGTACATTTTACCATCACAACATTTCTTTATTTCTTGTACCATATTGCATGCAAATGTAGCTCTCCTTAGCCTCTTAAAGGGGTAAACCCATGAGCTTCCAGGGGGCTTTGCCCCTGGACCCACCCGTTATTCGCTCCGCTCGCAGGGATAGTGGCGCTTCTAGATCACTAACATTTCAAAAGTGGTGCTTCACAAAATCTAGTTGAGAAGGACTGCCCTAGCCCATTAGAGGTTCAGTACCATCCCCACTACTTCAATTATTATTGAAATGAGCAAAAACATGTGGGCAGACTCTGTGCAGGTACAACCTCGTGCTCATCGGCGGCAAACGACCATATTCTACCATAATTATGACGTCAGCGATGCGCTGCGCAGCTGCTCTGTCGTGTCATATATATAGTCTGCGTCATGTGCAGCGTCTGCCTGGAATTCGGCCTGGGACATACCCTAGCCCATTAGAGGTTCAGTACCATCCCCACTACTTCAATTATTATTGAAATGAGCAAAAACATGTGGGCAGACTCTGTGCAGGTACAACCTCGTGCTCATTGGCGGCAAACGACCATATTGTACCATAATTATGACGTCAGCGAAGCGCTGCGCAGCTGCTCTGTCGTGTCATATATAAAGTCTGCGTCATGTGCTTCGTCTGCCTGGAATGCATCATCACCGTCGTCAGTATTTGTCGTCATCGTCGCCAGTGATATGTCAATGTTTTGTCTTGAGGATCTAGCCTGTCGAGATCGACACCATGCTTGCCACGGGAAGACTTCAGCGATCTGTTGGTTTCATTTTCAGATGCCTATTCAAAGAGAAAAATAATAAACAAAATGGCATAAGTATTCATGTAAATTCACGATAATTGGTCAAGTAGGGAGTGTCATACTTGAATAAGAAAGACTGTGATTTATCACATCTTGGAAAGTAAGTCAGCCACTGTGATCAGGTGTATAGCAAACGTTTTGTTAAATGAATATTACCGTACTTTTGATATGCATTCAGTGGCTGTACCTTTGACAAACCAATGTTTTGGTATAAATCCGTTCAAGTTGTCTAAGGACAATTAAACATTGAGGAGCGTAAAATGTCATTTTTATGCTACACATGTTGACACCAAAGATTGTATATCTTTTCCTTAAATAATACCAAAACAGAATCTAGAAGTTTCAATATGATGTCCACAGCTTTCAGGGGAGTGTATCATGGTGTTATTCGGAGGATAAGTAGCCACTTTAGATGAAGAAGATCCAATGTTCATACAATCTTCTTGCACTAACACTTTCATGGATATTGTGTTCAAGCAAGATGATATATGCACCATTTTAAAAACATTTGCAATCGACTTCGTTCCTGTGCCGAATTGTTAAACTAAGCCCCCCAAAAAATATGGTTTGCTTGTCCATAGATGCAAAACAAAAAAGTTGGGTCGGTAGGTCGGATTTTAAAAAAATTTAAATCCTGTATTAAGTATTAATATGAACACTCACAAATAACAATACATATGCAAAACACAAATAGGGTAAAGTCGCCTATTTTCGGTCACTTGCCAAATCGTGTAATAAAAATGACTTCGTCGTTATAACTGACGACTAAAAAACCTCCGCATAGTTGATGCCCGGTATTGCTTTTAAAATGGCGACAACCGATGCAATTACACGATTTTGACCAGTGACCGAAAATAGGCGCTGACCGAAATAGGCGACTTTACCCTATATCAAGGTTAAAAAAAGTGGTGTTTCAAAACATGTTTTTCTTCCATTTTTTTTATATTTATTTTTTTCTGCAACGAAAAAAGGTGATTTTTTATTTTTTTTGGAAAAAAAATGTGAAATAGAGTTAAAATGTCACGGTCGGGACCGTAGGAGACGGTCGGTCGGATTTGGACAGCAAACACCTTTTTTTGGTGGGGGGGGGGGGGGGGGGGGGGGGGGGGGCTAAGCGTTGACCTGATTTGCCTGCTCAACAAACTGACCTCTTTCGCTTGCTGTTTCTCCTCATCAGCTTTTTACCGATCCAGGTATCTTTGATAGTAGAAGTGATAGAAAGACGGTAGCGTATATCACAAGCGTGATAGTACATCCGTGTGTACCACGAAGGGGCGCTGGGGCCACCTTGGTGTGTTGGTTGGTTATCCTGGAAGAATAAGATAAGGAAGTAGAGTTATACAAATAGTCTATATGAAGTGATGATGTGCATTGGTGCTAGTGTTTCCACCAATATTTTGAGCTTAGACAAATGTGGAAGCTCTGTGGTGAAATTAGCCCAAAAGTAATGTATTTTAAGGCATTTTCCTTCAAAAGATAATGTGCTTGGCATGGGCCAGTAGCTATCCAAATAAAATGAATAAAGAGACAGGAGAGAGCTGAGTAGTCGTATAGTCTAACCCTGTGTGAGTCGTCACAGAGTGGTGTCCCTGTGGTCTGTTTAATATAGACAATGTTTTCAATTTCTGGTTGGTTCAGGTGGGGTATGGTAGGGGTAGGGGAAGGCCCGTGATTGAAGGGGTGTGGGATGATAACTGATAAATGATCAAGACACATAAGTTTGGGCAATATCATGTTTTGTGCCCCGTAATGGTACACGCCAACGAATAAGCTGTAAAATGTTATACGTTGATACCGTTAACGTCACGAACGGGTAAGCCAAACATGATATTGCCTAAGTTTGATGTCTCATGGTGATGGTGTCTTTGTGTGCATTGCCCCCTGCCTTCCTCTTGTTACGCCTGTTGAATGATGGATTTGTCTTAAACTTACCAAATTGTTGGACTGAGGTTTTCGCTTAATTTTATTGCCGATCCATTTCAAAAAGCCGTGTTCGGTAGAGGTAGAGGTGGAAGGCTAAATCCAGTTACATGGAATAAATATAGGTAGAACAAAATGTCAGTACCAGATCACATACAAATAAAAGGCTGATCAGGTGTCTTTGCATTTTCCTATCATGCAACAACGCCATCTATGTCCTTGGAGTTATTTATAGGCCTATGCTATGAAGGCCACAACCATTTTAGACACAGCGGCACTATCACGATCAGAATTAGGCAAGACATATCATAGCCTGTTGCTATCAGGGGTAGATAGCAGCATCCCAAGTATGCAGCATACAATGGATATATCATAGACAAGTTGCTATCAGGGGTAGATAGCAGCATTCCAAGTATGCAGCATACAATGGATATATCATAGACAAGTTGCTATCAGGGGTAGATAGCAGCATTCCAAGTATGCAGCATACAATGGATATATCATAGACAAGTTGCTATCAGGGGTAGATAGCAGTATCCCAAGTATACATTATACACTGGACATATCCAAGACCAGCGGCGTAGCTCAGGGGGGGGGGGGGGGGGCGGTAACCCCCTAAACAAAATTAAAAAGGGGAAAAATGAAATATGGAAAAAATACGAACAGACCGAGGTTGCGTGCTGGGGGACTAGTTATTTGGGGGTCGGTAACCCAACTTAGCCAAAACGAAGGCAAAATTGTACATGTAGTACATTTACTGTGCGATTTTCTTTTTGACTGCCCCCCCCCCCCCCCCCCCCCCACCCACACACACACACACGTGAAATTCACAAGCTAGTGACTAGAATCTTTTGGGGGCAACCTTTTACGAACATTTCAGAAATCTTGCCCCCCCCCCCTGAAAAAATATCCTAGCTACGCCACTGCCCTAGACAAGTTGCTATCCAGGGATAGATAGGAGCATCCCAAGTATGCATCATTATTATACACTGGACATATCCTATAGAAGTTGCTATCAGGGGTAGATAGCAGCATCCCAAGTATGTAGTGTACACTGGACACATCATAGACCAGTTGCTATCAGGGGTAGATAGCAGTATCCCAAGTATGCAGCATACACTGGATATATCATAGACCAGTTGCTATCAGGGGTAGGTAGCAGCATCCCAAGTATGCAGCATACACTGGATATATCATAGACAAGTTGCGATCAGGGGTAGATAGCAGTATCCCAAGTATGCAGCATACACTGGATATATCATAGACCAGTTGCTATCAGGGGTAGGTAGCAGCATCCCAAGTATGCAGCATACACTGGATATATCATAGACAAGTTGCGATCAGGGGTAGATAGCAGTATCCCAAGTATGCAGCATACACTGGATATATCATAGACAAGTTGCTATCAGGGGTAGATAGCAGCATCCCAAGTATACAGCATACACTGGATATATCATAGACAAGTTGCTATCAGGGGTAGATAGCAGTATCCCAAGTATGCAGCATACACTGGATATATCATAGACCAGTTGCTATCAGGGGTAGATAGCAGTATCCCAAGTATGCAGCATACACTGGATATATCATAGACCAGTTGCTATCAGGGGTAGATAGCAGTATCCCAAGTATGCAGCATACACTGGATATATCATAGACCGTTGCTATCAGGGGTAGATAGCAGTATCCCAAGTATGCAGCATACACTGGATATCATAGACAAGTTGCTATCAGGAGTAGATAGCAGTATCCCAAGTATGCAGCATACACTGGATATATCATAGACAAGGTGCTATCAGGGATATATAGCAGAATCCCAAGTATACATTATACGCTGGACATATCCTAGAAAAGTTGGTACCCAGAGATAGGTAGTAGCATCCCAAGTATGCATCATTATTATACACTGGACATATCCTAGAGACGTTGCTATCAGGGGTAGATAGCAGCATCCCAAGTATGCAGTTTACACTGGGTATATCATAGACATGTTGCTATCAGGGGTAGATAGCAGCATCCCAATTGGTATCAGGGGTAATTAGCAGCATCCCAAGTATGCAGCGTACACTGGATATATCATAGACAAGGTGCTTTCAGGGGTAGATAGCAGCATCCCAAGTATGCAGTATACACTGGATATATCATAGACAAGTTGCTACCAGGGGTAGATAGCAGTATCCCAAGTATGCAGCATACACTGGTTATAGCATAGACCAGTTGCTTTCAGGGGTAGATAGCAGCATCCCAAGTATGCAGTATACACTGGATATATCATAGACAAGTTGCTTTCAGGGGTAGATAGCAGCATCCCAAGTATGCAGCATACACTGCAGGCCCGTAGGAAGGGGGGGGCGATGGTGGCGATCGCCCCCCCCCCCCCCCTTTGAAAATCTTCCCCGGAAAATTTGTACACAGATGAAAAAAATTCGCGCGCTACGCGCGCATTTGTCTTCCCAAAATGCAATATTCTTTGCTACAATCTTGTTTAGAGCCAAAATGTACCTCGATCGTGCAAAAAATAGGTGCAAATTCGAAAATTTTCGCGCGCTACACGCGCATATTTGACTCAAAAAAAATCTTCCGTGATTTTTTTTTTTAAAACGCCCCCCCTTTGAAAAAAGTGTCTTACGGCCCTGCACTGGATAAAAATACATCAAATCATAAATCACATATAAAAAAACCACAATATGGAGGAGTAGACTGGAAAGCCAATGAGGCCCATTTATGGTCTACCCCTTAAAACAAGCAATACATAAACAAACATTTTATGGATTTAGAGAAGGCTACAGTACAGCTGATCTCCTCAACATTTTGTCACAGAAATGGAACAACTCCCTAGACCAAAGTGACGAGGTTTGTGTCATTGCCCTTGACATAAAAAGAGCTTTCGACAATGGCACAATGCTCAAGACTGATGTCAAAGGGTGTTACCAGAAGACTGCTTTCATGGATACACAACTACTTATCTGATAGATCTATCAATGTCGTCATGTCGGGACAAGCATCCAACACAGCACCCACAAATGCTTCTGTTCCACAAGGATCTATCCTTGGTCCACTACTGTTTTCTGTCTTCATTGATGACCTTGTGGATGTCTGTGACAACGAGCTCTACCTGTACGCTGACGATTCAACACTTTTCGCACCCATAAAGTCTTCAACCAGCTCCAATGCAGTAGCTGCTAGCCTTAACAGTGATCTAAGCAATATGAAAGCGTGGGCTGATAAATGGAAAGTGACCTTTGAGCCTATCAAGTGCAAGACCATGGTAATCTCTAGGAAGAGAACCCCATCACAACTTGAACTCTACTTTGGTGACTGCAAGCTACCATCTGCAGACAAACTGGAAATCCTGGGTGTTACCATTGATAGCAAGCTGACTTGGTCCAAACACATCTCGGCTGTCTCAACCAGGGCTGGCCAGAAGCTCGGCGCTCTTCGCAAGGTTGCAAATAAATTGACGGCATTGGGCAGATCTACTGTGTACAAATCACAAGTCCGTAGTGTAATGGAGTATGCTTCACTAGGCTGGTCTAGCGCTTCACCTACTATCCTAAGCCAGCTTGACAACATCCAAGGGAACTTAGGCACTCAAGATCATTGGAGCTCATGACGCTACTGGTCTATCGCATCTCAGCATCACAAGCCTACTTCACCGGCGACAGGTAGCAGCAGCCACGGTCTTGTACAAAATGCATACCAACCACTGCCCACAAGAGTTAGCAGCACTGCTCCCCACACCATATGTTCATCGTCGTGCTACGCGTTCAAGTGTTGCAATGCCAGATCATGCCCTTTCACTGCCGCCTGCCAGAACTTGCTGCTTAGACAGAAGCTTCATCCATACAGCTGTTCCACTGTGGAACAGTCTTCTAGTCAATGTTGTTGGCAACATCCAAGAGGAATGACTACAATCTTTTAAATGTCGTGTTAACAGACACTTTCTCTCCAACTCTTCAGAGTATGGTGGCTAAGCTCTCTCGATGTATCAATGACCTCCAGATATTATTTTTGTCTTATTTTTTGATGTTATTCTCTATGGTTTGGGTGTTTATCATATTCCTGTCCCACGCCACTTTCATTGGCATTTTTACTAGCCCAATTGCGTTTACTTTTTGTTATTTGTCATGTTAAAATCATTGCCACGTCTTGTTGGGTAGTTGTGAACATCTGAACGCTTTGAAAAGCAGGTTTTTAAAGCTACGGGGTATTTATGGAATATTTAAACATGAATACCCCAAGTTCCATTGTGTACATATCAGTTATTGTAAGAAAATTCTACTTAGCAAATAAAGGTGCTGTGTGACTCCTATAATACTGACTATTGGAGATGGTTCTAATTGCCCATTTTTGCAGTTTTAAAAGTTTGTCTAGATATGATTTACAAGTTTTGCCCCATATAAGTATTCCATAGCTGAGATAAGGTAAAATTAAAGTACAATATAACGAGTGTAATATACGTGCTAACAGGGGTAGATAGCAGCATCCCAAGTATGCAGCATACACTGGATATATAATAGACAAGTTGCTATCAGGGGTAGATAGTGGCATCCCAAATAATATACAGTATACACTGGACATATCATAGACAAGTTGCTATCAGGGGTAGATAGCAGCATCCCAAGTATGCAGCATACACTGGATATATCATAGACAAGTTGCTATCAGGGGTAGATAGCAGTATTCTAATTATGCATCATACACTGGATATATCATAGACAAGTTGCTATCAGGGGTAGATAGCAGCATTCCAATTATGCATCATACACTGGATATATCATAGACAAGTTGCTATCAGGGGTAGATAGTAGTATCCCAAGTATGCATCATTATTATACACTGGACATATCCTACAGAATCCAAGTATACAATATTCACTGGACATATCATAGACAAGTTGCTATCCGAGTAGATAGCAACATCGCAAATACCGTATGCAGCATTATTATACACTGGGCATATCCTAGAGAAGTTGCTATCAGGGGTAGGTAGCAGCATCCCAAGTATGCAGTATACACTGGATATGTCATAACAAGTTGCTGTCAGGGGTAGATAGATAGCAGCATCCCAAGTATGCAGCATACAATGGACATATCCCGGACAAGTTGCTATCAGGGGTAGATAGCAGCATCTCAAGTATGCAGCATTATTATAAACTGGACATACAGGGTGACCCAGAAAATGTTGAACCTAAAAATCACAAAATTCAATATTTTTGTTTACCATTAAAATAACAAAATATTGCAAAACTCGTTCACCAGCTATGTGCACCATACATTTAACTTTCTGAAACATTTTAGATCATAAAAATAGGCCACACGAAACTTAAAATACGTGTCATTTTGTAAGAAGTGTTGTTTTGTAGAGTAAGTGAAGTGCAAAAAAAAAATGGTTTCATGCTACATGCAGAACAAGTGCCTGTTTGAAACCATTTCTCAACAATATCTCATCAATATTCATTTATTATGTAAATCAATATTATTAATTTATAAGAGACTTTGAAAACAAAAACTGAAGTCCCCTCGACTTCATTTGAAAATGTTAATTTGATAATACAGATCAAAAGAAAAGATTACTTAACTCACCGTTCTTAGAACAGAATTAAGTTTCATATCTGAACCAAGTTACAATTTTTTCACTTTTACAAAAGGGTGAAAACACCCCCTGTCACACAATCAAGTGTATCTTTAGTTTGGCAAGGCCAATTTACATGATCTAAAGTTCTCCAGAAAGCTGAATAAATTGTTTACATAACTGCTGAAAACGGAATGCCATATTTATTATTTTTTATTTTTTTTATTTTTAAGTTTGTGATTTTTGGGTTCAACATTTTCTGGGTCACCCTGTATCCTAAAGAGAAGTTGCTATCAGGGGTAGATAGCAGCATCCCAAGTATGCAGTATACACTGGATATATCATAGACATGTTGCTATCAGGGGTAGATATATATATTGCAGCATCCCAAGTATGCAGCATACACTGGATATATCATAGACCAGTTGCTATCAGGGGTAGATAGCAGCATCCCAAGTATGCAGCATACACTGGATATATCATAGACAAGTTGGTATCAGGGGTAGATAGATAACAGCATCCCAAGTATGCAACATACACTGGATATATCATAGACAAGTTGCTATCAGGGGTAGATAGTAGCATCCCAAGTATGCATCATTATTATACACTGGACATATCCTACAGAATCCCAAGTATACAATATACACTGGACATATCATAGACAAGTTGCTATCAGGGGTAGATAGTAGCATCCCAAGTATGCATCATTATTATACACTGGACATATCCTACAGAATCCCAAGTATACAATATACACTGGACATATCATAGACAAGTTGCTATCCGGGTAGATAGCAACATCGCAAATACCTTATGCAGCATTATTATACACTGGGCATATCCCGGACAAGTTGCTATCAGGGGTAGATAGCAGTATCCCAAGTATGCAGCATTATTATACACTGGACATTTTCTAGAGAAGTTGCTATCAGATAATCACGGGTAGCCCAGTGGCGTATCCAGGGGGCGCCAGCAGGCCACCCCCCCCCCCCCCCCCCCCCCCCCATTGAAAAAAGAGTTTAAAAAGGAGGAAGAGGAGAAGGAGGAAGAGGATAAGAAGGATCGGAGGAAGAGAAGGATCGGAGGAAGAGAAGGAGGTAGGAGAGGAGGAAGGGCAGGGACATGTGGCGCAAATGGGAGGTTACGGGGTCACGTCCCCATACTTTTAATGTGAGGGACGTTAAAAACTTGAAACTAGACCTTTTTAGTGTTAAAAATGCCAATTCTTGCGCGCTTTCCTCGTATTAGTTTCAATGTTTCAATATTCAAGCTTAATAAGAGGGCTTCAGGAACGTTTTTTCTGGACCATTTTAGTTCAAAAACTGGGTTTTTTGTGCTCGATTCGCGCTCACTCTTTCAACAGGTTTCAACATTATGGGTCTCAAGACACACCAAATATTCTAAACATTATGTGGGGGACGTTAAAAACGTCATACTGGACCATTTAAAGGTATATTATGTGATCTTTCCAGGGAACGCCCTCAACATCGAAAAAAAATTGAAAGAAGATTTTCTTGCAGATTTACATTTCTGATCATAAATCGTACATACATTCCAAGTTACAGGGCGATACGATTCTTAATTACTTCAAAATCATGATTTTAGAGTGAAAATTAACTCCGACAGTTTATATTTTTACTCTAAATTCACTCTAAAACCATGATTTTGAGGTAATTAGGAATCGTATCGCTCTGTAACTTGGAATGTATGTATGATTTATGATCAGAAATGTAAATCTGCAAGAAAATCTACTTTCTAAAAAAAATAATGAATAGAGGGCGATATCTGGAAAAGATCACATAATATGCCTTAAGTGTTAGAAATGTCAATTTTTGCGTACTTCGCGTATTAGTTTCATTATACAAGCTTGACAAGATGGCTTCAGGACAGTTTTCCATGACCATTTTAGTTCAAAAAGTCAAAAGTTTGCGCGCTGCGCGCGAATATTTTATGCATATTTTAACATTATATATTGGCCCTTAGACCCACCAAATATTCTAAATATGTGGGGGACGTTAACAAATCATACTGGACCAAAGTTTTAATGCAAAAACCACACCAAAAATCTAAATATTATGTGGGGGACGTTATTATCATACTGGACCATGAGTGTTAGAAATGCATTTTTTTTCGCGCTTTACGCGCTTATTAATTTTAATATTTCATTAATTAAGCTTAACAAGGTGGCTTCAGCACAGTTTTGCATGACCATTTTAGTTAAAACTCAATAATTTTGCGCGCTCCGCACGCATATTTTCTACAAGTTTTAACATTTTAACCATACCAAATATTCTAAATATTATGTGTGGGACGTTAAAAACATCATACTGTCCGCCATTTAAGTGTTAGAAATGCCTGGATACGCCATTGGTAGATAGCAGCATCCCAAGTATGCAGTATACACTGGATATCTCATAACAAGTTGCTATCAGGGTAGATAGCAGCATCTCAAGTATGCAGCATTATTATACACTGGACATATCCAAGAGAAGTTGCTATCAGGGGTAGACAGCTCTCAAGTATGCAGTATACACTGGATAGCTCATAACAAGTTGCTGTCAGGGGTAGATAGATAGCAGCATCCCAAGTATGCAGCATACAATGGACATATCCCGGACAAGTTGCTATCAGGGGTAGATAGCAGCATCTCAAGTATGCAGCATTATTATACACTGGACATATCCTTGAGAAGTTGCTGTTACGGGTAGATAGCAGCACTCCCATGTATGCAGCATACACTGGATATGTCATAGACATGTTGCTATCAGGGGTAGATATATATATAGCAGCATCCCAAGTATGCAGCATACACTGGATATGTCATTGACATGTTGCTATCAGGGGTAGATAGCCTGTTGCTATCAGGGGTAGATAGCCGTATCCCAAGTATACAGCATACACTGGATATACCATAGACAAGTTGCTATCAAGGGTATAGCAGCATCCCAAGTATACAGTATACACTGGATATATCATAGACAAGTTGCTATCAGGGGTAGATAGCAGCATCTCAAGTACGCAGCATACACTGGATATGTCATATATAGACATCAGTTGCTATCAGGGGTAGATATATATAGCAGCATCCCAAGTATGCAGCATACACTGGATATGTCATAGACATGTTGCTATCAGGGGTAGATAGATAGCAGCATCCTAAGTTTACATTATACACTGGACATATTATAGACAAGTTGCTATCGGGGGGTAGATAGCAGTAGTATGCAGTATACGCTGGATATGTCATAGACAAGTTGCTATCAGGGGTAGATAGATAGCAGCATCCCAAGTATGCAGCATTATTATCATCATCCGTCGGCTGCAGAGCAGGCGACTACAAGATTTCTCCATGCACGACGATCGGTAGCAAGTGCGGCAATCTGTTTTTCCTGGACTGCGCCTTCAGTGTCCCCCAGTAATTGTCTTACATAAATGTTAGGTATGAAGTGCGTGGTCGACCTGGTCTCCTTTTGCCATGCGTTGGTAAGTATAATAGAGCATATCTTTTTGCAGGCTCTTCTTCTGGCAGCCGGAGGATGTGACCCAGGAATGACCCAGGAATCTCAACTGTCATAGCCTTACCAAATGAATAAGTGGTTCAGTGCTGGTCATGGCGTAAATGCTGGTGTTTGGGATGTGGTCAATCCGCCTAATATTCAGCATTATTCTGTAGCAGGAGGTGGCAAAGGCATTGATTTGATTGTCCATGTCTTGAGAAATCACCCATGACTCGCAGCCATAGCACAGAATACTGTAATGCAGGTGGTGTTAAACAACTTCACTTTACATGCTTTAGTTGAGATGGGTATTTTGGGACTCTTCCAGGCGGCATTCCAGCTTCCAAAATGCACACCAAACCAGTGACTTTCTTCTCTTAAGGTCGCGTGAACCAGATGCCATCATAGAGCCAAGATATCTGAAATCTGACACATGGTTGATCATGTTGATGGGATCACCGTAGACTTGAAGTGTTGGATGGGGGTTGCAGTTAATAGTCATGTACTCTGTCTTAGGTGTGCTAATGACGAGGCCGAGGTCGGCTGATGCCGCCGCTGTTCTGGCTAGCTGGGCCTGTGCCCGCGGAATTGAAGATTCAAACAAAGCAATGTCATCAGCGAAATCTAAGTCATTTAGCAACTTGGCCAGGTGACGACTGGAGCGACGAGGGAGGATGTGTTAAGACTCCGGAATCTAGTCCTGATGTGGCCTTCTTTAGTAGGTAGTCGACCAATATAACAAATAGAAAAGGAGCCAAAACATCTCCCTGCAAAACTCCCGTGGAGACATCAAATGGGTCTGAAATGTTTCCATCTACCATAATAATTACAGCGCTCTTAGAGTTGTTGTATAGCACATCATTGACTACAGCTTCTGGAATTCCATACTGTCGCAGTACTGAGAACATTACCTTTCTGATGATGGAATCAAAGGCTTTCTTGAAATCGATAAATGTTACAGCAAGGGGAGCTGATAGTCTTGGAAACCTTCAATGATCCTTCTGAGTAGGCCTATGTGAATTTGTTAGGCACAACTTCTCCCTGGTCGAAATTCTGCCTGGTTGTTCCTCAGGATGGAGTCAACTTGGTCACGGATCCTGTTTTGACGGATCCTGTTGTACACCTTAGCAGCAATCGAGGGAAATTCCCCGGTAATTGGTCATGAGGCTAAGGTCTCCCTTCTTGGGCAAAGGAACAATAACACTGGTGGGCATTGGCTAGGTGGTATGAGAGTCGTGTAAACTTCTGCACAGAAATTATGGATTACATCTGCCATTACATCGCCGCCACTCTGGAGTGCTTCTGAGGTGATCGCACAGTCAAGACCTGCTGCCTTGTTGTTTTTCATCTGTAGCATTATTGTACACTGGACATATCCTAGAGAAAATGCTATCAGGGGTAGATAGCAGCATCCCAAATAATATACAGTATACACTGGACATATCATAGAAATTTTGCTATCAGGGGATAGCAGTATCCCAAGTATGCAGCATACACTGGATATATCATAGACAAGTTGCTCTCAACTCAGATCATGAGTTAACGGTTGTTACACGTTTACATAAAGTAAAATCCCAACCGGATTGGTACACTGATGAACTCCACATTCTCAACTCAGATCATTTCTTCATTAGCTCTGTTATTGACTTCGCAAAACCTAAGCCTCAAACAGTTGTTTCTAACTCTCGGAATTACCGTGACCTCGATAATGAGACATTTACTATAGTGATCTTGCCCTTTCCTTCACTAAATTTACTTTTGAAGATGATCTTGATAATCAAGTTGACGTCTATAATAAGACAATTAATGCGGGAATTATTGGCACCCTGGATAGTCACTGCCCAGTTGTTACACGTTCATAAAGTGAAATCCCAACCGGCTTGGTACACTGATGAACTCCACTTTTCACGTAGACAGCGTCGCCGGAAAGCTGAGCGGAAGTGGATAACTGTATCTTGATGCAATTCATGCCTTTTCAAAAATTGCTCGTAATGAAAAAGCAAAATATTACATGGATCAACTCTCAAATGCTGATATAAAACCGTATTCAAAACCGTTAACACGCTGCTTAATCGTAACAATAGGTCTCTTCCTCATGCTGAATCTATGAAAGGTCTATTTTATGAGGATTCAGGGTCTTCTTTAAAGACAAAATTGCCACCATCAGACATAAAATTAAAGCCTCTAATATTCAAGACAGTATGTTTTAATGCCAAAACCTACACGTTCAGTTTCAGTTGTTAATCGCGTTTCAGCCCCAGATTTTTAGAATTTTACACCGGTTGATCGGTTGATCATGTTGATGAGGAGGAGATCTTGAAAATGATTAGCAAATCTCCGAATAAATCTTGTGATCTGGATCCTCTTCAAACATGGCTTCTGAAGGAAAACATTAAAACCTCCTCCCATCACCATGATCACTCATCTCAATAGATAAGTTGCTACCGGGTAGATAGCAGCATCCTGAGTATGCAATGGACATATCTAGACTTAGTATGCAGCATTATACACTGGACATATCATAGACAAGTTGCTATCCGGCGTTTCCCAAAAAACTGGGTTCAAAAATCGGAAATCTTATAACTAAAATGTAGGGATAGCTGCTTCATATTTAGGAAAATACAAGGAAACATATCTGACGTTAATTGGTGAAATCATTGTGAGACCAATCGGATGTAAGGTTTTTGACATACAAAGCTTTGAATACAGCATAGTCAGTACCCGTTGTTTTGTGTTTGCCCGAGAACCGTCAATGCGTGGCATTTGCACATCGTACAGACTTCAAAGTTTTGCCTTGGATTCTTTTTTACTAAGGAAATTTATCTTCGTCATAGGGGATTAAAAGTGTAAATACGTAAAATGTTTAAGATCAATAAATAACCTTCTGAGACACTGGCATATTTTGTAGCTGTTCAAAAACCATTTCTTCGAAATTGGAAACCAAGTCATTCGTCCGGGCATTCGTCTCATCAAAGGAATTAGAGGCAGGGGATGGCAGGGTAACAGTGTTGCTCTGTTTTTGTACATTTTCGACAACAAGATTACTGCAATGGGTATTTCTTATGCTGAATATTGATCAAAATACTATATATATATGTAATTTAACCCCGTGTTAAGCTATTTCGGAGAAAAAACGCCAACCACGCACATGATGCACGGAAACCTTGCACACACCGCATAGATTCAAGGCATGGGTGGTTTATTGTTAAATTGAAGAAAGGAAACGGGTTCTGACTACGCTCTATTGATTGAAAGCTTTGAATTTCAGAAAATTGCCATTCGATTGGTCTCACAATTTCACCAATTAAGGTCAGGTATATTTCCCTTGATATCCTATTATACAAATCAGCTACTTTTTCTTCTTTTTAAGTTATAAGCCTTGCAGTGTTTTTTTTATTTGGACCCATTGTTGGGAGGCACGCTGTAGATAGCAGCATCCCGAGTATTCATCATACATTGGACAAATCATTTATAGATATGTTGCTATCAGGGGTAGATCCCAAGTATTATATGCAGTATATCTGGACATATCATAGACAAATTGCTATCAGAGGTAGATAGCAGCATCCAGAGTTAACATATATATACGATGGACATCATATCCAAGTTAACTGGGTGCAAGAGTTTGCGAGCTTATAACGAAATAAGTAGGAAACATGGATAGTTTATATTTAGGGATATCAAACACAATATACCTGACCTTGATTGGGTAAATTTGGAGACCAATCCAATGTAAACTTTTTGAAATACAAAGATTTGAATAGAACGTGGTCAGAACCCATTTGTCCCGATTTAAGGAATAAACCATCCGTGCGTTGCATGAAACTGTGCGCTATGTGCATTATTCCCGGCATGGGGTTTATTCTCCGAAATAACTTAACAAAAACCTGGACTATAACAAAGAACATTTTGTTTTAATATTTATGTAAATACTGAACTTGTTTTATTGCAATATGACCCAGATCATTTTGTTTACTGCCCAAGTCTTTGTAAAGAATTAATGCAAAGGCAAAACTTTGATGAAGTCACAACAATGTGCAATTGCAACAAATGGGGGTGTTCCTTGAAAAGTGGGACAAATGGGTTCTGAACACGCTCTACTTAAATCTTTGTATTTCAAAAGGTTCATATTGGATTGGTTGCAGAGTTTGGCCAATTAAGGTCAGGTATATTTTGTTTGATATACTTAAATATAAACTATCCTTGTTTGCTATTTTTTTAGTTATAAGCTCGCAAACTTTTGAACCCAGTTTTTTGGGACACGCTGTATATTGGACATATCATAGACAAGTACAAGTTGCTATCAGGGGTAGATAGCAGCATCCCGAAGTATGCAGCTTACAATGGACATGATGGACATATCGTAGCCAAGTTGCTAGGGGTAGATATTAGTATCCCAAGTAATGCAGCACACACTGGATATATCATAGACATGTTGCTATAAGATCGAAATCTCAAGTATGAAGTATATACTGAACATATTATCATGGACATGTTGCTATCAGGGGTAGATAGTGGCAACCCAAGTACACAGCATATAATGGACATATCATTAGACATCAGGAGTAGATAGCAGCATCCAAAGTATGCAGCATACACTGGATATTTCATAGACACGTTGCTATCAGGGGTAGATAGCAGCATCCCAAGTATACAGCATACACTGGATATATCATAGACAAGTTGCTATCAGGGGTAGATAGCAGCATCCCAAGTATGCGGCATACACTAGATATATCGGAGTAATTCTGTTATACCCTTCACAGGGGTATTATAGTGCATGATGTTTAGGAACGACGCATACAACCGATGTTAGTGTGTAGGGTAGATAGCAGCATCCCAAGTATACAGCATATAAACACTGGATATATCATAGACAAGTTGCTATCAGGGGTAGATAGCAGCATCCCATATGCAGCATACACTGGATATATCATAGACAAGTTGCTATCAGGGGTAGATAGCAGTATCTCAAGTATGCAGCATACAATGGATATATCTTAGACATGTTGCTATCAGGGTAGCTAGCAGCATCCCAAGTATGCAACATACAGTAGACATACAGACATGATGCTATAGCATCAGGGGTAATAACTCAGGGGTAGATAGCAGAAAGCGATGGTGGTTTTTTTCTTCAACTTCGTTTACGTATAACTGACAATCAAGTTATGTTATGATTTCATCTACCAACCTTCTTAAGTTTCAAACATTTTTTTACATTACGCAATTTCCGAAATTGAAACCTATATTTAAGTTTGATTTGACTTTAACATTGTTGGCTTTATTAATCACATCAAACCCGAGGCCATGGTTTTTTACCGGTGACGTAACTTAGTGGTGGGTGACCACACCCATAACACGATTCGCTCGCTATGCTCTAATTGCTTCCACCATGTTTTTTGGGGAAATGTCGCTAACCCCATCACCCTTAACTGAAGTGTGCACACCTGGTTCGTACGCCCGCGGCATTTTACACTCATAAGAATCAGTATAGGTTACTGATCTATCTGTCATTACAAATCATAAAATACAAATCATTTGCACAAAAAGGTCTGATTGACAATCAAACCTTTTTGTGTGATGAACATTTGCGACGAATGTCCGGATTTGGGAACGTAATCTGCCTCTTTCCTATACGTGGATGACTACCCCTCCCCCTAACCACTGAAAGAGTCGGCTCTGAAAAGAGCTTAGGGAACAGTTCCATTTATACGCGATAAATTTATCGCGACTGTATCGGGGCCTGATATGTTTTGGACCCGATGTTTTTCAAGTTGATCCGCGATAAAATAGTCATCAGGCCCCGATAAAATAGACATCGGGGCCCGATACGAGGCCTCTGCCATACCCTGGGGTATGTTTAGCAAATAGAGCGGGACATTGTTTAGCAAATACACGAGGATAATACAATTTACGTTAAACATCCATAATCAATAACATTATCTCTAAAAACATGAAATGCTGAATTTGTACCTTACAACTAGAATAAATAACCCGAAGCTCTATTTACATACCGACCACTTATCTTTCGTTATATTTAAACAAGCGGTAATACGCTACTCGATAAATAATCCTTTGCTACTCGCAACTGTTCGCGATAAAAATCTCATCGGGGCCTGATAAAAAACTCATCGGGGCCCGGAACATTCTCGCAATTTTTATCGCGTACAAATGGAACTGCTCCCTTAGCATGATTAGAGGAAGTTGCCGCTTGCTATTGAAGAATGGCTCTGAACAGAATCGAACCTACCATATCTTTCGGCTTGTTTTTTCTCCTCAATTTGATGCCAAAGAGGCAGTCTTTAACAGAAGTCGTAGAGAGGTGGTAACGTATATCGCAAACATGATAATACATCCGCGTGTGCCATGAAGGGGCCGTGGGGCCACCTGAGCGTGTCTGGTCCTGGCAGAGACAAAAACGTAGGAAAGAATCAAGCATGTGCACCAGGAGCTTCTTTGTATTTTTTTTAACAAAGTATAGTAGTAGTAGCTCCAGGTCATATACTTTGCTGTGCACAAATTGAAAACTCCGACAACTAAGTGAATGTTGTGGGTTTTCACCTGTTCCAAGTGATTCTCTAGATCGTTGTAGAACTCATTCTTGTCTTCAGGGGAAGCTCACTCAGTTGGAACATAGATTGATTGATGTCACAGTAAGGGAGCACATCAAAACTCGACCGCCCGGTAACCGCCGGTTCCGTGGGGTTCCGTGTGGTTGCAGCCGGTTTCTATTGTTCTAAACAATGATATGCGGTCCAACCGGGCGGAACCGGCGGTTGCCGCGCGGTCGAGTTTTGATGTGCTCCCTAAGTTGTGGGTTTCCATGGAATGTAGCTGCGAGGGTGGGAGGTGGGGGGGGGGGGGGGGGGTGGGGAGGAAAAGGGGGGTGTTTTCAGAAATTAGGGGTGGGGGTGGCGTTTTCACACAAAAAAAGTACATTAGTAAAAAAGGTACATTGATACAAAAAAGGTGCATTGGTATATACAAAAAAGGTGCATTGGTATATACAAAAAAGGACTTTTTCAGATTGGGGGTGGGCGTCCGCCCTATTTTTTAAAGATTTTAGAGAATTACTTTTGCGAACATGCTCATTGGAAGGCCACATAATTGCCTACCGAGAAAACTAACGAATATAAATGTAGGCTAGGCCTAGTCCTATTACTTACCATATTGTCCATATTCTGATGATGTTTCTTGGGATTTTTCAGCTGCTGAAAAAGGTAGAATGTTATCGGTCGTGTTTCCAGCTTCTGATGTTGATAACGTTGTGAACCGTGGTATGTTTATTTACCAGTTTACGCGCGACTGGTAACCAATATCGGTATCCGTGGTTGCTCGCGCGTCACTCGCGCCCTTTATTACGCAATGGGCGGCCCGAGTAAAGCAACCTCACCCCAAAAACAGTGCAACGGCCATCCGTGGTGCGCAATACGTAAGCTCGACCTCACGGCTCCGATTGGTTAGTGGCATTTTGTGAGTTTTCAAGCATGCGCGCGCAGCTGATCGACGGTGCGCCCGCGTATGTCGGACTCGTATGCCAGGAGAGTGTGCCGTAGGTCCATTCAGGTAGCACACCTCTAAATAGTTCCAGGCGAAAACTTGCAACTCTTATTGCGCAATACTTCTTATCAATACGCGTGATTAAAATAGTGATTTCTCGGGAACTACAGTGATTCACGGCAGACGAGGTTGGTATCAAATTAAAGCTAACAATATGACTTTTAAGTAAGTCTTGCGAAAAATCAACTTGAAAAATGACCGTAGAGGGCTTAGATGCTCGATTGCTTAAAATCTAACGGTTATCGGTTATCCATGTATATTTTACAATTTTAATCATAAGCTTGCTAAAATAGCTAGAGTTTACTACCAAATTGAATGACTTTCTATGTGTAAATTTAAAAATAACCTTGCCAGAACATGGTTTAAATCTTCGGAAAATCTAATAGTACGTTGGCCTGCGTGTATAATGCGTCATAGTTTGGGGGCATAAATAGAAATTTATACATAGAAATTCTTTCAATTTGGTATTAAACTCTAGCTATTTTAGCAAGCTTTCGATTAAAATTGTAAAATATACATGGATAACCGTTAGATTTTAAGCAATCGAGCATCTAAGCGCATCGGCCGTAATTCAAAAACTTGTCTTTTGCTAATGTCGGGTTTCTAGCATAGTCGTAGGCCTAACATTTTCCTAACTTTAAATCGTTAAAATCGATCTATCGTTATAAACATATTATAAGCATTGTCTTGGCCTTAAATTTGATACCAAAATCAATTCCTAAATCACAATGGTCATTGAGATATCATCTTTTGAAGCGTCGCGCATCGATCAAAATAAGGTGCAAAATGGTCGTCTAATTTCGACTTCCTATTATTTAGAGGTGTGCTACCTTCATTGCTGCATTTATACCCTGATTTATACTTGCGTCGAGCGGGGGCACACCACTAAATACGTCCCCCATTGAAATACACGCGTTTCGGCCCTTTTTCAAGACCGTATTTTTACCCCACGTAACAATGATGGAAGTTTTTATTTCGCATGAATGTATTAGATATGTGTTGAATTTTATTTTAAACTTGATTTTTCTTGACCCATCTAGATGAAATTTTTCGCTACGGGCACCTAAACAGCGCCCTCACCATTTTAAACCGATATTTTCGCTTCCTCACCGGTTTCGGCAACGATATCCTTCCGCAGCCTAGGCTCCCGTGCGTATTCGATTCCGACGATTTTTGACCACATTAGCAATGCTGAGGTTCTATTCTATCTTTTTCATAAAAAATAAGCAAGATTTACTTCTATTTGCTTCCCCTGGGACGATGATCAAATTGATATAGGTACTATTTCTCTGAACCATACACCAAACGCGTAAGGATTTAGTGTAACATTTGTTCAAGCAGGGTACACACCGCCAGTTGTTTTATAAAGGTTTTGAACAACATTTTTTTGAGTTGTTCTTTTGAGCACGACGAAATAGTGGTTAATTTGGCACCGCCTACATTCTAAAGCAGGTGTCTTAAATTTAAAATAATATCTTTGGAAAGAGGAACCATTTGAGGATGAGGAACAGCTTTTCATTGATATGAAACACAATATGAATATATTCAGTCATCACAAGAAGTAACTGACCAGGTAATAAATGTGTTGATAACTCCTACATTATAAACATATTAAATTATAAACATGTTGAGAAATTTCTCTTCTTGAATTTGAGATATTGGGCCTACACGCTTAGAATTGCTGATTATTAAGGAAGTTACAATCCTAAATGTACTGTCAAGTCTGATTTTCATTTTCACATTGTCAACACGGGGACTCAGACCGGCAAATTATTGATTGTCAACACGGGGACTCAGACCGGCAAATTATTGATTACTGGTAGAGCTAGAGGTAGTGCCAATTCACCCGTCGATGGCCTGGTTGTTGGATAGTCGGCCGGTGGAATTGTTACGGTTACCGTAATCAATACGGCACACACGCTTTACCTGTCGTACTCTCCCGTGTTAAAAAAACCATTAAAATGAAAATCAGACTTGCCCTAACGTTTGGGATCGTAACTTCCTCATTAATCAACCATTCTTAGCGTGTAATATCTCAAATTCAAGAAGAGAAATTTCTCAACAACTTTATAAATATGTTTATGAAGGAGTTATACTTTTAGAGTTATCAGCATGTTCATTACCTGGTCAGTTACTTATTGTGATGACTGTATAACAAAATGTCCGAAAAACTGGCGATTGATTTTTGAACTTATTTTGATCAGTTTATTTGACCATTCTGGTATGGGTGCATCATCCGCCCCTTTTGTCAACCGATTTTCTTCATCTTTGGTCAGACTGTGCCACTTGGTAAAATATTAATCCCCACCGAATTTAAAATTAATCGGAAGTCGTCTTCTGGGTCCACCGGGAGCTCTTAGTTTGGACGGGATCCTCACAGCAAGAATCACAATTACACAAAAGGCAGCTTTTTATCTTTCCAGTATAACGCACATAAAAATCATAGCTGCTGCTTGTTTTTTGTATCTAAATACACTTAAAACAGTGAAAGTGGAATGTATTTTGGTTTTATATTACATTTTTAGTGATTGCCAAGTGTTTTACAAAAACTATTGCTTAAAAAATAAATAGCTGCCATATGTATCAACATGTTATTTTAATACATTTGCTGTAAACTCATGCAATTTACCTGTTTAAATACGAGTCCAGTACAAAGCTTCAGTGCTACACTGATGTAGAAGCTTTCTTAGTAACATGAACAACATGTCTGTCATCATAATATAGCTTGCCATTTCTCAAGATAATCCAGTTCAACAGTTATCAACAAAGGTCCTACAAAATCAGTTTGCGTTTTCGCAGGTTTGGCTTGCTTCTTCTGTCTTGCTCCACAACCTGTAAGATGTTTTGATAATGTTCCTCAGTTCGAGCTGCTGATAAGAAATCTGAACTGAGCTTGACACCACGCTCTGCCGCATCATTTACCACATTGATGGCACGAACATTGACTACCGAGGTCTGGAAAGCTGGGGATTGAGGCCAAGTGTCAACATTGTCTGCAAGAAATCCATGATCAAGCTGCAGAGTGTGCATGGTGAACCATGAGTCCTTGCCTGCTAAGTCAGCTAGTGTTGTTGCTAGTGTTGTTGTAGCACGGTGTCACTGCAACCAAATGTTGCAGACCGATCCGTCTTCATGGACTCCAAGAACAGACGATCTTCTGGTATTGTTACAAGTTCATCAACATTTTGTGGCCAAATTTCAAAAGTTTTGTTCAGCCGACTTTCTTCCTGTTGCAATTTGTCACAGGTTGCTGGTGTTGTTCTGCGGGAAATTGGAATTGCTCGAATCCTTGCATTGGCATCTGCAAGCTGTACAATTTTTTAAATTGCATTGGCTTCTGCCATCATGTGGATATGTGCTTTGTTATAAAATTCAGCAACCTGATTGAATACAAGCGTTGCAGTCTCATATTTGGTTTGTCTTGAGGCTAATCCTTGCTGTTGGTGAAATAGGTAGCATCTAAGAACCTGCTTGCATGTTGGAAGCCGTGATCCTGTGATTACTGAGTCAGCAGTTGTAATTCCGTTGCCAAGCCCAAATATTTCGGAGCTTTTTCTTGTTTTACAGGCTGTCTTGGACGATCCTTTTGTTTGTTCAGCAGCTTTATGTTCCAAATCAGGATCAGTTGCAGCTTCTGACACTGCACTAGTTGAACTTTCGTCAGCCATTGCATTCTCCTAAACACTATACAGTGATGAAAATCAAATTGTGAAGATGTGCTTCAAGCAATGGTTTTGGGGAAATCCCAGCTTTTCAGTATGATGGGTTTTCCCTTATTACTATTAGAAGAAACATTAATTCATGTTTGGGGGAATCCCATATTTTATGCAAATTAACAAACACAGGAGCTGCTATAAATAGAACATTTGGTAAAAACCCCCTTTCCAAGAATTGACAAACTCTCAGAAATCCATAAATAGACTATCCTTCAAAATAAAGCCATAGTACTGGAAGCCGCATGATTGCATTTTAGCACACAAACTCATATGGCAGCTATTATTTATGGCAGCTATTTATTTTTTAAGCAATAGTTTTTGTAAAACACTTGGCAATCACTAAAAATGTAATATAAAACCAAAATACATTCCACTTTCACTGTTTTAAGTGTATTTAGATACAAAAAACAAGCAGCAGCTATGATTTTTATGTGCGTTATACTGGAAAGATAAAAAGCTGCCTTTTGTGTAATTGTGATTTGCTGTGAGGATCCCGTCCAAACTAAGAGCTCCCGGTGGACCCAGAAGACGACTTCCGATTAATTTTAAATTCGGTGGGGATTAATATTTTACCAAGTGGCACAGTCTGACCAAAGATGAAGAAAATCGGTTGACAAAAGGGGCGGATGATGCACCGATAGATGGTAACATGGACAAAGTCAATGATGAAGAGTTTAGGGCAAGAAAGTGCACCACCATGCCAATGCTGACAGGTGTTCAACGTTAGGTAATCTATTTTAGAGCTCAAATGTATGGTAAATAAGGGGTGTCTACTAACCTAAGACCCAAAAACTAAGACCCCTCTCAAATGTCCTAAAAATCAGTTTTAAATACACGAGGATAGTGGATAAGTTGTTTAGAGTGGATGAGGGATCATTTGAATCCATTTTGGCGCCAAAATTCAAAGGGTCTTAGGTTAGTAGTTAGAGGGAGGTAAACTACTAACCTAAGACCCCCTCTCAAATGTCCTAAAAATCAGTTTTAGATACACGAGGATAGTGGATAAGTTGTTAAGAGTGGATGAGGGATCATTTGAATCCATTTTGGCGCCAAAATTCCAAGGGTCTTAGGTTAGTAATTGAGAGGGGGGTAAACTACTAACCTAAGACCCTTGGAATTTTTTGACCGTCGCATCATAATTCTTAGTTATCTCCATCCATACATTTTTTAAAAGATTTATACCGCAAATTATTTTACCCGACATTAAAAAGCTTTAAAAAGGTATCAAAACTTTTGGGACATGGGACACCCTGTAATCACAACACGAATCAAAATTAAAGACACCCAAGACAAATTCTCTGCAATGTTTTACATATCACATGTTTATTGATAGCATCGGTGCACTCTCGAGAGCGTACACAGTTCTACTAAGATACCATTTCGTGTACATCCATCTGATGGCTCAGAATGTTTTACATATCACATGTTTATTGACAGAATCGGTGCAATCTGGAGCGTACACAGTCCTACTAAGATGCCATTTGGTGTACATCCATCTGATGGCTTAGAATCTTACAAACTGTTTCTTCTCTGTTCCTGGGGCCTTGGTTACCTTGAGGGTGTTGAATTTGACGGTCTTGCTCAGTGGTCTGCATCCACCGATTGTTACGATATCGCCAAGGGATACATCCCTGAATATGGAAAGAAAGGAAAGAGAAATAAAGAGGGGGGAAGATGTTAGTGTCAGGCTAACAAAACATATTCACTTGCTTATGAAGCTGTTGTACAAAAATGGTATTGAATATACCTTTTTATAAATTGAACTTTTAATGAAAATCTCTCCACAGTGATCTATAAAATATGAAGCTGAATGACCTAACCATAAAGGCTTGCTTTATGTTTATGGTTGAGTAACAAATAAATCATTTTAAAGGTGAAATAATAATATTGACAACTTAAAAAACAAAAACAGCAATAGAACGCATCTTTTTATAGTAGTTTTAAACTACAACAAGGCGGTTCCCGAATGGCACCTCAACGCCTGCTTGCACGAAGGTGCGTTCCATTGAAATTTAGGACACAAATGGGAATGCCTGTATTTTCCCAAAAAAGATTCATGTATTAAAAGTTATGCAATTTGCTTTTTCAATTTTAAACCATGCAGAGAGCCAAGACAATTCTCTCTTCTAGCTAGCCCATCTGATATGATTCTATTCACTAACCATTGCACCCAAAAGTCTGAGGCGTGAGATCAAGCGTCAAAGAAGTGAAAGTCTTCACTGCTCACACACTTTCATTAAAAACACCATTTGGAAATATATAACATACAACATAAATAATAAAATTTCCATATCACTTAAGGTGGCTCTATTGGCCGATGAAAAATTTAGATTTCCTTTAAAATCTAGTATGTTCTAGCCCTTGGTCTAACAAATCTGGAACTGAACATTTTATTTCAATCGGACAATCGGTTGCCGAGATATGGTAGGTCAAAGAGGCATAATACCAGCATACCTTAGCAACAACTTTCCTTGTAATTAAGAAATGTTTTAACATTTTAATTAGTGGGCCTAATTAATTATGCAAATGGAAATTAGACAAAAGCTAACGTACGTTTTTAGCTCTTCAAGTGTTCTACCCATGTACCAAGTCACATCATCATAGCTCATCTCATTAGTCCACAAACTTTACTTTGCATATTTCATGCATACATAATTAGGACATTTCATGGCAACTGGAATTGGAAAAAACAAAGCAAATAAAAGAAAGTTGTTGCCAAAGATGTTGGTATTATGCCTGTTTGACCTACCATATCTCGGCAACCGAATGTCCGATTTAAATAAAATTTTCAGTTCCATAATTGATAAACCAAGGGCTAGAATATACAAATTTTAAAGGAAATCTGAAATTTTCATCAGCCAATAGAGCCACCTTAATAGGTAACCCCAATAGAGCCACCTTAATAGGTAACCCATCAGCTAACAAGACATCTTCAGAAGATTGTTGCCAAAATTCAATGTCTTCTAAAGAGCACAGAACATTTGCAGAAAGACCTTTAGATTTGAAAGTGAGGGTACCATTACAAAGTTTAATGCCAGGCGCGTTCACCACTCAGCCATTCACAAGTCGGAAGGAATTTTATACAAGACTATCACTTTTTGCTGATGATAAATTACCTGAAGCATGGCGAGATGTGAGCGGAAATGTTCCTGTGTCTCTTCTCAAATCGGTTGTACTTCTTGATGTAGTGCAAGTAGTCCCTGCGCACGACAATGGTCCTTTGCATCTTATTTCTGGTGATGATGCCAGTCAGGATACGTCCACGGATGTGCACGTTGCCGGTGAACGGGCACTTCTTGTCAATGTAGTTGCCATCCTTTGCCTGTGGGTATGGAGGATTTGGATTTAAAATCAAATGACAAGACAATGTTTTTTATACCTTTTTTATAGATTGACAAAGGGTGAATCTACATGCCCAGAAAACAGTTCATGTGTAATTATCATGCTGTTAACATGCGTGACCACAAAATTGTCCACACACCCCATGATTGCAACGCAAGAGGGTGAATTTTGGCCAACGTCGCTTCGCAATCTGCAGCAACTTCCGAGCCAAATATTATGAAAACGAGCAACATTTAATTTTGAGGAATAACGGACTAAGGTTAATGTGGTGGATTAATGTTATCTAATGAATCCTGAAGTTTCGTGTACTTCTGCGTCACCTAATTATAGTCCTTTTCTGAATGGGTTTTCGCCAAAGTCAAACGACAATCTAATCAGGGGTAGCGCTAGGTTTTTAAACTAGGGTTTTTTAGAACCCTCAACCCGATAAAAGTATGAAAAATAAGGGGTTATTTTTGGATTTTCAGCTCGTATATCGCGCCCAAATGAAAAAATAATAATAATAATAATAATAAAACGGTGCTTCTAAAGCGCCTCCCACCGAAGTCTCAAAGCGCTTAACAGATAACATAACAACACTGAAATTACATTACATTCTTATATAGTGGGTGTGGTTTGAGATGTCAGCAGGCAATTTGATTGGTTTTTGGCTGATTTTCAGCCGACACGCCCATGCATTATGAGACAATGGTGCACGGTTTGGGGCGGGGTTTAATTCATTCGAAAAATAATACCTTCAGCGCGTATGATCAACGCGTCATCGCGTTAGCGTGCCCTACACAAAGTCGCCGCCGTGTGCGTTGTGGGTATAACGCAGCGATGACAGGTGCGCGTGTGCTAAAGAACGCGATTAATTTGAAGCAGGATGTTGGAAAACAGCTGGCTGGATTCGCCGATTTTATAAAGGGGGAAATTTGTTGTTGTTTGTTTAAAATAAATCTAACAAACTGCGTTTTTTTATGATAAAAGTTCAAAATAACCAATAAACTAAATAAGAATGAGAATAAAACATAGTTCTTAGCTGTTTTGCTATAGACGATGGTCTTATAATGTATAGGCTGTACCATATTTGTGTCGTCGTGTATGGCCGCCTGCGGCGACCATACACGACTCCAAATATGGTACAGCCTATACATTATAAGACCATCGTCTATAGCAAAACAGCTAAGAACTATGTTTTATTCTCTAAATATAAGAATAATACAATATGTGGATGAACATGCAAAAAACATTGTAAACAGGGAAATCAATCATCAAAAGCAATTGTGAATAAGTGTGTCTTATTAAGAGACGATTTGAAATGGCTAAGAGTTTTACAGTTCTTGATGTGAAGCGGAAGTTGATTCCAAAGTTCAGCTGAAGCATAACGAAATGAACGATGACCATAGGTTAAAAATATGCGCAAGAACCCCCAGTAGCGCTATCCCTGAATCTAATAATAACAGCACATGTGCTGAACAAAACAGAAGTTTTTGGTTTTTTTGCTTGATCAAAATGGACCTTTTCAATCGAAATCGGGTATTTTATTGTGTTGAAATGGCCGCGATAGGGCATGCAAAGAGATGATTTTATTTCATTTGGTGACCTTTGAACCAAACTTCAGACTCTTTGATTTACTATAAGGGTGTATATTGGCAAACACACCAATAGCATGAATGTACACTTCTGATCAAATTAAAGGTCGGTCGGAAGGGAGGGCTAACTTTGTTGCGCGCGCGGCGCCCCTGAACACAAAAGGAAATAGTATTTTGCGTGAGCAGATTAGAAAATGTGCGCTGTATGCGCAGAAACGCACCTTAGCGTGAAGCCTGATAGCATAGTGCGATATCACCCACCCTTACAGCAGAAAACATGTCTGACTTGCATCTCAAATCAAATCATGAAATCATGAAATTGTAGGCATACAGCCAATTACACATATCTTGCAACAAAATCAAGCTCCGACAAAATTCTCTTTATTTTGCATCAAACGTTTATAACAATTGTTATATGTTAAAAACCAGACAAAATTCTCCTTATTTTCACATGTAAAATTTCTGGGTAGACTGACTACAACTACATACCTCATTAGGTGTCTTGAAACCCAGTCCAACATTCCTTACGAGACGCGGTGCCTTCTTGCCCGAGGCCAACAACCGCTTCTTGTTCTGGAATACTGTGGGTTGCTTCTGGTAAGCCTTCTCGGTCTGTAATGGCAAACACATAAAATGTAACATTAGTGTACAAAGAGAATAGCAAACTTGATAAAAATGAACTCTTAAAGTGTTACTTTTACAATAGGGATTTCACTTCTGAGCATTTAAATATGTAGGTCTGTCACTTTTTAATTTGCGATAGGCCTGTATATTTATTTTGACATTTTTGGATAACAAACAAAAATAAAATATATTTAGTTTGGGCTTTTGTGGGTTGTTGTTTTTTGGGAGAGGAAGGGTAGCATTTATTATATATATTAATGTTCTTATTTTTCTCTTTGAGAAATATTTTAAGGGGTATGTGGCATTTATTCATTATTTTACACACAAAAACTTGGGATAGTAATATAAATAAAGTTTCAATTTTTGTCAAATAGTTAAGAACAGACCCGATCAGAAAAGAATCCAGCAGTTTATGGCATTCTATAAACACAGGGTATTTTCTGATTTCTTAAGGTTCTAATTAGGGATTATACAATTTGCACTCAATCAAAAACTATGTCTTTTGCAATAAGTCTATAAAATTGACCAAATTGACCATGCGGTTTATTGTTTTTCAAGATGTCCGACGAAGGTGATTTTGTGTTTGGTCGCTAGTCGAAAGAAGAAGAAAAAAAAATCGTAATGTGACTTTTCTGAACACTTTTGCTATAGTCGGATTTATAATTGAACAAACACATTGAAGCAGCGCATTGCGTGAAGTGAACACAACCATCATGATAATTTTGAACATGATCATATTTCGGACTTTGTGCTCGTTGAATTATTAATTCAGACTATAGATTTTTGTTATGATTTTTTGTAATGCCATGAACCAACAGGAATGTTGTTTGCTGTAATTCCTCCCCCCCCCCCCCCCCTATCATTGATACCATTCGCCATTCACTTACTTAGTACAGCAAATCAATTTCTAACGATACAATTTCCCCATACGTTGGTGGGTGAAAAAACCCAAAATCCAACGTATGGATTTCCACTCCCATTGCCCAACGCACTGAATAACTGACTGGTTTAAAAAATCTGAAATTTCTTAAATCAATTCCATCCAGCCCAAGCCCCCGACTGGTGTGACTATTTACATGTACACTACTGTAAGTTAAAAAAATTGATTTTGCGGCATGTTGTTTTTTTGCGAATTGCAAATCATCACTAGTTTTTGCGGCAACTTAATTTTGCGAATCTAAAATTTCATTTACCAAAGATATTTATCAGAATAATCAAAAAGTTATAACCAAAAGTAGTTCGCCTTATATTGCTAAGACTGGTCAAGTTATGCACATTTTAAACTAGTTTAGCTATTTTGGGCTATACTTTTATGTTGTCCAGTTGCTTGTGTGTGGTTATTTAGACATCAGTGAATACATCCCAGCCCGATTCGTACTACTCTGGACGTTGGATTTAAAAGAGATAAACATGGGAGTTTTCCACATAATTTTCACCCCTCTATAGTCAATGATAGGAACATCCCTAACTCAGACTATTAACCGAGATATGGTTCAAAGAAACATGCATATTTATACATACAGTTGTGAAAGGTATCCCAGGTTTTGCTCCTACAATATTTAGTGACGTGCTACCTCAAAAAGAACAAGCCGATTGTGAAAATAGTTATGTCACATGAACATTGAACATCGAATCTTTTAGACTTAGTCCTGTCCTTACGCCGTATCACAAAAGTGAGGCAGGTAAACATGCACTGAGCAATCGTTAAAAAACTATCGCTTTATTTTTCAATCTTGAAAAACAGTAAACCGCATGGACGGTCCATTAAATTTTGTCGTTCTGTGTAAGGCTACCGGATTACATTTCACATGTATATCGCACATTAAGTCATTATCTTCAAGAGGGGAGTACTTAACTAATATCAAAATAAATTTCTGTGAAAAATAGAATTTGGACAAAGTTGAGGGCTTCAGTCTTTAAGTTTTGGGTACATGGTCCCTCCTATTAACAAGACTAAACAGTAACATGTCACTACAACAGTTTAAATTTATGAATTCACATTTGCCGAATTATTGCCTGAATTGAATGACTCCATGCAGACTCACTCAGAATAGGCCTATAGGCTATGGTGTCATAATAACCATGCTAAACCAAAACCAGACCGAACATGAAGGGCCCAACAACCAATTTCAGATTGACCCCACCAGAACGGACGCACATTCAAACTCTTTCTTCAAAAGAACAATCATCGAATGGAACGAGCCAGGGGCGGACTGGCCACTGTGGCGTTGTGGCGATCGCCACATGGGCCGCTTGGTTTTGGGCCTCTCAGGGCCGGTTACTCAAATTTTGTGGCCGTGCAAAATTTTTTGACTGTGCGAAATTTTGTGACCATGCGAAATTTTGTGACCGTGCGATTTTTTTTGACCCTACCCCCCCCCCCCCTCCCCCCCCATTTTGAATGGGAAAAAAATTGGGGCAACCTTTTACGAAAATTTACTACCGGGACGACATACTTCTGCCTGACATGGTCAAAAAGGGCCGCTATAATAATTTTGCCACGGCCGCTTTCAGGTCCCAGTCCGCCCCTGGAACGCGCTACAACAAAAACAAGCTACCACAAAAACAAGCTACGATCGACCAACCCAGCACTGCTACATTCAAAAAGACACTGACTGACAAATGACTAATTTATAAATATAATAACGGTTCTCGCTTCTACATATTATATAACCACACCTCCAGTCAAAATCAAAACTCTCTAATTTTTATAATGAGAGTATTTTTGGAGGATACCACATCCAAGATCCAAGAAACCTTGTTCATATAAATCATGTGTTATGACACACACGGTGGGAATGGGATGTGTGAGCGTCACGTGTAATACTAGCGTGATTCAATGTATATCAATATCATAATCATGTTCTACGCAACCGTGGCGTTGCTTGCTGCGCACATTTTTTTCTTTTTTTCTTCATCATATGGGAGTTTTTACGTTGATTTTGATTGAGTTGTTGTTATACTACACCG
This sequence comes from Ophiura sarsii, assembly GCA_035610835.1. Taxonomy (NCBI): domain Eukaryota; kingdom Metazoa; phylum Echinodermata; class Ophiuroidea; order Amphilepidida; family Ophiuridae; genus Ophiura; species Ophiura sarsii. The sequence continues at coordinate 9,906,028 of CM069453.1, forward strand.
GTCGTGATGTTTTACAAAGCTTGGCGTGATACCTTATTAATAAGGTCTACCAAGAATATCTTCAGATTTAGATTTATCAAAAAATTTAGGTACAAAATTCGACACCCCAACAAAATATGCGTGGAAAGAATGTGTGGAACGAATGCTACGAAACCTGGTCCAAAATAGTTTGTAATAAATCAATTCGAGTCGCAATTCTCACAGAACATTGATGAATAGGTCACACTTCATAGGTGAACAAAATCATATAAGTTCAATTTAATAAGGCTTTGTAATTCAGGATTTAGAAGGGTCAATTTTATCATCTTACTTGGTCTGCCATTTTGACGAATGAAAAAAGGACGATAGCAAGGGAATAGAAACAATCTTAGGAAAAGACGTTTCCTGTTTCAATAAAATTTCATTTAAAAAGTCATTTTTTGACTAATTTTACCATATTTTGTCAACAAAAATAAAAATGTTCTTTTCAGGGCAATCATAAAATATGTCGCTACGGAATATATTATGCATAATAATAATATAAATCGTTTTAGAAGTTAGGGAAGAACTAATTTCCTGTGCATAAACGTTTGAATACATTCGGTGGCTTCAGAACGGTATCGATACGCTGCATGTAAAATTAATTACTGGGAACAGCGCACGTTGTGGCGTGTTTGTACTATTTTAGAAGCATTAAAACAAACACACACTGCTTTAGATACAGTATTCTTACTATTTTCACCCATGCTTTCAAGCATGGGGTATTAGTTTGGTTTTCGCTCAGGGGGTGGTTTGATATTAGGAAGATAAGGGCATGTGAGTGAAAACATCATAATTTGTGTCTGAAATAACACACATTTTGTTGATTTCAGCAATGTAAGAGCAAAAAATGAAAAGAAAGTGCCAAAGTTGGTCTAGTTTGAATGTTTGAATGGAGGAATTCCATTCAATATTACCAAAGTTATGATTTTTACTAAAATTAATAATAACATATTCTCACTTCTAAAGATAATGTAACTTGCCTAGGGTAATAGACCACTACACATCTACATGGTGCCAAATAAGACATGCTTTCAGGACAGGCTATTTACTCAGCATGATCAATCAGTTGTGTCAGCAGGGGAGCGGGGAGCCATGTATGAGTAAAATCATAAGGGACGCACCATTAGATTTTCAGGGGGGGGGGGGGTAGGAAGTTTTCGGAAGAAAAAAAATTCACCCTCTATGCAGGCCAAAAAAAAAAATTCACCCCCTGATGAGTAAAAAATAGTTTTCATTAGCTCAAATGGTAGAGCGCTGGCTTCACAATCATGAGGTCAGTGGTTCGAATCTTGTAAATGTCTTTTTCTTTTTGTTATTACACCTTTTTTTTTAATAACAGGATTGCTTATAATCGTTCGCTATATTTATTGAATGTGGAATGATACTTTTTTTCATTTGCAATTTCACTACGATAAAGAATGTCCTGTAAATATAGGCCTAATTGTGTTGATTGAACCATTAATGAACTATGGAGTCCCTAGCAGGACATGGTCTGCAAAGACCAATTGTTATGTAAATAAGAAGCCAGTCGGCTTATATCCTTGAATCGATTTATTTAGTTCCTTCAACACAGATATTTGTAATTTGCTTCAATCTTCAAAAAAGAGAGTTGTAGCTTCAAAAATACATTACACAGTTCACGGCTTACGCGGCCTGGTATGGGCGACAGTATTTTGGCGTAGATTTGATACCGTGCTGAACTCATCATGCTCATCGCTGCAAGAGCGCAATTATAAAATGCTGTCCGCTGTCCTAAATCTCTCTCGTCTTGACTCCCGGTCTTGAGCACATCATAACACAATATTTGTATTGTGCCACTACTGTGAGACTAAATAAGTGGGTATGCCGACTATAGTTTTATGTCAAAACTCAACATAATTGAGGCTACCGACGTAACGGATGCGCCAAAAAGTGGCTCTATAAGTTGTAAAATAAGCTGAAACCATCTAAAAATGCTCATTAATTGTTTTGTTCATATACTTATACAAAGACCGTTTGAACCAATATATCTATCCATTAATATATCCATCTATCTATATATCTAAACACGTTCTTTTGATACCCTTTTAAACTTCAGTGAAATAATTCAACAAGTTAAACAAAAATATCTGAGGCCCCATGGCCATATGAGCTAAAATGTTTGATCGCATAACTTAAATAAGACACATTGATTCAACATGGTAAACACGTGCTGATAATTTTTCAGATTTCATTTTTTATATTCATGCGGCTTTGGCAAAAACAAATTGTCAACAACACTTCAGTTTTATGCTAACATTAAATACATGAGACGTACTCCAAAGTGTTCAAAATCTTCAGTTGTATGCTAACACTAAATAAATGACACGTATTCAGAGAACATTTCAATGTCAAATGCGCAAATTGTCCAATTTCCAATTTGGTGCATTTATTCATATACAGGCTGTCCCAAAATGATATAGTAGGCTGTGCCTACCCATCGATGCCCATCATCAAAATCAATGAGATTCAGGTCCAGGTTTTTTCATCATCTTTGACATAACCATTTCATTAAAATGTTACGATCACGAATATCGGAATTATTTCACCTCTTTGGCAAAGTACAAAAGGGTGGGGGTGTGTGTGTTAACACTTTCCACGCGGCAGGCGTCTATGAACCGAACAAAATGTTTCAAAAATGTCAAAATGATTGAATTTCCATCACCATATTTGGAATCACCACAAGTGTAAGGATGAGATTGATAGTATTCAGACTAACAACCCAATTTCCCTGGATGAAATAACTGAGATGAGACGTAGTCTGCAAGGAGCGTTGACTTCAACATAAATACTAGGACACATCAAATATACTTATTACAATATATTTATTTGTTACTTCTCCATTATTTAATTGTAACGGAAATTGAACCGGAGACCGCGAGGCAAGATGATGACTTGTTGCCTCAATCAAGTCCTAGACGAATCTGATCTAATAATGTAATAAATGGGATGTAACCCATCTGGAAATATTAGACGGAAGAAGCGGTGACCAAAATTAACCAATCAGATCATGGACCTGTAGTAATTATTAACTTTTATCCTATCAGGGCATTGACCCTGGAAGGTTCAATGATCTCAGTAAAGGATTATAATTGACATCACCAAGATAGTGGGTGTTTTAAGGGAACAATTGAGGAGAACATCTTAACTCTAAACTGATGTTCATTAATCAAACTTTTGACATGTTGCTTCCTGAAACCACATCATTAAGATGTTACTAAGAAACAAGGATTATTGTTATTGTTCATTGGTATACAATTGTGGTTTGTATAAAAGTTCCTCTTTCATCTAAGGGTCAATGATCTATATGTCACACATACACAGGACATAACAACAAGAAATACATTAAAATAAGTACAAATATACCTAGTATTGATTCACTAATTCTTGATATTACTTGAAATTTCGGAAAGGCTTTTGAAACATCTGTTTTGTGTGGTAAAACTAAAATAGCCGCGTGGAAAGTTTTAAACTTGTTTGAAAGAAACATAAAGAGTCTCTCAATGCCTTGTCTGCTATTGTTCCCTTCTGTTATAAACTGTTGTTCGTTATGGTTGTTCAAATCATTAACATTCTTCATTTGAAGAGTAAAAATGGATCGTCACACATCACTTAAGTGTGACGAATTTCTTTATGTGTTAGGGTGTACTTTGTTTTACTTTGATTTCATTGCAATATTGTAGATTCTTTACAGTGGGTGTGGTTTAGGATGTCACTGGACTGTGATTGGTGTTTTACTGCTGATTTTCATCCGATACGCAATATATATTATGAGACATTTAAGGCGGGGCTTGATTCGTTTGAATAATGATACATTCAGTGCGCATGATCATTGCGTTAGCGCCCCCTACACAAAGTCGCCGGCGTATGCGTTGTGCGTGTAACCCAGCGTTGCCATATGCGCGTGTGCTAAAGAACGCAATTAATTCGAAGCAAGAAGTTGGTAAACAGCTTGATGGATTCGCCGATTTTATAAAGGGGGAAAGTTGTTGTACGTTTAGAGAATAAAACATAGTTCTTAGCTGTTTTGCTATCGACGATGGTCTTATAGTGTATAGGCTGTACCATATTTGGAGTCGTGTATGGTCGCCGCAGGCGGCAATACACGACGACACAAATATGGTACAGCCTATACATTATAAGACCATCGTCTATAGCAAAACAGCTAAGAACTATGTTTTATTCTCATTCTAATATTTAGTTTATTAGTTATTTTGATCTTTTATCATAAAATAACGCAGTTTGTTAGATTTATTTTAAACAAACAACAACAAATTTCCCCCTTTATAAAATCGGCGAATCCAGCGAGCTGTTTTCCAACATCCTGCTTCAAATTAATCGCGTTATTTAGCACACACGCACCTGTCATCGCTGCGTTATACCCACAACGTATACGGCGGCGACTTTGTGTACACACTTAAAAATAGGTAGTCAAAAATGACCCTATAATAGTCATTTTTGACCCCATTTTGAGGGTCAACTATGCACCGAACCCATTAGGGTCATTTATAACCCTGTAGATGTAGTCAAATAATTTTGACCCTGGTGGTAGTCAATATGACCTGAATGTAGTCATTAATTACTAGTCAATATTTATGGAAAGGGTCAAGATGGTAGTCAATAATGACTTGAATGTAGTCAATAATAATATGGAAAGGGTCAAATCCATTTGACAATAGGGTCATTTTATTCATTTACCTTTTGCCTTCATTGTAGTCAAATTTTGACTTCGTTATAGTCAAATGTTGACTTCATTGCAGTCAAAGGTTTAACTTAGAATTAATTTGTAAGTCGGGAAACACGAGGTCGGCATTCATTCCGGCCAAGAAAACCTTTAAACATTGTGTTTATTACTTCATAAAAACAATAATGTGCTTCTGATATATGAACAATCACTGCCATCAAGCGGTGATGTCTTAAGTTCTTTTGGTTAGATATGTACCAGTATACTATCCTACGAATCGACTTTCCATGGTGTTATTCACGTTAGTTGTGAGATGATTTGCCTAATCAAGACGCCGGCGTTGTGAGACATGTTTTTCAATTAGTGTTTAATTAAATTTCATATTATTGTAGATGAAATTGAATACATGGAAATTATATGTGCTGCTATTCTTTGAATTGGTTAAAGGATTGAGCTATTGTTATGTCAAAAATATTCAAAAAATATTTAATATTTGACTGGCATGGTAGTCATTTTGACGATGACTTTTGCTGCAGTTAAATTGTAACTCCATATAGACCTAGTTATTATTAACTACATACAAAGTCGAATGTAACTACATTCAAAGTCGAAAGGCAAATATCAACCCCGTATGGTGGTCAAATTAACTACATCCAGGGCTATTCCAAAGTGACCCCCAAACCAGTCAAATTACTACTATGTTAACATAGTCATTTTCCACTTCATACCAAGTCAAAAGATGAAGGACAACCCTATATGGGGGTCAAAATTAACTTATAAGGGGTTGTTTTAAAATGATTTTTTAATAGAAGTCAAATATGACTTCATTCATATAGTTATTTTTAATTCATACGAAATCAAAATATAAAGATCAACCCCGTATGCAGTCATATTTGACTTATTAAGGGTCATATATGACTTACTAAGGGGTCATTTGAAAATGACTACAGAAAGTAGTCAAATTTTGACTACCTATTTTTAAGTGTGTAGGGGACGCTAACGCGATGACGCGTTGATCATACGCGCTGAAGGTATTATTTTTCGAATGAATTAAACCCCGCCCCAAACTATACAACATTGTCTCATAATGCATGGGCGAGTCGGCTGAAAATCAGCCAAAAACCAATCAAATTGCCTGCTGACATCTCAAACCACACCCACTATATAATAATGTTGTTTGATTATTATGTTTGTTGTTAAAATAAATCTAACAAACTGATTAAAGACCAAAATAACCAATAAACTAAATATGAATGAGAATCAAACATAGTTCTTAGCTGTTTTGCTATATACGACTCCATGGTACAGCCTTTACATTATAAGACCATCGTATACAGTATAGTATTAGAACTATATTTTATTCTCTAAATACAAATCTGATGTTGGTTTGTATACAGGGTGAGTCAAAATATTCAGGTCCCGTTTTTAGAAAATCACGACAAATACTTTTGTTAAAAATTAACCAATGTCTTCATTGCATATATGAGTACACTAGCTACTTCTTTATACTTGAATTTATACATGAAAGTGTTCCAAATATACCCCATTGTCCATTGTAGGCATTGTGAATACCAACACGCCATTGATTGACATTTCAAAATGCGTGAGTTAAACTTTTGCATTCATAGAGGTACCTTGGAAAAGTGCACATATCTCCCGTTTGAAATGACCAATTTGAATTAAATGAAATTCAAGTTATAGCTGACAATGCGTTCGTACTGTGCATATTAATAAATTATATTATTTTTATGCATATTAGCTGGTTTAAAATATCGGTTGGGCCCGCTGATACTAGGGGAGAGCCTTGCTTTTATTTTGAAATAGGATTGCGTACAAGTAGCGTATAGTCAGTGTCATAATGCTATGGTCAACTCCATTCTATGCGTGCGAACTTGTGTGCATTCGTATGTGCGTAAACCCAGAGGTGCGTACCGGGCACATTCAAAAAATGACCGCGCGTCAATCGTGATATCGTCACGCACGTTAGTTAGCACATTTCAGGCATCTGGACGCAGCTCCGCGAACAACGACGAAACATGCTCGTGTGAAATAGCTTGCATTTATAGTAATATGTCATTATACCATTATGACAGTGATTATAGACAATGAAGCTAGCAGTTAGCATTTGCGCAAACGCGACACGCAACGCGATACCACGGTATGATTACGCGGCAGTACTCGCAACGCACAATGTTGTTCAATTCTAGTGGCATTTATGAGCCAAATCTGAGAGGTTATTTGCTGTTTTTGGAACAAATTGTTAACCAATTTCACTGGAATAAACTTTAACACACCGTTATTTCCTCGATATTGCATGCAAATTATGCGCCACTTTGATCAAAACTAACGGAGACATAAGGATAACAAACACACACAACCCCACACAGATTTATAAACACAACACCAAAAGTAAGTCCCCCCCTAAACAATTCGTCATAACATCGTAAGATAAAACATTTTACCAATAAAACTTAGTTAGAAATAATCCTATGACTGTTTCCTAAGTGGTGTTTGAAAATGAAAGATGTCCATGACTTCATGGCTGAATAAGCTCAAAAATAAGACAAAAACTGCCCTTCTCAAAAGTCACAACTCACTATGCTAATATCTGAGCCAAGAATGGGATTTACATGGCTGAATGATCATGAATTGATTACACATTACAGTAAATTTTGCTCAGCCACTGGTACTTTTCCATTAGCGAGAAGCAATTCATACACTTTTGTGATTTTTGAGAAGGGCAGTTTTTATCTTCCATTTGAGCTCATTCAGCCATGAAGTAATGGAAATCTTTCATTTTCAACCATCACTTAGGAAACTGTCATAGGATTATTTCTAACTAAGTTTTATTGGTAAAATGTTTTATCTTACGATGTTATGACGAATTTGTTTAGGGGGGACTTACTTTTGGTGTTGTGTTTAGTAAGATGCTCGCATCAGCAATGAACATGATGAGTTCAGCACTCAGTCAGTGGCGTACCCAGCTTTTGGAAACTGGGGGTGTGTGTGGGGGGTGGGGGGGGGGGGGGGGGGGTTAGTTACGAAAGTCATGATGTACCGACAAAAAAATCGCGTAAATGACCCAATTTTCTTCTTCTCGTCAGTAGCTTAAATATTAAAAAGTGGGGGTAGCGATGACATTGTCAACAATAGCTGAAAAAAATCGCCTGGTAGAAATCGCAAATCTACCCAGTCAAAAGTCAAGGCATGAAAATACCGTCTATTTTGTTCGCCCCGGTTGTTCGCCCCGGCCGCCAGTGAAGTGAGATTTCAAAAACAAACAAATAGAAATCAGATCATTCCTACAACTCGCGATTGTGAAATATTGCCTCCATCAATTTTTGATCATCTTAGGCTCATTTTGAAGGGGAAGTCCTATTTATGTAAGATGTCATTTCCGATTTAATAAAAAACACGATTTTTGTTACTATCTTTGAGTCGATAAAAGATGCATTTTCAATGCGATCGTAAACATCGTATTTTTGATGATTTTTAGACGTCATAGCAAAAACGTTATGCACAAGAAATGTTCCTAACGTATTAAACTTGATCAAAAATATATTTATTTGTAATACATTTTTGGACAGGGGTCAGGGCCACGACTTTTATTCACCTACGGTAAAAATATACGCCATTTCCCAACACACAGAGACTAAATAGTTTTTTCTAAAAAAAGGCCAGTATTCAGCAGGATTCGAACCGAGGAGGGGAGAATCTATTAGAGTCCATATTCGTAACCGCTCGGCCATAACTACTTACTGACGTGTCTATGTGTTCTCTATAATAATGAACTAGTGGTGAACTATTGAGTATTCGACGAAATTTAGCCAAATTGAATCCAGTTTCTAAATTGTATTTTAAATGTGAAAACGGTGTCGCTGCAAGCTAGGTTTGGATTCAATGTAAAGAGCAATAAATTGATGATCGTGGAAGGTTATTAATTTTAAGCTTTTAATGAGACAGGGGTCAGGGCCACGGGAAATATCCCCCTAGTCACATGACGTTGAACCACATTTAAATGCCTTACTGTTTTCATTGTATAAGGCTGACATTTTGGCATATTGAATTGCACGATATCGACATCCGCTTTTGGAAAGAATTCTCTTCATATACAATAGACTCACTCAACGTTGGCATCTGACTGTACCGACGGAAGCTCAAGTTTACCGACGGGGATATTTCAGGGGGGCACCGGCCCCTGGACCCCTGGGTTCGCCAATGAGCACGGTATCAAATCCACGCCAAAATACAGTCGCTCACACCAGGCCGTGAAAGCCGTGAACCGCGTAACGTATTTTTGAAGGTACCACTCTTTTTTTTATGTTTGGAGCAAATCAGCAAAATACAAATATCGGTCGTATAGGAAATAAGGAAATCGATTCAAGGACATATTAGCCGATTGGCTTCTTATTTACATAACAATTGGCCTTTGCAAATCATGTTCATTGATAGACTAGCTAGGGTCTCCATAGTTCAATCGAACGGAATAGTCAACACATATATTTATCATAGGATATTCTTTATCGCAGTGAAATTGCAAAAGAAGAAAAAAGTAACATTCAACATTCAATAAATATTGCGAACGATATGCAATCCTGTCAATTTCTAAAAATAAAGTGTAAATAACAAACAGAAAAAAGTATAACAATCCTAGGATTCGAACCACTGACCTCATGATTATGAAGCCGGCGCTTTACCGACTGAGCTAATGAAGACTACACATAGATATTTAGAAAAGAAAATACATGAAGTTCACAATACGAATATCACATGAATCGGGGCAAAAATGCGGGCTAAAATGCTTTATATTTCGATTGTTGTGCGTTTTTAACATAGGATTATCGCCCAAAAGTTGATTATGCTGAAGGAGATTGTAATTCTGATTTCATTATAATGCATAACACTACTTTTCGAAACGATTCTAGACACCTTAGTATTTCGTTCGTACATAAAATGTTGGCCATTACGTTTTTTCGATTGAAATTCGGCGCGGCAAATCTATTGCACCATGGGTATTATTACATGGAAACACGGAGACTCAGATACGTAGGGAGTCATGTGATTTTTGTCCAGGACAAACACTTGAGATGTACACGCCCCTTTAAACATATTTGTGTCGTGATTGATTTATGATGTTACGCCTCTATAACATAACGTCAACCTTAAACAACACCTTTGGATGTTCCTGAGGACCCATTTCTACGGGTGTCAAATGACACCTTCAGTGGTGTTAAGGTGATCCCCCCTATTAAGTACCCATTTTTTTGTGATCCCCTTTTTGGAGGACAATTTGTTTTCTGACCCCCCCCCCCCCCCCCCACTCCATTTTTCCAACCCCCACCAAGGTAATTATGAACACTCCCTAATGTAGTGCCGTCTTAAACATTTGGAGAGAAAAATATACCTATCAAATCTAACAAATATATATTCAATGGTGTTAATGGTGAATATACATTCGAGGGTGTCATGAGTGCCAACCAAGAGTGTCACATTCGACCAGCGATGAGCTACGATGGCACCTTTGGGTTGTTGGGTGTCAGAGAAATAACACGGAGAAAATTAAAGGTCACCCTTTGGGTGTAATGTGACACCCGAATTAGTATTTTTGAAACCTTTGCATTCTCAAAACTTATAGCTACGCCTTAAAGGTATCACAAGTAGTACACTGAATTCTCAAGATCTATCGAAATAGGGGGAAATTACTCCTCAAGAGGTGTCTTTCGACACTTAAAGGGACATTAAGTGGTGTTGAAAATTTTAAATGTTTAAAAATTTACTTCAGAATTCAAGATGAACATTAAAAATTGCCATTATTGTTGTTTCTACTAACAAAAACACAGCAAAACTTGATTAAAACAATATCATCGCTATTTTATTGAAAAACGCCCTCTATGCAAATATGGCTCGCGTTATGTATCACGCGTACTACATCACGCCTACTGCAGGGATACTGTCGGACGTAAAATGCTCGTCCCGGCTGTACGAGCATTTTTGAATCGGCGTTTTCTTGTACAAAGAGGGCTGATTTTTCTTAATCCTTATATGTGTAAGTTCATACATGTAATACAATTATAAAAATAAACTAATCCCAGTTTTTATCATAATTGAGGGCGCAGCCTCCAACACATCTCTTAGGGACCGTTCATAAATACTTTGGTGGGGGGGCTGGATAATTTCATTTTTTGTATATCAAAACTTTTTAACCCCCCCCTCTCGCCATGCCACAAACTTTTTCGACCCCCCCCCCCCCCATGCCACAAACCTTTTTGACCCCCCCTGTATAACTGCCTGCACCTGAAACTTTCTTGTCCCCGTTCATTGTTATCAAGTTCAGAGAACATAGATATGATCTCTTTTATGGGATTTTCTTTTGAGGGCAGGTTGTAGAATCTAGAGTGAATCAGAACTCCCACTTCAATTGCAGGTATCTTTGCCAGTGCCATGGTCTTTAATCCCCTGAATAACTTCACATATTTATGCACGGATCTCTGTTTTTGAAACCAATTAGGATGCTCCCTCCAATTATATATCCTGGCTTTAAATATGTGTTTGCTATTGACATGAATTTGCCCTAGCGCACCAAAAATTAGCTATTTTTACATTGATTTATGAACTTTCTGTAAATAATGTGCATACAGGTAAAGCAGGGGTTGGGGGCGAAGCCCCCAGAAAATTTTGGAAACTAATAAGTGTTTTAAACTTTTTTGACCCCCCCCCCCCCCTCTGTTGGGGTTTTCAAAAACTTTTTTGACCCCCCCCTTTGCAGAGTATCAAAACTTTTTGGCCTCCCCCCTATAATTATCCAGCCCCCCCACCAAAGTATTTATGAACGCTCCCTTAGTGTCCCTTTAAGGATACTGACAAAAATGTATCACATCACACTCTTTTTCTTAGTGTAGGTCTAGGGTTATTATAGTGACTAGCGGGACGCCCGTTCTTTGAACGGGTTCCCGCTAGTAAGTAGCGCATACCAGATAGAACTTCTACTAAATGAAATAACACATAAGTAGCTCCTCTCTTAATTCCAAAGATTGAAAATTCAATCTAAAAGATTGACTTTTCAATATTTCATAGATTGCCGTTTGGGAACAAACTTTTAAGATTGACATTCAATCTTTTTTTGGATTGCAAAGTTTCAATCTAAAAAAAAGATTACAAATATCAATCTATTAGATTGATATGTTCAATCTAATTTAGATTGAAAAATCGTTTTTCGATTGAAAAGTTTTCAATCTGTAGTAAAATATTGATATTTTCAAACCTAGAGATTGATATTTTGGTACACACGAATAAATTACTAGCAATTGGAAGAACAATATCATTGGGCTTTTTATTAACATTCTCCAAAAAAATGTTCATGTGTACAGTTTGTTTGTGAATTAATGTTTTACTTGCCATTTAATTATGAAATAGTTCATGTTGCAGATCGAATCATTTGTTGATATACAATCCAAAGTGTTAAGAAACCAATATGACCTACCTAACTGCGCATGTGTTGAATTCAATCTTTTTCTAGATTGACACTTTAGTCGAACTAAGTTAAGGAACCACACTATTTCCTTCCACCTCGTGACCCTCCCTGTTAGTGTTACGCAATTTAGTATCACATTTCTTCATTAACCCCTGCCTAGTGCCTCCCAAACCCAGGGCGGGACTTAACCTTTTTCAAACTATCAAAGTGAAGATTCCTCAATTATACACTGCAAAAAGGTTGCTTAAATATTTACTCAACATTTTACACAACGTTGTTGAAGTATGCAACCGCTTAACAGTTGCGTAAAATTTACCCAACACCGTTGGATAACATGTTTTCACCAACAGTTGAACAATTCCAGTTACTCAGCAGTTGCACAATTTTAATTACACAACAGTTGGGTATTATTAATTAACCATTTGTTGGGCATTTTGTGACTGTTGCTTAATTTGTGAATTGTTTTCATTTATATATTGAGCATTTTTGTATAGCAACTGTTGCTTAATTTATCAAATATAGCCATATGTTGGGTATTTTATTTGTGTCAAGTTTTTATTATATATTGAGCATTTTTGTATAGCAACACGCGGTAGGCAAAATAATGTGAATTTTGGGCGATGCAGCAGAGCTACATACATCACTTCCTCCCGGTAGTGAACCGGTAACTTGTAATGGGAATTCTAGGCGATGCAGCAGAGCTACATACACTTTTCCCGTTCGGTAGTGAATCTGTAATTTATTTTAACATGTAATTAAACTATAGGGTTATACATTATATCTGACATCTCTTATCAATGGTGTTTTTACTGTGAACGTTTGCCAAACGTAGTCTTGCTATCTGGGTATGAAGGTATAAATAGTCCATATGACATATTTATGTGATTCTTTTGGTGCAAAATAGATCACATGACATGAACTATTCAGTATATGTCCATGTCGTGTATTTTTTGGCTATAAAAATCGACTATTCAATATTCATCGCTAGTGACGTCGCTATAACACCGTTGAAATGATATTCATAAACAAATATATGTCAAACAAGGATGGCAATTTTAAACTATTTGTCAGTTTATTCCGTTTTGGATGCCAAGACAGAATAAATCTAATTGTGGTCCTGCGCTGCAAAAAGGTTGCTTAAATATTTACTCAACATTTGACACAACGTTGTTCAAGTATGTAACCGCTCAACTGGTTAAGTAAAATTTGCCCACCGTTGGATAACATGTTTTCACCAACAGTTGAACAATTCTAGTTACTCAAAAGTTAGGCAATTATATTCACTCAACAGTTGTTCAAGTATGCAACAGCTCACGAAATTGGCTTTAAAATTCACATGTGCGTAACTTGCATCAACTGTTGCGGGATTGTCCTCAATGCTCATGCAACAGTTGCCAAAGTGGAATATTTTTACGCAACATATTTTTGCAACAGAAACAGTTTCCACCAACATTTTAAGGACATTGTTTTCGACGAATTGCTCAACGCTAAGGATTTTTTACTTTTATACAACGCCTAACTTTCTACATATATTGAATGAATTTAATCAACACGTCAACCAACGGATGATAAAAGTACTTTTAGCAACGAATTTTAAGCAACTTTTTTATGCTTGATTGATTTTTTAAAAGTAAATTTATAAATAATATGAAATCCCCACGTTTGTTTTGCTTTTTGAAAAATCAACCCATGAATTATGTCATTTGGTGCACATTGTTGACATTTTTAGGCAGTAGGAACACGCTAGAATAAGCTTCAGTGCGCCCAACAAAATTGATCACAAAACAAGTAACGATCATTTCAAACAAATTGTCCTATTAAATGAAAATAAAATCACATCATCACGACGAACATCGATCTGTTGTACAAATTTGGGCAAGTTAATTTCTTGTCGGGCTGGTAACCTTTTGAAGCTACCTGCCCGACTGGCTGGTACCAAAAAAGCTTAAGATCCAGCCCTGCCCAAACAACATTACTTCATTACACCCCTCGCCCCCGCTCACCGCCCCTTGCCCCCCCCCCCCCCCCCCCCGCTCCGCCCGCCGTTCCCGCTCCGTGCTTATCTCAACCCCAAGGCCTAAATTAACCATCTCCCGTAGCGCAGCGTACTTCTCCTATAGCCATGGTAAACAATCCAAGGGACCGAGGGTTAATGAAGTAGCCACGGGAAATGGTTTAGGAGGGTTATGATTATAAATCAACTGGTTTGTGAACGTGGGGTGTGTGTGAGGGGGGGGGGTGTTTGTTTGTTTACACGGTAGGTCCGTACGGACACACGCTTGGGTCCTGAAGGGACCAGACTCAAGAAAAATGCTTGGGTCAGGCTTAAAAAGCCTATATAAGCATAGTCTGCTTTAGTATACCTTTTTCCTTGTACCGATAGAGGGCTCACTCCCCATGGACCGCTCCCCATCCTCTGATCTCACCCCGGGAAAAAAACTTGTATTTGGTCGGTTCTCGGATGGGAAGTATCAGGGGGTGTTGTTCGATTGTGTGACAATGAAATTATACAAGGCATACGAGTAGACTAATATAAGCATGATGGCTGAATGAATTGAAATGATCGATAGTAAGAAAAGATGGAGAAAAAAATCAAGTTAAAATAGCCCCTCCCAACAAATAAAGTTAACAATTTTACCGTCAGCCTTCGGACACGGGGTTGTATGGGGTTTACATGATGTGGTTTCAGAGGTATGTAGGCCTATACCGAGGGTTAATGAAGTAATACGGTTTGGGAGGTAGGGGTTAATAAATAGCCACGGTAAATAAAATGGTTTAGGAGGGCTATGATTATAAATCAACCTGGTTTGTGTGTGTGTGGGGTATAGGGGCTTTATGTGGTTTCAGAGGTAGGTAATGTAGTAGTACTCATCTAGCGCCGGGGACCGAGCGTAGCGAGGGTACGCCGCTTGTAAGCATAATGGGTACCGCATAATGGTAAGCATAATTACCCGATACCCGTCCTGACCTGATATTCTGGGGTGGGGGTACTCAGATATTTTGTTGGTGGTAGGGATATGAGGGACAAGGCGGGGGTAAAGGGTATTTTCTCGGTGGACTTTACTAGTAACTTCACTAGTCTGCTCTAACCTTTTGAGAATTGCGACCACCCGTCCGGGTCTTTTTAAGTTTGGGGGGGGGGGGGGGGGGGGGCTCGTGACGACGGTGTCCCCAAACAAAAACAAAAAAAGTTCACGTAACTTTTGAGAGGGTCATAGGAGCTCATTTTCTTTTAAAATAGTTCTAACTGACAAATTCACCAAGAAAAAAAGGTAGTAAGAAAATGGTCACGGAATTCAAGATTATGACCCTACTATGCATGGGTAAGTGGGACACTCGGTATCGCTGGGCAGACTCTTTTACTTTTAGTGCTGCAATGACGAATATGTATAGGCGGTGTATCACTTACATTAGGCTACAAGGCCCGCTTAGCAGCGCTATAAATTGGTGCCCTAAAAACCGTCACCAAATTTAAATATTCGCCTTCCATCAAAGCTGATTGCTAGAGTAAAGTGATTGGAACATCCACCTTTTATATCACGAACATTCTCATTCTAGAGTCCCATATCGAGGGTTGAACGCCCGAAGGCCGTAACTCAACTTTTGAGCAAAATAATAATACATAATATAGGCCTAACCTAGATTTTCAGTACCATCAAGAAATAACTCATAAACACTCTTAATTTGACTAAAACTAGAGTTATAAGTTGGGTTCTACAGTGTATTGTAATGAGTCCCGAATATTTGAAAGTTAATTATCTCAGAATAGCATTTTTTGAGTTACGGCCTTCTGGCACTCAACCCTCGATATTTGACTGAGGATAGCTATACTCATATTAAAAAAATTCAGTACCTTGATCTTGCCGCGGTGAAACCACAATAACCGGGAATAGACCATCTTGAAACATACAGACTGTAACACACAAAAATATACACAATTGCTATTCAATTTTTAACCTAATATTAAAATCATGCAATGTCAACAAAAAGGTGATGTACTGACTACAGGCTGTATCAAAAAGATTTGTACCGTGGTCTGATCAGTTTTTCAGAATTTCTTTTGATATGTTAGATCTGAAGCGCACAATTCAAAGTTCCTCCTGACTGCTCTCATATATTCACTACTTATAAAGAGTTTGTGCAGTGAACCTATTAAATTTGCGTTGCTGCGAGTAAAACCATGATTACGTCGATCTTAATTTGAATGACAATAGCGGTCAGAAACAACAGCCAATTATCTTCAGATTATCAGATCAATAAGTTGACATAATTCCCTATTTATTAAAATCAAAAATATTGTATTTATCAGAGATTTTATATTTGTAATGCTTTTTTGAAAATGGAACATATCAGAGTACAAATCATTTTGATACAGCCTGTACCAGAAGAATTTAATTTGGTTTTTTTTAACTCCATTTGCTTAAAGGAAGGGTCCTGCAAGCACTACATTGAGCATTATTTGTTAAAAATATAATTATCGAGCCGAAATTACGTAATTATATAGAACAAAACACCATACTAGTCACAAAAATGAATAAAAACTGCCATCACTCAACATGCAATTTTTAAAATTCGCGGCGATCGAAAGTCCCGGTGTCGATGACGTCATGGGTATCGGTGCTCAAATTTGCGCATGTGCATTGTATAACTATGACATCATCGACACTGGGACTTTCGATTGCCGCGAATTTTAAAAAGTGCATGTTGAGAGATTGCGTTTTTTATTTGTTTTTGTCATAAGTGTGGTGTTTTGTTCTATATAATTACAAAAGTTGGGCTCGATAGTTATTTTTCTAACATATAATGCACACTTTTATGCTTGCGGGACACCTCCTTTAAAGGTTATAATGACCAATCTACTAAGTCGTCTAGAAGTCGGTTTGTACCACTTTCACCGTAGCATACAATCGTGTTTGTAAAAATTAAATTGTTAGGGTATACGAGCGTATCATGCAAAGAACATTAAGAGAACAACACAATTATTTTTCAAATATAGTTTTATTTCGATTCAAAAGTTAATAAATACATAAATATCTTGATACATTTCGTTGAGTTCATACATAAAATGACTCATTATTTCTCAATTTTCTCCTGACATGGCGCAACATCTTGAAACCGCCACAGAGACGAGATATGGAGCAATCCCGGTTCAACGGGTATCTTCCATGTGCTATATTCCTCAGATACCACTGTGTTGTTGATAATATTAAGATAGTGATGAGCACTCATGTCTCATCTATGAAGATAGGTCCAACGTCCCATCACCATAGATTCCTGCCCAAACAAGCAGTTTCTGTCTGTTGTGTGGGCGGTCATTTAAAGTGAAATCTCCAGGAGGGTTATTCCTCTGCGCATGATGTCTGAGTGAATGAGACTGGTGTTCACTCTGCTGTCCATAGGAAAAATTGCTTCGTCTCCAATGGAATCACACATAAATCTTTCCTGCCGCCCAGTTACCTACTGTGCATATTGGAGCCTCCTTGAAAAGTTGAAGTGAACCATTGTCTATAACAAGAATGCTTTATTCCTATGCTCATGGTTCAATTCCATTCATCATATCATTTATTGGTGTTCTGATATCAACAGATAATATTGTTCTGGCTAAACGGTTGTGTAATACTTGAAGTCTTGCTTGATATGAATTTGAACAGTTGGACCATACTGGGCTGGCATAATCAAAACAAGGGCATTGGATAACATCACAAGAGTTGGATGTGGTAGAAAATGCTTTACACGACGAATAACACCAATTCTCCTGGAAACATTTTTTGCTAAGTAATCTATATGTGATAACCAAGACATGGTACTATCAAATTTGACACCGAGATATTTAAATTCTCTAACCATTTCAATCATAGTATCGTTATAGGTGAGTGAAATATCATTAAATCTATCTAACATGTGTCTGGTACCAAATAGCATAACTTTAGTCTTATTGATATTTAATGTAAGTGTGTTTGCCTTCAACCAATTAGCAAATAGATCTAGGTTTGATGTCAAAGAAGTTGAAAGTTCATCAGGACATTTTGATCTAAATAGTGGTGTCATCAGCATACATTTTAGTTTTACAATTTACAGCATTTGGTAAACAATTTACAAATAAAATAAATAGCAGAGGTCCTAATATTGAGCCTTGTAGAACACCAATATGTATATGCTCAAACACTGAAAGATTATAATTAACATTTACAGCCTGTGATCTATTACTGAGATAAGATTTAAACCATAAAAGCTCAATACCATCAACACCATACCTTTTTAATTTATCAATTAGCACGTTATGGTTGACAGTATCAAATGCTTTCTTTAAATCAAGAAAAATGGCACCTGTGACATAATCATTATCCATATTATTGAGAATAAAATCTTGTACATCTAGTAGAGTTGTTGTTATGTAGAGTGATTTGCACGAAAACCAGATTGAGCACTTGAAAGAATACCCTTAGTACTTACATACTTATACAGTTGGTTATGAACAACACACAAAAATAAACACAATTGCAATTCAACTTTTAACCTAATATTAAAATCATGCAATGTCAAAAAAAGGTGATGTATTGACTACCAGAAGACTTTAATTTGGGTTTTTTTTAACTCCATTTGTTTAAAGGTTATAATGACCAATCTGCTAAGTCGTCTAGAAGTCGGTTTGTACCACTTTCACCGTAGCATACAATCGTGTTTGTAAAAATTAAATTGTTAGGGTATACGAGCGTATCATGCAAAGAACATTAAGAGAACAACACAATTATTTTTTAAATATAGTTTTATTTTTAATTCAAAAGTTAATAAATACATAAATATCTTGATACATTTCGTTGAGTTCATACATAAAATGACTCATTATTTCTCAATTTTCTCCTGACATGGCGCAACATCTTGAAACCGCCACAGAGACGAGATATGGAGCAATCCCGGTTCAACGGGTATCTTTCTTCCATGTGCTATATTCCTCAGATACCACTGTGTTGTTGATAAGATTAAGATAGTGATGAGCACTCATGTCTCATCTATGAAGATAGGTCCAAAGTCCCATCACCATAGATTCCTGCCCAAACAAGCAGTTTCTGTCTGTTGTGTGGGCGGTCATTTAAAGTGAAGTCTCCAGGAGGGTTATTCCTCTGCGCATGATGTCTGAGTGAATGAGACTGGTGTTCACTCTGCTGTCCATAGGAAAAATTGCTTCGTCTCCAATGGAATCACACATAAATCTTTCCTGCCGCACAGTTACCTACTGTGCATATTGGAGCCTCCTTGAAAAGTTGAAGTGAACCATTGTCTATAACAAGAATGCTTTATCCCTATGCTCATGGTTCGATTCCATTCATCATGTTCATCCCAGCAGTGGTTTAGCCAAAGTTGCCCAGATTATTTCATGACTACTTTATAGACAATTGATAATTTCTCTGCTTCCCGACCATCGATTTTCATGATATTAACAAAGCTTATTAAGAAGCTAAGAAGATTCCCTTTGCATGACATTAAAAATCTGGAATTATTTCAATAATATGTTTTCAAAATGGTATAATTTCTTTTTGATACGGTCTGTTAGTGACACCCCCTCCCCCGGCTACAAAAAAGGTTTAAAGAATAGAATAGGAGTAATGAAACAATTAATACTGCAATCTTGTTGAAAATACCAACTTCACTATAATAAATCACTGTCCTTTTCCAATTAAGTGGCCGGTAACAAATTGAATTAAAATTCAATTTGTATTTTACAACGGTATTAAATGTCATTAAATCACCGGTCTCCGTGCATCGTGAGTAGATGTAGCACTGGTGTCCAGAGTCACTCTCCGCAGGGAGGTGTCAATTTGACACCTCCCTGCACTCCGATGGGAGTAGCCCGCGAGTTGGAACAGCTTGGTAGTCGGCGACGGCAAATATAGAGTCGGGGATATGCCGCTAATTAGAATAGCTTTGGTTGAGCCATTTGAACAGGTATTGTGCTTGGTTGATAACTGTCACTGGTTGATAATACTACGTGTTGGGCTGGAGGGGAACAGGCGAGGGAGGGCGTATATTACGTCTAGAGTAAATGATGATCATCAAATAGGGCGTGGTGCTCAGTCGATTTTCATCTGTCGTTAGAGCTGGACCTGTTTCAATTCTACTCTTAATTCAGGAAAGCCATTTACAGCGTTGGCCTACTGTCGTTCAGAACGGGAGTTTTAACCTGCACTGCAGAACTGCAAGAATATTGCTACATAAGCTAATTTGGTCTTTTATTATTTTCGATACAGTACTGTGAGTATAGCACCATTTATGAAATTCAAACGAAATATAATGTACCATTTTGTGTTTAACATGTTTCACAATTAATGTTTATTAAGGTAGTTAGGCCTATTGTCACAAAATAGCTGTGTAACTACATCACGTCCGTTGTGATTTTTGGTTCATCTTTGGCGCTCTTAGGTTCTAGTTGACATCAATGAATACATTATTTATCAGCGTTCCTTTTTCTTATTTCTAAAACTTAAAGAGCTCGACAAATGCATCGTGTGAAAAAGCTTTAGTTGGCTGGCGTTCGCGCAATGCATTATGGGAAGACCTTAACATCTTCTTTGATAATTTATTATACTTTGTGGTATATGATGTACAACCAATTTTACGTCGCAATATTCTACCGTTCATTTCCCTATGAGATATATTGCTCTATCAACTATTGGTGAGTAGAGAACCTATAGTCTAGACACAATAAACCACCTTATGATCGTGACAGTTTCAAAACAAATTAAATTGTGACCAACTAAACCCATAAAACACATGTGACAGGCACATAGCCTGCAATCCATCAGAATTGACATGTGAAATATTAGTCCACTTTATTAGATCTGCTTTTGGGGAGGGGGGGGGGGGGCGAAGCCACCCTATTAGCATGTGATTGCAAACATTTACACATTTAGGTCTTTCTAAACAAGTGGATGCTGCCATGTTTGTAGTCTTTGTAAATTACATGTACCTATGCAGTTTATATTAACAGTACCCGCAGTTTATTTTAACAGTACCCGCAGTCTGTGCTGGAGTCAAAGCTATATTTGTTTATAGTTGATGATTCAATCAGAGAGATGTTATAGAGACATAATAGCTTATCTTGTTTGACTAGCTTATCTTGTTTCACTAAGGAGAAATCTCCACTTGTTGTCTAATAAGTGGTGAGTTGAGGATGTGTCATATATACCTAGATTGTTCTTCAGGCGGTATCCCCCCTCCTTCCATGCACACAAATCAACTTTATTGGTTTCCTGTATTATACTATTTTTAGACTGCGGTGTTTTGATTTGTTTGAATTATGGAAAATACATACACCATTTCCCTGGTATTTTGGTATGAAACAGATGTTTGGTTACAAAACATGCTTTTTTTCTCTTGGATCGCCCCCATTCCATTTCAATGGAATTTTTATATCAATAAAGTATGTTCTCTATAGTTGCATGGGTTAATGTATGATTCCAGTCATAGTGAACAGTTGCGGTCTAATGACTCCACCTTATAGTCTGCAATCCCATCACTATTGGCATGTTTATAAATATCTCAGTCTAAATGTAGTGTATATACTCTATTGTTAAATGGGTTTGCGCTTTTCGCGCCAATAATGCGTATAATAAATACAATATTACAGCTCTTCACCTCCGGTGACTTGTGCAATATCTGTCATCAATCATCAGTAGACACTTTTGTTATTCTCCTGGCCGCAGTAGCCAGTGTTTTTACAGGTTCTTATCATTTGGTATACGTTAGTGATGAATTAATAACAGACCATATGCTCCAAAACGGCTATAGTTTCTACACCTATAATACACTTGTATATCCTGTATTATATCCCTGTGGGTTTTAGTTGGAACAACAGTCAGTATCATTTTCAGAAATTAAATCATCCATTCGATATTTTCAATTTCAGTAATGAAACAATTGCTGCAATCTTGGTGAAAATACCCACTTCACTATAAATCACTGTCCTTTTTTCATTAAGTGGCCAGTAACTTGATCCAATTTGTGTCTTAAATGTCACTTAAATCACCGGTCTCCGTGCAGCGTGAATAGATGATGATCATCTTATAGGCGTGGTGCTCAGTTGATTTCCATCTGTCGTTTGAGCTGGACCTGTTTAAATTCTAATTTTAATTCAGGAAAGCCATTTGCAGCGTTGGCCTGCTATCGTTCCGAACAGGAGTTTTAACCTGAACTGCAGAACTGCAAGAATATTGCTACATACATAGTTATACTACAACCTCCGAGTACTCGTTTAAGTCTACACTTCAAGCCATTAACTAGTTTGAATCCAAACATCATCATTTTATCATGTTCAAGACGGTCGTCCTGTGAGTACTGAGTATAGCACTTTTGATATTCGAATAAGGGAGAAACTGGATCTGCAGACGCCGGGAATCGAACCCAACATGGGAGTCCAAATCAATAAATTGATACTGAACAAGACTTGATAGGTGCCAACTTTAAAATCTTGACAGAAAACATCTGAACCACATGAAGAGCTCAAAACTATTTTACTTTGCTTTTACAGGGTTTTGTCATCGTTCATCGGGGTTACCGACAGTGAACCAAGGACACGTCATTACCCATTATCAACAGGGTCTCCATATTACCCATAGTGCAATAACTGCACCGTGGTCGTCTAAATAGAAGTTCAAGTGCTTGACATACTGACGCAAAAAGAAAGCGTGGTAAGTTTGAAACTGTAAAGAGATGCAATGCCCCTTATTCAGGACCCGAATATAGTTTTTAGGGATGGAATAACCTCATCCCCACCCCAAACCCACCCGAAAAAAACAACACTACGCAAACCACACAAGTGCATGGTAGTGATACCCTCAACTACACATAATAAATCTGGCCATAATTACGGTACATTGGTGGTTAAAACCTATAATAAAGTTAAGTAATACACAATTAACACAAATGATAATATAGATGTATTGCCACATCTCGGCACCTACTGGCACATGATGGCACATACCGACACATGCTGGAACATGATGGCACATCTCGGCACATGCTGGAACATAATGGCACATCTCGGCACATGCTGGAACATAATGGCATATCTCGGCACACACTGGCTCATACCGGAACATGCTGGAACATGATGGCGCAACTCGGCCCATACAGGAACATGATGGCACATACCGGCACATGGTGGAACATGATGGCACATCTCAGCATATGCTGGAACATTATGGAACATCACGGCAAATATTGGCACATGATGGCACATACTGACACATGCTGGAAAATGTTGGCATATCTCGGCACCTACTGGCACATGATGGCACCTACCGGCACATGCTGGACAATGATGGCACACCTCGGCACATACTGGCACATCCTGAAATATGTTGGCACACCTCGGCCCATACTGGCACATGGTGGCACATGATGGCACAACTCGGTACATGCTGAAACATGATGGAATATCTCGGCACATACTGGCACATACTGGCACATACTGGTACCTGCTGGAACATGATGGCACATCTCGGCACATACTGGCACATGATGGCAAATCTCGGCACATACTGGCACATGATGGCACATCTCGGCACATACTGGCATATGATGGCACATACCGGCACATACTGGCACATGATGGCACAACTCGGCATATCCTGAAACATGTTGGCACATATCGGCACATACTGGCACATCCTGGAACATGTTGGCACATATCGGCACATGCTGGCACATATTGGTACATCCTGGAACATCCTGGCACATGCTGGAACATATTGGCACATACCGGCACATGCTGGACCATGATGGCACAACTCAGCACATGCTGGAACATGATGGAACATCTCGGCACATACTGGCACATGCTGGAACATGATGGCACATCTCGGCACATACTGGCACATGATGGCACATCTCGGCACATACTGGCACATGATGGCACATCTCGGCACATACTGGCACATGATGGCACATCTCGGCGCATACTGGCACATAATGGCACATTTCGGCACATACTGACACATGATGGCACATCTCGGCATATACTGGCACATGATGGCACATCTCGGCACATACTGGTACATGATGGCACATACCGGCACATTCTGGAACATGTTGGCACATAATAATAATAATAATAATAATAATAATAATAATAATAATAATCTTACTATAAATCTGGAAACGGTGTGTGTTTGTTTGTGTGTTTGTTGGGGTGTTTGTGTGTTTGTTATCCTTATTTCTCCGTTAGTTGTGATCAAAGTGGCGCCTAATTTGCATGAAAGATAGAGGAAATAATGGGAAGGGTGTTAAAGTTTATTTCACTGAAATTGGTTAACAATTGGCTCCAAAAACAGCAAAAACCTCTCAGATTTGGCTCATAAATGCCGCTAGAATTGAACGACATTGTGCGTTGCGCGTACTACTACAGCGTAATCTTACCGTGGTAACGCGTCGCGTGCATGTTTGCGCAAGGGCTCACTGCCGCGGCACACGCACTCCCACACATGGCGCAGAAGCCACACGGGAAATGGTTATAGGCCTGTTGGTAGGGTAGTTGGTGTCATGTTGGAGGGTTGGGGGAGGGGGGGGGGGGGGGTAAATCACGGGAAATGGTTTAGGATAGGCCTAGGGTTATAATGGTACAATTAGCGTTTTGCGGGAGTTAATGAAGCAACCTGATTTCTTTACTTTAACAACAATCTAAGGGATTATAAATCAAACTGGTTTGGGTGTGTGCATGGGAGGGGGGAAACACTACGGGAAATGTTTTAGGATAGGGTTAAGAGTTAATGAAGTAGCCGCGGGAAATGGTTGCTTGGTGTAGTTGCAGTGGGGGTGGGGGCGATTGTAGGGGGTTTATGTGGTTTTAAATGTACAGGGTTAACTTGATGCGGGTTGAGAGGTTTTATATAGGGGTTAATAAAGTAGCTACGGTAACTGGTTTAGGAGGGATATGGTTATAAATCAACCTGATTGGGGGTGGGGGTTGCGGGTTTATAATGCCGTTAGGAGGGATATGGTTATAAATCAACCTGGTTTGGGGGTGTTGTAGGGGGTTTATGTGGTTTCAGAGGTAGGTAATATGGCATAACCATCTAGCGGATGAAGTAGCCGCGGGAAATGGCTAGGAGGGTTATGATTATAAATCCACCTGGTTGGTGTAGTTGCAGTGAGGGGGGGGGGGGGGCGGTTGTATGGGGTTTATGTGGTTTTAAAAGTACCGAGGGTTAACTTGATGCTGTTTGAGAGGTATACAGGGTTAATAAAGTAGCCACGGTAAATGGTTTAGGAGGGACATGGTTATAAATCAACCTGATTCTGATTCTGATTGGGGGGGGGGGGGTTATATGGGGTTTATAATGCCTTTAGAAGGGATATGGTTATAAATCAACCTGGTTTAGGGGGTGTTGTAGGGGGTTTATGTGGTTTCAGTGGTAGTTAATGTGAACCATCTAGCGGGGACCCGAGCGTAGCGAGGGTACGCCGCTAGTAATAATAATAATAATAATAATAACCATATTTGTATAGCGCCTAACATCGAGATCCCTAAGCGCTTGAACATAAAAACATAATAACAAACAAATACATGGATATGGACTACAATTAAAAGGCCATTGTGAACAAATGAGTCTTTAAGGATTTCTTAAACTGAAATATAGTCTCTGCATTTTTCACATGAAGTGGAATATTATTCCAGAGTTCTGCAGCTGACACAGAGAAGGAACGTTGACCATAATGAGTGGACGTTGAAGAGCAGACAAGACGCGATAGAGATGAAGAACGAAGATTGCGTGAGGTGTATATTGTTTGATTAGATCTTGAAGACAGATTGGCGCAGTACCATGAAGACATTTATAAGTCAGAAGTAAAATTTTATACACGATACTTGATAGGCAGCCAGTGCAGATCACGGAGAGTTGGAGTTATGTGATCATGTTTGCGAGAAAGAGTGATTAATCTGGCAGCAGAGTTTTGAATTCTTTGAAGCTTATTTATCTGCGAATTTGGTAGGCCGTGTAAAAGACTGTTACATTGATCTAAGCGACATGTAATAAATGCATGTACCAGCATTTCAGTTGATTTTCTGTCGAGAAACTTTCTAATTTGTCCAATTCGATACAGAGCAAATGAAGCAGAACGGCATATGTTTTTTGACAAAGATATCCATTTTCAAATCATTCTGAACAATGACTCCCAAATTGCGAGCACTCTTTACTGGTTCAATCAAAGAGTCACAGATTTGAACATGTTTCAAAGGAGATGAATTTCTGAATCGGGATGAAATATGGAGAAACTCAGTTTTAACATCATTAAGTTTCAGATCATTGGCAGTTGACCACAGTTTAATAGCTGGAACATACTGGCACATACTGGCACATGATGGCAGATGATGGCACATGCTGGAACATATGATGGCACATACTGGCATATCCTGAAACATGTCAGTACATATCGGCATTCGGCACATGCTGGAACATGTCGGCACATATCCAGCAACTGGAACATGTTGGCACATATTGGTACATCCTGGAAACATCCTGGCACATGCTGGAACATATTGGCACTTAGCGACACGTGCTGGAACATGATGGCACACCTCAGCACATACCGGCACATGCTGGAACATAATGGCACATATCGGCACATGCTGGAACATGATGGCATATCTCGGCACATACTGGCACATATTGGTACATCCTGGAACATTCCGGCATATGCTGGAACATATTGGCACATACCGGCACATGCTGGGACATGATGGCACACCTCGGCACATGATGGAACATAATGGCATATCTCGGCACATGCTGGAACATGATGGCATATCTCGGCACATACTGGCACATACCGGCACATGATGGAACATGATGGCGCATACTGGCACATGCTGGAACATGATGGCACACCTCGGCACATGCTGGCACATACCGTCACATACTGGCACATGCTGGAACATGACGGCACAACTCGGCCCATGCAGGAACATGATTGCACATACCGGCACATGCTGGAACATGATGGTACATCTCAGCACATGCTGGAACATTATGGAACATCTCGGCACATACTGGCACATGATGGTACATACTGACACATGCTGGAACATGTTGCCACATCTCGGCACCTACTGGCACATGATGGCACATACCGGCACATGCTGGAACATATTGGCAGATGCTGGAACATGATGACACATCTCGACACATGCTGGAACATGATGGCATATCTCGGCCCATACTGGCTCATACCGGCATGCTGGAACATGATGGCGCATACTGGCACATGCTGGCACATGCTGGCACATGCTGGCACATGCTGGCACATGCTGGAAAATGTTGGCATATCTCGGCACATACTGGTACATGATGGCACATACCGGCACATGATGGCACATGCTGGAACATGTTGGCACATCTCGGCACATACTGGCACATACTGGCACATGATGGCACATGATGGCACATGATGGAACATATGATAGCACATCTCGGCACATACTGGCATATCCTGAAACATGTTAGCACATATCGGCATTCGGCACATGCTGGAACATGTCGGCACATATCCAGCAACTGGAACATGTTGGCACATATTGGTACATCCTAGAAACATCCTGGCACATGATGGCACATATCGTCACATACTGGCACATGCTGGAACATGACGACACAACTCGGCCCATACAGGAACATGATGGCACATACCGGCACATGCTGGAACATGATGGCACATCTCAGCACATGCTTGAACAATATGGAACATCTCGGCACATATTGGCACATACTGACACTTGCTGGAAAATGTTGGCATATCTCGGCACCTACTGGCACGTATGATGGCACATACCGGCACATGCTGGAACATGATGGCACACCTCGGCCCATACTGGCACATCCTGAAACATGTTGACACACCTCGACCCATACTGGCACATGGTGGCACATGATGACACAACTCGGCACATGCTGGAACATGATGGAATATCTCGGCACATACAAGCACATACTGGCACATGCTGGAACATGATGGCACATTTTGGCACATACTGGCACATGATGGCACATGCTGGCACATGCTGGAAAATGTTGGCATATCTCGGCACCTACTGGCACATGATGGCACACAACTCGGCACCTGCTGGAACATGATGGAATATCTCGGCACATGCTGGCACATACTGGCACATGCTGGAACATGATGGCACATCTCGGAACATACTGGCACATGATGGCACATGATGGAATATATTGGCACATACCGGCACATGCTGGAACATGATGACATATCTCGGCACATGCTGAAACATAATGGCACATCTTGGCACATGCTGGAACATGATGGCATACCTCGGCACATACTGGCTCATACCTGCACATGCTGGAACATGATGGCGCATACTGTCACATGCTGGAACATGATGGCGCATACCGGCACATAATGGCACATGATGGCACATATCGTCACATACTGGCACATGCTGGAACATGATGGCACAACTCGGCACATACAGGAACATGATGGCACATACCGGCACATGCTGGAACAAGATGGCACATCTCAGCACATGCTGGAACATTATGTAACATGATGGCACATCTCAGCACATGCTGGAACATTATGTAACATCTCGGCACATATTGGCACATGATGGCACATACTGACACTTGCTGGAAAATGTTGGCATATCTCGGCACCTAATGGCACATGATGGCACATACCGGCACATGTTGGAACATGATGGCACACCTCGGCACATACTGGCACATCCTGAAACATGTTGACACACCTCGGCCCATACTGGCACATGGTGGCACATGATGGAACAACTCGGCACATGCTGGAACATGATGGAATATCTCGGCATATACTGGCACATACTGGCACATGCTGGAACATGATGGCACATACTGGCATATGATGGCACATACTGGCACAACTCGGCATATCCTGAAACATGTTGGCACATATCGGCACATACTGGCACATCCTGGAACATGTTGGCACATATCGGCACATGCTGGCACATATTGGGACATCCTGGCACATCTTGGCACATGCTGGAACATATTGGCACATACCAGCACATGACCATGATGGCACAACTCGGCACATGCTGGAACATGATGGAACATCTCGGCACATACTGGCACATGCTGGAACATGATGGCACATACTGACACATGATGGCACATTTCGGCACATACTGGCACATGATGGCACATACTGGCACATGATGGCACATACTGGCACATGATGGCACATCTCGGTACATACTGGTACATGATGGCACATACCGGCACATGATGGCACCAGGGATGGAAATAAGACCCGCCCGCCCGCCCATAGCGGGTAACTTTCGTGTCGGGCGGGTGAAGATGCAAAGGCACCCGTCCGACTGGCGGGTAACATTTTTTAACCTCAAAGTAAGTAACAGTAAGTTCAGGGTAATTTCATCATCAGATGACTGTGTCATGATGATAGAGGAGATCAGGTTGATAGGAGATTAAAGAGAGTATTGGATTGATGAACATGATGAATACGAGGAGCTGTTACGGGCTAGGGTTACAGTGGAACATCGTACAATAAAGACAAAGACATGTAATTGTAATCATTTAAAAGTAGTCTTGCTCTTAATTGTTTGCTGCAAAATATTATGAAAAAAGACCTTTGGCTGGTGGAATTTTTGTCGGGCAGGTCAATTCTGTTAGTTACCTGCCCGACTGGCTAGTTGAAAAAAATCTGAAGTTCCAACCCTGGATGGCACATGCTGGAACATGATGGCACATGTTGGAACATGATGGCACATGTTGGAACATACTGGCACATGGCACAGGATGGCACATCTCGGTGCATGCTGGAACATGATAGCACATCTAGGCACATACTGGCACATGGTGGCACATACTGGCATATGCTGGAACATGATGGCACATCTCGGCACATACTGGAACATGATGGCACATCTCGACACATACTGGCACATGATGGCACATACCGGCACATACCGGAATATGGTGGCACATGATGGCACATACCGACACATGCTGGAATATGATGGCACATCTCGACACATACTGGCACATGATAAGCACATACCGGAACATGGTGGCACATACTGGCACATGATGGCACATACCGGCACATGCTGGAACATGATATGGCACATCTCGGCACATGCTGGAATATGATGGCACATCTCGGAACATACTGGCACATGATGGCACATACCAGCACATGCTGGAACGTGATGGCACATCTCGGCACATACTGGCACATGATGGATCATGATGGCACATCCTGGAACATACTGGCACATGATGGCACAACTTGGCACATGCTGGAACATGGTGACACATACCGGTACATGCTGGAACATGATGGCACATATCGGCAAATGCTGGCACGTATTGGTACATCCTGGAACATCCTGGCACATGCTGGAACATATTGGCACATACCGGCACATGCTCTAATATGATGGCACACCTCGGCACATGCTGGAACATGATGGCACATCCCGGCACATGCTGGAACATGATGGCATATCTCGGCACATACTGGCACATGATGGCACATACCGGCACATGCCGTTAAATCGTTACAAAAAGTGTATTATTATGTTATTACGCATAGTGACTGATACAGATATTTTCTGTGCAATTTATAAAAGCTATTACTGTTCACATCGCATATTATATCGTCACTATTCTACTTGCCAACCGTAAGTTATATATCGTCAGCCTGCTTCGATAATTGCCTAATTCTTTTTTTCTAGTTCTTAGAAAACAACAAAAATATGAAACGTGAGTTAGGCAATTATCGAAGCAGGCCGACGATATGTTGAATAGCAACATGAATAGTGCAGGTGAATTCCAACAGGAGCAGAAACAGGGGGGCCACGACATAGTTGTACCGACGAAAGTCATGATGTACCGCCATTTTTTTTTACAGACTCCAATTTTTTTCTCGTAAAGTAGCCCAATTTTTTTCCCGTCAGCAGCTGAAATCTTGATAAGTGGTGGTGGTGGGGGGGGGGGGGGGGGGGGGGGGGGGGTAGAATTAGGTTGGGAATATACCTTTAAGTGAAATGTGGCTTGTTATTATGCCTAATACGGGTTAATATGACCCATTTTAAACAATTTTCATCATTAGTACAATCTGCCTAACTCACAATGCTGACTTAGGCAGAATTGCAATTGTGCATTTATCAACACTTTTGATTGGTCAATGACTTAGGTATAATAACAGCATGTGCATAATGTAATGAAGTCATGATTTATGCCAATAACTCAATTTCGCTGAAAAGTGAGTTAGGCAATTATCGAAGCAGGCTGACGATATTTATACAGAGTGGTATGAAAAAGTTACACTTGTTCAGAGGCAGATTTCTCAGCGGCCATTTAAAACGGCCACAAAAATGGCATCATTTTGTCCGGACCGATAGCCGATTCAACGTGATTCTTTATTTACACTCACCTATGACCTAGCGAGTGACGACACATTTTTAATATTACGAAGGACCATTCACGTTAGAATTTTAGAGTAAAGTATAGGTGAACACTTGGCATATGCAACAATTAATTTTGTAAGGGGACGATGCTGATTAATGGGGATATTTAGTTACTATTCTGGTGTTACTCGCCAGTTATGCACTCAGAATTACATCGTTAGTAAGTTACGCTACAGTTAGGGCATAACTACTAGGGATGTAGCTTACCTCCCAAGTTACGCCAATTTGGTGCACTCGGCCGCATTAATTATCATGACCAATGATGGCTTGTTTTGAAAGATGTTGGTGTAAAATGTATTATGTCACAAGCGTGCTTGAATAATTGTTCATCTAGACAAAGTGTTGAGTCATTTGTCGGGGTAAGTGGTCCAAAGGGTAACTGGTCCACCCGCAAAAACTCATTCAAAATTATAAAATTAATTTTGAAAATGTGTTGTTAGTGTCAATGAAACTTGACTCGGTATTGAAATTGCAAAGAATGTGAACAAATTAACTAGGTTCATAACGTTTTATCTAAGAAATTTGCAGTCGAAAACTTCGCTTGCTTTATACACCGTGCATTACTGCTATTTACACGTTAACCACGAAGATTTTATAAAACATGGGTTTCATGAGACATGTGTCGTTTTTACACATTAAATAATATGTAAATATGTTTGTAAAGAAAATACTGCATAATTTCCGTGTTGCCGATTTCTGTGTATTTTAACCGTTGGAACATATTGAACCAGTTGCCCCAAGTCACGCCAAGTAAAATTTTCAGTTAGTGGTAATTGACTATCTCTTTAAATATTTTTAAACACTGATTACATGTAATATGTAAACAGTTAAACATGGGTGATATTGTCATAGCAATATTTACCCGCACTTTAATCTTTTATATCATGAAATATGCTTAACTGGACCAGTTGCCCCATCCTACCCTAATTAATAAGATCTTTTATAGTGAACGTTAGCTACACACGGATGATTATCAATTTTCGGGGTCAACCCTACTATCATTGTCTAAAACTCTAATCAACTTCTCTGTTTTCATTGTCACTCCATTTTCACAGGTAATCCTCAGCAAATGTGAAGACGAGCTAATCACATCCAAGATTCTCGTCCATTGGAATTCATCTATTGAGGCTAATAAAAAGAGGAAATTTGTTTGGCATTGTGCGACTGTGACCCCTAATCCCACCCCATTCCATCCACCACACCGTACTACAAATGTCTGTGGTACATAAACAAATCCTTATTATATTTTCTTAATTTTTCCGAATTGGGCATATAAAACTTTTGAGCAATTTCTGTGAGCCAGTGTGCCGTCTTCAGGTCTTTAATTTCTAAAAAGAATTTCTCCAATGACCTTTTGAAAGCAACACTAAACAATCACCATAGCCCTTCATTTGGGATTGATAAATAATGCCAAGCAAATAGGTTTTCTTTTTCTCTTTAACATGTTTAAGGTCTACCCACTTGTGGTTTAAAGTACCCACTATTAATCTAAGTATATTATAATAGTATTTATATGCATTTATTGTATTTGTACGACAGGTCATAACAATATAAACTATTAAATCGTAAATAGAAAATGTTGGCAGTTTTCGGCTAGGTCCGGGCTTGTATGAGATTTAGAGCTCTAACACTGTCATAAGGTTATTATCAAATGCACTCACAACGAGAGGTTTATGTTTCACTATTAGATTTACTTAAAAAACCTGTCTATGTTCTTCATTTTTTTCTCGTTTAATAACAATGCCTCCGCTGGTGCTTCTGGAGTAGGGAAAACAACGTTATCCTCGATGTATACTTTTGCCGTTTAGGCGCACACAACGAGGTTTATATTTCAATATTACATTTGCTTAAAAAACCTTGTTCATATATTGTTTTGAGAAACGTTATACTTCGCTGGTGTAGTTTTCTCTTATTGCGTCATTAAAGAAATCCCCTCCGTAGTTCCTAGTGAACAATATGGCAGACAAAATTTGGATTGCTATCAAACCATCTATCCTTATCCTATTGCTTCTGGCACCGATTGCTTATTGCGACTTGAAACCCAATGCATGCAACCAAGGCAACATCAGTGATATTCATATTTTAACTGATCCTGATCCTGTCCAGTTACACGCATTTACAGATAACGCAAGTTGCCATGTAGATATTGATGTACAAGACAGCGCAGGAATATCATTTCAACTATTGGATTCTGGCATAATTAACGCATACACGTACTTTTATGTAGAAATATTAGAACAACGAATCAATAAGTGTGCGAATCAAAATGTTGTGTTAGTGGAGATCAAAGATATGCCTTGTACGGCTACAATCAATGGAAATAAGTTCCGATTACACTTCAGTAATGCTGATCTCGCACTAGAGATCCGCGCTATGGATGGGCTGATTTCAAACTGTTCTCAAACAAACCCTAATCGAGTGAAGCAGGATATTGGTAATTTAAGTATGACACGGTGCGATTTGGGTATTTATGATAGTCAATTTCAATATAAAATGTATTCGGTAGGATATTATATACAAGGGTGGGAATTAAGGGAATTCTCCGTGACTCAGTATTTTGCACAATGTCCCACGTTATGTACATGCAGCCTTGGTTTCAGGACATGGCAAATAACATGCCATGATAACATATTAAAAAGTAACAGTACTTATTTGATAGTATACCACCAAGATATTGAGGCGTTATCATTTAATAACACTAGTTTACGCTCAGTACAACATCACGCATTAAATGGTCTCGATCTAATACAGGCTCTGATACTTAGAAATAACAAGATACAGTTACTATCAAACACAATATGTGATGACCTGCCAAGCTTAAAAGTGTTAGATCTTGGCAATAATCAACTAGTAAATATTACTGCTGACGCATTTAAAGGGAGATGCACGAAACATTTACAAGTACTTAACCTGCGCATGAACTATCTGACTTATTTAGAACGTGACTTGTTTATAGAATTAAAACAATTAGTTAAATTATACATTGCTTTCAACAGACTGACAATATTACCAGCCGATATACTTATCTCAATGAGTAGATTGGATGCGCTCACCCTGCATAATAATCATCTGTTACTTCTACCTGACGGTATATTCAACGTATTGGGTAGATTGAAATTGCTTACACTGAATGACAATCAGCTGTCACTACTACCTGACGGTATATTTAACGAAATGGGAAGTTTGGAAAGGATTCAATTGAATGACAATCACCTGTCAATATTACCTGACGGTATATTGAACTCGTTGACTAGATTACGAATTCTCTATATTGATAACAACACGCTATCAATATTACCTCCCGGTATATTTGATACAATGGGTAAATTGGAACTCCTCTACCTTGAAAACATTGACATATCAACACTACCTGTTGGTATATTTGACGCCTTAGGTGAATTGCTAGTGCTCGACTTAGATAATAATCCCCTATCAATATTACCAACCTATATATTTTACTCATTAGGTAGATTGATAGCGCTCAACCTGTGTAATTGCCAACTAACACTGTTACCGCCACATATATTTCACACATTAGATAAATTAGAATCACTCCGCCTGGAAAATAATAAATTGACTTTTTTACCAACTGACATATTTGCTTCACTCGGGAGTTTGATAATCCTCGACCTGAGTAACAATGAACTGAAAGACTTTGAACACAGCAGTAATATTAGCAAAATAATCAACACATCCAACATATTCAGTAACCTCACATTGTTGCAAGTACTTGATCTAAGCCATAACAACATTGATCAATTATGCTACAATGTTTTTGCGACCACGACAAGACTTGACAGTTTAGATTTATCTGATAACTATTTGAAAGGTATTCCATTTGATACGTTGAAGTCCCTTACTCAACTGAAGTACCTTAATATCAGTGGAAATGTATTGACGTCGCTGCCCGTTTTCAACAAACAGATAAATCTAACAGTTTTGGACCTTGATAAGAACAAATTAACGACAATAGAACCACGATCCTTTGCCGGGCTAACAAGCTTAGAATTTCTATCAATCCGACAAAATAGGTTGATGAATTTATCATTCGAAATCTTTGTTGAAATGGAAAAGTTGATTATACTGGAGTTGAGTCAAAATTCATTAACGACCATTCAAAGCAGATCACTTACTAGCCAGAAAAACCTTCTTAGTCTAAGATTAGATGAAAACCTTCTTAAATATATAGAAACTGATGCCTTCTCTGGATTGGATAGTCTCAAAAGTCTGGACGTTTCAAATAATGAATTAACAGTTCTGCCAAGTCATGTTCTACAAGATTTAGACAAAATCGCAGTTCTTAATATGTCCAATAATTCAATCCAAAAGATTGAACCTGATGTATTTAGTGATAAAACAAGTCTTCACACAGTCGACTTGCGAGGGAATGAAATGCTTCAAGTAACAACTGATTCTTTCAAGGGTTCATATAATTTAACGATTTTAGTTGAAAAATATTCAACATGTTGTTTCATTAATATTAAAGAACCAAAATGCATTTCTAAAGAACCAAGCCCAGAATATCTGACTTGCAAAAGAATGTTGCCAAATGTCACGCTTACAATATGTGTATGGGTCATTGGATTATCTGCCATTTTGTTCAATGGAGTTGCAGTTTATGCTCGAATATCTAAAAGACAATCAAATCAAGTTCAAACTCTGCTCATATCACAGCTCTCATTGTCAGATTTACTCATGGGTATCAGCATGCTACTATTAGCCTTTGGGGATGCCTATTATACGGAATATTTTCCATCCTATTCCCAAAAATGGAGGAAATGTTTTGTCTGCAAACTTACAGGAATTCTATCAATGTTATCGAGTGAGGGGTCTGTGTTTTTCATCACACTGATTAGTTTTGATCGTTTTGTGGGAGTAAAATATCCATTCAGTAGCAACCGTTTAGGCACAAAATCTACCTACATATGTATTGGAATAGCTTGGCTGATTTCATTATCGATAAGCGTCATACCAATTATATTATCAGATTATCAGAATGATGTTTTCAGTGTTTCTGAGGTCTGTATAGGAATTCCAATTGTTAGACGGCACTTGTCAACTCTCGAAAACAAATCAATAGAAATAAACAGCTTTGCTACTTACATATCCGATTCAAGACAACAATTTGTAGGGGTTAAGGGAGAGTTAAAGGTTGGCATTGAAAACATTGCGGAAAATGTTACCTATGTCATTTCAACAAATACCGGGAGTGAGGTGGCCACGTATCTGTCCATTGTGATATTTATTGGATTGAATATGACCTGTTTTATCATAGTAGCATTTTGTTATGTTCAAATTTTTTTCAGTGCCATCAAATCAGCAAAGAAATCGGCTAGAACGCAAGCCCGGAATGAAGAATTACGCATGGCTGGAAAGATGTTTGCGATAGTCTTTACCGATTTCTGTTGTTGGGTAGCGTTATGTGTAGTTTGTACTCTCGCCCAGTGTAAAGTTATAGAAGTTTCAGCAGATATGTATGCATGGACAGTGGGCCTTATTTTACCCATCAATTCTACTATCAACCCATTTTTATACACACTTTCTGGTTACATATCTGATCATCTGGAAAAGAGGAAAGATAATCAAAATGACCAACTGACTATTCAGATGCAAGTGCGATAGTTTATTGCAGCATTAAAAGGTGAAATTCAGAGGGAGTGTGGCATTCATCTTGCATAGGCTAATTCTATGATGAAGCTGAGTCTGTTCGTTCCATGAGACTAAAGACCGATAATATTCGGCCGAGTGCACCAAACTGGCGTAACTTATGCGCGATGTAAGCTACCTCGCTAGTACTTATGCCCTAACTAAATCGTAAATTACTAGCGATGTAATTTTGAGGGCAAAACTGAATAATAAGAACGGAATAGTGACTAGCAAGTAAAATATCAAAATAAGTTAACATCGTCCAGCTTCAAAAAAGTTGTCGCAAGCGTCAAATGTTTGTACACATATCGAACAACAATCATAATGACACGAATGATGTTCCGTAGAATTATATAAATGTGTCGTCAGTCGCTACGTCAAACGTTGAATAATGCAACGTCACACCACGTCCTGACGTGCAATGAAGTCCGTGATCGAATATGAGGCAATTTTTTGTGTTCGAAAATTTCAAAGTTTTTACCGTTTTAAAAAAAAAGAGCTTTGGAGGTGAAACGATTGTTTTCCCGAAAAAGGATTGGCTACGAATATATTTCATGTGATGCGCCCGTGGTGATGCAGGCGACAAGAACGTTAAAAAGGAATTTACATACAATTTATAAGTTGATATATAATTATCATTTCCTCTCAAAACCAAACAACACTAACATCGTGTCTAAGAACATCAGTGACAGGTATCACACGTTGGACGAGATCAAGTGGATTGGATTAAGGTGACAATCAGGGGAAGTGGACGTCTTGTTGAAACATTTTTGAAACGAATTTTGATATTGATTTTGATTTGTGATCTGATATCCATATGACAAAATTTATATGAGCTTTTACTGACCATGCTGACGCCGTTTTGTGACAATTGCCGGACATTCCCAAAGTTAAAGCTGTACGGCGGCGCGCATGTGTTTCATTACATATTTCATAGAATCTAAAGTATTTTATTTGCAAAATGTGTCTTGTCATACAATGTCATATCGTCATAATTATAATGAAACATATTGCAATCTATGATGTAACTACCGGGTGGTTCAAAACAAAGTTTATCCAAGTTCAAAGTAACTTTTCAATGACATTTATCATGTTTATAGATTCAGAGAATTTCTGTATTAAGTCATGATCAGCAGTAAGTTTTTAACTTATTTTTAAGAAAAGAATGTTTAGCTTGTTTGGTTCTTCAGATGGTTCATTAAACAAATCATGCACACAACTCGCTTGTCCACGGGAGCGTCCTATAGTAGAGATGGAATGCACAAAATGGACTTACACACGATTGGTCATACATTTTTGGACAGCAACGTAATGGAGCTATTCGACGGGCTTGGTTTATACAAGATGGAGTTCCAGCTCACAGAAGAATAATAGTTCGTGACCACCTTCAACAGCTGTTTTCTAACAGGGTAGTTGGACTTGGTCGTCCGGTAGAATGGCCACTGAGGTCACCAGATCTCACTCCATTAGATTTCTGGCTTTGGGCTAATGCCAAATCCAGAATGTACAGCCAAGGTCCTCCAAGGACAATAGGGAGCTTTCGATTTGGACGACGGTAAGATGACACCTCGAGTCATGTGCGCATGCGTCGACTTAGCAATCCGTTGGTCGTCAAATTTCTGGGACCTGTCTTCGAACTGTCTTAGGGAGCTTTCGATTTGCACGACGGATGAATCTAGGACGGTTGAATGACACTTTGAGTCATGTGCACATGCGTCAATTTTGTCATCCGTTGGTCCTCTAAATGCTACAACACGTAAAGGGAGTAACAACCGCCGTGGTGACGACGGCAACGTTGTGTTTTACTGTCGTAAAAGCGTCCGTCGTGCAAATCGAAAGCTGAAGACAGGTCCCAGAAATTGGACGACCGACGGATTGCTAAGTCGACGCATGCGCACATGACTTGAGGTGTCATCTTACCGTCGTAGGGAGAATCGTCCAAATCGAAAGCTCCCTATTAAAACGAACTAAGACGGCGAATTGAAAATGCCTTCAGAGCTATTAGATGAACACGCATAACGCAACGTGCAGTACGACATATGCGAGACAGGTCACTCACATGTATTGGAAACCAATGGCAGCATGTTGAAGACAGAAACTTAAGAACGCTCCCGTGGACAGGTCAGTTTTGTGCATGGTTTCTGTAATGAAACATATCTGACGAACCAAACAAGCTAAACGTGTCATTTTTTCAGAATAATTTTAAAACTGACTGCTGATCAAAACTAAGTAAACAGAAATTCTCTGAAACTATAAATGTAGTTGACAAGTTACTTTGAACTTGGGTAAACTTTTTATTGAACCACCCGGTATACATTTAAATTTAAGATTCTAGCCATCTGCTGGTAGTTGAGTTTTAATCTTTAAATTGTTTTATTTATGCATTTTTTTAATTATTTGTCCCTTTTAGGGTATTTTACATAGTTTTGATATTGGTCTTTTGTAGCTTTATAGTTGTACAGCGCATAGGTACCACTTGTTTAATGCGCTTTATATAAATGCTTATTATTGTTATTATTATTATTATTTTTATTATTATTATTATAAGATGGTAAATCATACATTAATTCATTAATTAAATACTAGTACAAGGCAAGGGAAATTAAACACCTATTTTGATTTGTCTGTTTAATATATGTTATTTAAATTACGATTTGTAACACTTTTGTTTTGAGAATGGGACTTTGGATGATCTTACGGATGAAGATTTGATGAACTTTGATAAAGATACCGGAAGTGATCTTACTCGACTTTTGAAAATTGTCATATTTGACCCACCATAGTTTCTTATAAACATTTGCAACCTCGAATCTTTCAC
This sequence comes from Ophiura sarsii, assembly GCA_035610835.1. Lineage (NCBI taxonomy): Eukaryota > Metazoa > Echinodermata > Ophiuroidea > Amphilepidida > Ophiuridae > Ophiura > Ophiura sarsii. The sequence goes on from CM069453.1 coordinate 9,946,172, forward strand.
TTCACAGTCTTCAGTAGTAACACAGTGATATCAAATTGCAGTTGCTGATAACATTTTCATATTATCATAGACTGTAAGACTAATCATTGATGAGATTTATTAAAGGCGTCATTTGTTCAGTCGAACACATTTGAGGCCTACAGTAATAAATGTACATATATTATTTGTTCAGTTAATTGTTCAGAATATTTGCGAAATGTTTATCGGGTAAGGACCAAACTCATGGTCTTCTGTTCCCGTTCATCATCTTGAGTGACAAGACCTCTACGACTATGAGGTCCGTAAAAGATGTTTTATTCAAGGTCTAAATGGGGTATTCAATTTAAATTAATGATAATATAATACACATATTTATATATAGCGCCGTGTATCAGAGGCGCTGATATTAACAAAACAAAGAGTACAAATACAATGCATACAATAAATGTTGGTAATTATAAGCAACATTATATAACAAATCTCTAAGAGAGTCTTGAATGTAATCATACTCTCTAAATGTAAAAGAGTGAATTTCCTATCGTTCATGGAGTTAAATGAGGGACAACACGTTTTTGAGTGGAAAACACTGCAAGGATTTATCCCTAAACAATTGCCCAAGCAGTTCTCTCCAGAATTAAAAGGGGCAATGTATACGATATTCAAAACCAACAAGAAGAAAAAAGATGAGTGCCCAGGCAAAATGATTTTATTGCGTGCTAAATGTGGGTAAAAAACGCATATTTCTAAATCTTCCAGTGTTGCCAGAGCCAAAAATAGGATACAAAATAAAGTTGACGAGTTGGCATTACCTGTCAGTAAAGAAGAAAGATAATAGCTTGCTAAGGACTTAAAAGTCCTTTATTTGATATCTTTTACACTTTTGAGTCAGTAGCTTGGAAGAACTGGACATATTTTAACATATTTTGTTCTTAGAAATGGGAAAAATACCCCAAAATAAACCAAAATAGAAATGGGTGTTGCCATGGCAACAAAGGTTTTTTGACATTTTAAAATTCATTTTAGTATGTTATACCATAATACCTTCCACCACACCAAATATAAGGGAAATCCATTTTTGATAATGCACATGACCTGGTGGTATTTAGGTGATATGGGTCTTAAAGCTATCTAATATACAACCCTCACAAAAAAAGAAATTGTGATGTAAGTACAAATCAGATACCAAGTTCTTGCAATAGAAAAAACAAGTACAGGGTGAGTCAAAAAGAAGTTTACCCGGATTAGTGATGTTTTAAAAAATAAACAAATGACACTCGAGAGTTCAGTAACGCATATATTTAACAAGCATTCTCTCCTGCTTATTAGGAAAAAAGAATGACACAAATTGATCATTGCTAAGAGGAGTTATGCTTATTTTAATAAAGGTACTCATTTTGCAAGCTGTCCACGGAATACTTGACAAAACAAATGTAAAGTAAGCATTCCATGGACAGCTACAAACATGAGCGCTTCAGTAAAACAGGCATAACTTCTCTTAGGAATGATCAATTTGCTTCATTGATTTTTTCTAATAAGCAGCAGAGTATGTTTGGTAAATAAATACTTTACTGAACTTTTAAGTGTCATTTATTTGTTTTGAAAAACATCACCAATCTCGGTCAATAGGGAAGTACGCAGCTAAAATGCATACTTTACATTTGTTTGGTCAAGTATTCCGTGGACAGCTTGCAAATTGAGTACCTTTATTAAAATAGACATAACTCCTCTTAGCAATGCTCAATTTGTGTCATTCATTTTTCTAAGCAGGAGAGAATGCTTGTTCAATATATGCTTCACTGAACTCTCGAGTGTCATTTGTTTGTTTTTTAAAACATCACCGATCCGGGTAAACTTCTTTTTGACTCACCCTGTATAAGACAATCTCTGAGAATAACCACATTTATGGTAAATTTATTAAATACAATTGGTGCTAATTTGGCCCTATTCTCATTGTGCAGGTGATTTGAGGTCACGTGACTTCCCTTTACCCCCTTTTCCTATCTACCACCATCACCCCTCCTTATTTCTTCCCCGTAAATCGGTTGCGAAAACTCATGGCCCTCATCACACCACAGTAAGCAATAACCCACCTGCACGTTTATCAAATAATTGTTCCATGTTTTTAGTTAGGTTTACACATCCCTTAACTTCAGAAATGCCTTTAATTTAAAGACAATAATTCAGAGAAATTTCGGTTTAAAAAACGGGTGTCATAAATGCTAAAATAGCTCAAAAAGGGTAAAACAACGTAAATGTTGGAGTGTTTTATTGTTGGCTTTTTTCCATATTTCCTTTTTTATGTTTTACGTGATAAAAAAAAATTACGCCTGCGTTTTCTTACAGACGTTAATTTGTAACAAAGGTTATAAAAAATTTCAACAAATTCATTTGGTTATGTTTCCTACAAGTTGGAACAATAAAAATAAATGCATATTTTGAGAATAATCAGTTATACAGAGAAAATACATTATTCACAAAAACATGTGAAAATAGGTTCAATCACCATGATCACCCAATTGTTATATAAAGTATTTCTACCTATAACATCCTTTTTAGCTAAGATATAGGCCCTATGGATTTTTTTACATTTTCATTATTTTGATCGTTAAATGACATTGAGCAATCTGCATGCTGCTTTAGTTTAACCACCAGAGAACTACCTGCCAATTGGACAGAAAGATGGATACATCATTTATGCACCAATCAGAGACATTGTTAGAATAATTGTGTCCCTAATAAAGATTGGAGATCAAATAATTCAGAAGGCGTATTTCAATTGGTCATTCAAATGAGTATTATCTTGAAATTAACCAATCATCATAAACATTGTTATATATGCAAGTAGTGCCCACGGGGTAACAATTAACAATTAAAAATATTATTTCCCGATGAAATCTCAGTTTGAAATTTGTACTGCTCTTTTTTGACATGACTATCATTTTGAAACCATGAGAATCTACAAATTGATAAAAATAACGCCTAAAACATTGTTGGCATTTTTCTCCATTCATAACTCTGCCCAATTCCGCCTGGTTTTGACATGCAGTGTCACAATATGTCCGATAACGACAAATGACACAAAAAATGCTTGCCGAAATTTCAGAAATATCATATTTTTAGGTGTAAATGTCTTCATTATAATATAATGAAAAAATATACAATTTAAAATAAATGTTAATGATTGCTATTAATGTATTGTCAATTGGAAACAACGTACTTGAATCGTTATGAAAAAGTTAATTTTTAACAACATACTTGAATTGTTATGAAAAAGTTCATTTTCACATGCAGTTTCATTATTTTCATGGTATAAAACAAAAACATAATTTCTATCCAGGTTTTCTAAGATTTTTCAAATGTTATCACGACAAATTATGTTATAATGAACCTCATGTACATGTATTATCTGTTATTAAAGTTAAAGTATTAACATTGATGATACTATGAACTATGCCTTGCGTATTTAGAATTTGCCCAAACATGTAGCGCTTTATAACATAGCTCTAATAGATATGCGCTGGACACCAGTGTGGATGACTCTTGGAATATTCCAAGGACGACCTGACGACCTCAAGTTATCAAGGCTTGCTTAGATGCGGTGTTCAAGCAAAGACCCTGGTTCAAGCTGCTTAACCATCCTCCTTCAATACATCATTTAGCAACTTTTGAATTGCGGTATTCCTCCATTCATTGTTAGTTGAGAAGTTGCCCAGACAACATAGATATATTGGCCCTATATTGGCCCAATATTGGCAATATTGGCATTGGCATTATCTTGTTGACCAATATTGGGCCAATATTGGTTCCCCGTTGGCAATATTGGCACTGGCATTTTATTGGTCACCAATATTGGACCAATATTGGCTTTACATTGGCGCTCGTTAATTGGCATCATGTTGGCAACCAATATTGGACCAATATTGGTGACCAATTGAGTGCCAATGCCATTGGCACTCTCTTGGTCACCAATATTGGACCAATATTGGTTTTACATTGGCGCTCGTTAATTGGCATCATGTTGGCTACAAATATTGGACCAATATTGGTGACCAATTGAGTGCCAATGCCATTGGCACTCTCTTGGTCACCAATATTGGACCAATATTGGTTTTACATTGGCGCTCGTCAATTGGCATCATGTTGGCAATCAATATTGGACCAATATTGGTGACCAATTGAGTGCCAATGCCATTGGCACTGTCTTGGTCACCAATATTGGACCAATATTGGTTTTACATTGGCGCTCGTCAATTGGCATCATGTTGGCAATCAATATTGGACCAATATTGGTTTTACATTGGCGCTCGTCAATTGGCATCATGTTGGCAATCAATATTGGACCAATATTGGTTTTACATTGGCGCTCGTTAATTGGCATCATGTTGGCAATCAATATTGGTCCAATATTGGTGACCAATTGAATGCCAATGCCATTGGCACTCTCTTGGTCACCAATATTGGACCAATATTGGTTTTACATTGGCGCTCGTTGATTGGCATCATGTTGGCTACAAATATTGGACCAATATTGGTGACCATTCGAGTGCCAATGCCATTGCACACCCCCTATAAGAGGGGTTCGGAATTCCAGACGAATATTGGTTGTACATTGGCACTTTTTCAATTGGCACTCACTTGGCAACCAATATTGGACCAATATTGGTTTTACATTGGCGCTCTTCAATTGTCATCATGTTGGCAACCAATATTGGACCAATATTGGTGACCAAGTGAGTGCCAATGGCATTGGCACGGTTGGCACTCTCTTGGTCACCAATATTGGACCAATATTGGTTTTACATTGGCGCTCTTCAATTGGCATCATGTTGGCAACCAATATTGGTCCAATAATGGGCGCAATATACCAGGGGCGGGAAATAACACCATTGATTTGATATTCAAATTATGACGTGGTCTAAAAAAGGCGGCCGCTGTTAAGAGTTATCGCTTCCCAGCCTTTTGGCTAGGATCTTGTGCCTTGTCCTGTCCCTTGAAGATTTGTTCCCTTGTCCTAGGCTTGCCCTTGGCCAAATTGGTCCTGGCCACCTGGCTTCCTACCTAACATTTCTCCAAGATCGCCCAATATTGGCCCAATATTGGCCCTCATTGGCGAGTGCCAATATTGAGCCAAGCTTGGGCCAATGGCCAAATAATATTATGCCAATATTGTAAGCCAATATTGGGCCAATGAAAAATCAATATTGGGCCAATATTGTTATGTTATATTGGCCCAGTATTGGCCCAATATTGGCACTCATTGGCGAGTTCCAATATTGGCCCAGTATTGGCCCAATATTGGCACTCATTGGCGAGTTCCAATATTGGCCCAGTATTGGCCCAATATTGGCACTCATGTGGCGAGTTCCAATATTGGCCCAGTATTGGCCCAATATTGGCACTCATTGGCGAGTTCCAATATTGGCCCAGTATTGGCCCAATATTGGCACTCATTAGCAAATGCCAATATTGGCCCAGTATTGGCCCAATATTGGCACTCATTGGCGAGTGCCAATATTGGGCCAAGCTTGGGCCAATGGCCAAATAATATTATGCCAATGAAAAATCAATATTGGGCCAATATTGTTACGTTATCTGGGTGTTAGTATTAAAATACAGTGCACACAAACTCATGAAAAAGAGTTCAATACTGTCAAAGTGATGTATTTTGCGTTTAGACTTTAATTCACAGTATTCATGCCGAATTTATATGCCTAATTACAAAATCAGTATTAAAAAATATTAAAAAAATCCGACCGACCGACCCTACCTTTTGGACAAAAAACAACAACAAAAAGTTGCCTTACGCCACTAAAAATGAGAACTGATGCAAACTCAGACGCGAGTGGTTAATGGACACTTTTTAGTGTTTACTTTTGACCGATATTTTAATGAAAAGCCACCTCTTCGTTTTCAACCCCCCACCCCCTGGATTCGCCACTGTCAGTTCAGCATCATAACATTACTTGGTTAGAAACAATTTTCAGCGTTGATAAAATACTGGGAGGTCAAACTCCTTAGACTCAGAGATGCCATTAAATCAAACCATTTTGAATTAGCCAACATCAAAGCACCTGGTCAGGGACTTGTGCTAGGTGTAACATACACTGTATAACCAATATATTGATATTATTTTAAAACACGCAATGACACGGCTCCTGTGTTGTATTTGTATTACACCGACTTTAGATTACACCGACACGGACTTTTCACCCCATGTTCTTCATACACAGTTCAACAAAAATAAGTTCCCCTTTAGATTGCCTGATATTTTTTAAATGAGTTACTCCATCGAAACGATTTTTGGCCACACAATGTAGGCTACGTGTTCACAGCAACACTAGAACGGAGCTATAACTATGCAGGTGTTGTAATGCTTGAATGAGCACACATTGAATGGAGGAATACCGCAATTCAAAAGTTGCTAAATGATGTATTGAAGGAGGATGGTTAAGCAGCTTGAACCAGGGTCTATGCTTGAACACCGCATCTGTAAATGATCTCGCAATTATCTAGTCAATAATCACGTCATCTGTAAATTATCTCGTCATCTCGTCAATTATCACGTCATCTGTAAATTATGTCGCAATTATCTAGTCAATAATCACATCATCTGTAAATTATCTCGCAATTATCTAGTCATTTATCTCGTCATGTCATCATCTGGTTAACTACCACACCTCCACACCCAAAGGACCGCACAATAATTCAACGCACAAAATACTACTAACAATAATACATGACTAGAGAGGCCTATATAGTTGAAAAATGGTGGATGTTACAATCTAACTGCGGATAGGTTTGCGCTAGAAATTGGCAGCACCCTAGTAGATGCGACATGATTCTGATGATTCACCAGCAGCAAAATTACAGCGCTTTGAGCCATTTGGAAAAGGCGCTATATAAATACTGATTATTATTATTATTTAAAATATAAAATAACAAAGTTAAAATACTTCATAAAATTGACACCAATGACACAAGGTTCTAGTTAACATGGTTAAAAGATGAACAACTACGACAAATTGATTGAAAAAACTTCAAAGATAGAATACAGCATAAAATTGAAACCAATGACACAATTACTAGATAAAAGATGAACAACTACGACAAATTGGTTTTTAAAAAAACATACAATACAATTCATGAGATAAAACCAACTAATTTACAATATTAAAAAAAACTGCATATAATTTACAATGTTTCTTATTATAATGCACATGACGGTGATAAACATTTATCCCATTGCAAATATTTCAGATGTTGCACATTACCATGGAAATATGTATTGTATTTTATCCCTACGGGTTATGAGAACAAAATTGAGTACTAATACCACTTTCAGAAATTGAATTATCCATTCCATGCACAAAATCAATCATCAGTCTTGTTGGAAATACCCGATCACTACTTCTATCCTTTTTATCCATTAAGCATGTTAAGTGACGATATTAAATGCCAAATCTCCGGCAGCCATGCAACGGGATTCATGATGATCATCAAATAAGGCGTGGCGCTCAGTCGATTTTCATCTGTCGTTGGAGGTGGACTCGTTTCAATTCTACTCCTGATTTCAGGAAACCGTTTACAGCGTTTGCTTTCTGTCGTTCAGAACCGGTGTTGATATTGCTACATAGTTATCCTTATATCCTACAACCTACGAGTGCTTGTTTAGTCTACACTACAAGCCATTTACTGAGTTTGAATCCAAACATCTGTCGTTCATCATTTTCAAGGCTTGTACCTGTGAGTATAGCACTTTTTTGAAATTCAAACAAATCAAAATGTACCATTTTTGTTTTATCATAGGCGTTTGCAGGATGGTGTGAGGGTGGGGGGGGGGGGGGGGGGGGGGGGGGGGGGCTTACCATGGATATACCATCAGGTAAGCGGTGCGAGGGGAGTGAGCGGCACGTTTTGCGGCGTGGGGTATTGGCCCGCTCAAGGGCAGTGTAAACCCGGCAATTGTTTCAGAAACTGAATTTCACATTTCTTTATTATTTAAATACTTTTATATGTATTCTATCATTACCATCATAAGTTATCGGAAGCGACAATTTCCCGTTCTTTTCTAGGTTATTTAAAATTGTGGTTTTGGTAAGTTTGAGTCTGGAATAGGCCGCATGGTAATTTGGCGGGAAATTAAGCAGAGTTTCAAGCTGCGACAGCTGTTCGATCATTGCGTCGTGCGCTGAATTTTCATGTGCGTAATAATAATAATAGACACGTTGCTTATTATCCGCGACACAGACGCAAGAAGCAAAAGAGCGCAAAGAAATGTCTAAAAATGAAAACAAAGACTAAAATGTCAGTTTTCTTCCAATATCTTCACATTTTGACAATATAAATTAATCTGATAATTTATTTTGTGTTTAAATAATAATTAGATAATTTATGTTTATTACTTGTTCATATACTATCGCCTTTCAAGTCACACGTCCCATGTATTTTGTGAAAATTTAGCTTTAAAGGTATATTATGCGATCTTTTCCAGGGGGCGCCCTCTATCCTTGAATTTTTTTTGAAAGTAGATTTTCTGGCAGATTTACATTTCTGATCATAAATCATGAATATATTCCGAATTACAGAGCGATACGATTCCTAATTACTTCAAAATCATGGTTTTTAGAATGAAAACAGAGTAATTGTAACTCAGAATATATTTATGATTTATGATCAGAAATGTAAATCTGCAAAAAAATCTACTGTAGGGGCCGCCCCCTGGAAAAGATCACATAATATGCCTTTAAATGGTGGAAAATGTCAATATTTTGTACTAAATCGACGTTTTCTAGAATTTCCATTTTGAAGGAATTTTACACATTTTCAGACAAGATAACTCAAAGTGAAAGCTAAACAATATTAAACTGTTAACGTAATCTTATAGAGAAAATGTTGCTCTAGGAACGTTTTTCTCATTTTATCAATCTTTGTATTTTAACATGAGATATTCACCAATTTACAATGGGCTACACTGTTATTATAATAATGAGGGCTTTTGGCGTTTGTGACACCAACGGAGGCCTCTCCTTTAATAATATTATAATGATATTATATTCATTAATTTTCTAACTAATTTTGTGGGATGTGTAACGTACTTATTGTCCTCAACACTCTCTGCCACCCCTCCCTCTCTCTATCCCCTCCCCCTTTATCCCCATCTCTTTCTTTCTTTCTGGGGTTCCGGGGGGCTTAAGCCCCCAAACCCACCCCCTCTGAACACCCGCCTGTAATTAAGGTAGTTATTGTACTCAGGTCACCACATGCATGGGAGTCCCAGTCAATTATTAGGCATGTACATATAGGTGCCAACTTAAAATAGATACAAAATGTGAACCATATAAACGAGTTCCATATTATATTATTTTGCTTTTACAGGATTTCATTATCGTTCATTGATCCTACCTTACCTTAGAGTGCGCCAAGGACCCATTTTCTTATCATTCACCACGATCTCCACATTATCCAATATGCACAGCGTTCTTTCAAATGCTTGAGAAAAACAAAAGGACAACTTGGTAAGTTTAGAACTTAATTAATTACACTATACTATTATTTTCAGATAACATTAGAAAACTTTAAATTCCAATTAATTCGGGGACCAGGTCCTCTCCCCGCATAGCAGCTTTCTAGGATATCCCTCCTCCTCTGTAAGGGTGGTAATTTTAAGTCAGAGTCAGACTTAAAGACCTCCATTAGATTAAACTCATAAATCATGTAAATTAATACTAAAGTAACTTTACGAGAGGTTCATAAGGACCCATTTCAGTTTTCTCATATTCTTTTACCGTCTCCTCCACTTTCTTTTCAACTGGCAGGTTTTTGTATTTGTCACATTTTTGAACTATAAAATCTTTTTTGTTGGTAAATAAACCGAAAAAATAACAGATAATGATATTACAAGCGGCGTTCCAAATGACGTTATTTTTGCCCATTTTTTCGCGACTCGAAATCAAAATTTGATTTCAAAGCAAAATTTGAGGAGCTTGATCTGTTGTTAACTCATCCCTATTGCTTTACATGTTGCATGCGTGTAAATTGAAGGGTATGGCATGGCTTGATGAATCATTATAATGAAAATTGTCCTCGTTAACAATCATTATACCGGTGCTCTTAACTAAACATTAAACATCTATTGGAAAAAATTGTTTATGTCTCTGATTGTTAAGTTAAATTGTTACAAAAAGCTTTTTCACATTAACAAACCGATTTACTGGTCTCGAATTGTAAAGTTGAATCGTTACAAAAAGCATTTTTACATTAACAAACCGATTCACCGGTAGGGTCTACACTATTATAGAGGTTATTAGAAGTTCTTAACGACTGATGCAATTTAAGGTATTACTGTTCACATCGCATATTATATCGTCACTATACTACTTGCCAACAGAGTGGTATGAAAAAAGTTACACTTGTTCAGAGGCAGAGTTCTCAGCGGCCATTTAAAAAAATGATTGCAAATCTGTTCGTCCACAAACAAGTACGAGGGTCAGTCAGTAAGTTATGAAAGTGATCATGGTATGGGATGCATGAGTGATTCTATTGAAGGATAGTGTGATCAATACAAAGTATGAACCTTTGTCTTTCAAACAATACAGTTTTGGATTTCTAACTGTGAACTATGACGTCATAGCATTGTCTCAAAGTAAGTACACTTGGGACACTGCTAAATCAGTTATTTGGCGGTAAATTTGAATTGTTTGTATGAAACATGTGGTAATAAGATTGCAAAACATGACACCAGAAGCAGGTAAATCCCAATTTTTTTCCGCGTAAGTATGATAAAAAAGACAATTACTTTAATCCCTGTGTAATTTGATATGTGTAGTATAAGAGGAAAAAGTAAGGAGAGGCAATTGAATAAAAAGTATACAAATATCAATATTTCAAATAGCCAATTTCATTGAAAAATGCCCAGTCAGTGAATCACTAATATTGCGGAAAATCAAACAATTTAGGAAAAATCAAAACAATTAACCAGTTTGGAAGATTTCATATGATAGCTAACTAATTATCTGAACTTATTCGCATAAAACCTGCAGAAAATATGCGCATGCGCAGACGGCAGATCATTTTGAACTGGGCCAAAAATGGCTAAAATCATGAAATTTACCAGATAAAAGCTTACTGTGCCTTCAAATTCTAATCAGAAATAATGAAAAATGCTTAAATCAATGTGTATAAATATTGTGATAGTCAAAATGAAGATATACATGAATGTATCAATCAAAGATGGCTGCCACGACCTCTCTTATTACTGTTATCTTTAGAGCTACTAGATATGTATTGTTAAAGTAATCGTCACATAATGTCATTGGTTTGAGGACATTTTATGAACAGCTCCTTTTGAAAACCCCACTATTACATCCCACAACAATTTACTAAATTATAATCCCTTCATTGTTCTTTATCCTTTGTTGTTTTCTAAGGTATATTATGGCAGATTTCACTAAATAAAAGCGTATTTGAGATGGTCCCTTCTTGTTTGTATTAAGGAATTCAGATCTAAAAAAGAGTGTCAAACAGAGATAAGTGTGGGTTCTAACTATGTGCCAAGTATTATCTGTTTTTATGCTTGCATTGCCGAGATATACGCAAAGGTATCAATCAACCCATATTCAACATATTACATATCCAGCCAAATAATTGACAGATTTCAGTCAGTGTCTGAAACCTATTGTGTTTATGTTAATGACGTTACATAACCAAAGGTATCTAACAATTCAAAAGTGTATTGTTTGAAAAACAAAGGTTCATACTTTGTATTGATCACATAATCCCTCAATAGAATCACTCATGCATCCCATACCATGATCACTTTCATTATTTATTGAACGACCCTCGTATATTATGGTGTTCATGCATTAATGCAGTTTTGACAAGTAGTATCTAAACTGTTGCTATTTCGTTTTGTTCAATTTTCATTAATATGTTGTCAACACATAACATTGAAATACTGTGGCTTATGACTAATATATAAAAGATCTTTAAAGTTGCCCCAAATTGTACATTTAATTTGCTTGCTTCTAGACAAACTGGGTTTTAACAAATTTTCATTGAATAATAATGAAAGGCTACTATTTTTGTATGTAATTAGACCTTCAATTTCAACGACATTTTCATCATATGCGCTCAAGATACGGTATTGCAGTTAACAAATATGCGGAGAATATGTAAATATAATCATATGATGTCACCAAAATTCTGAGACATTTGCCTCTCGAAAAAGCGTAACTTTGTTTTTAACCATACTCTGTAAAAACGTAATTGTTGGCAAGTAGTATGAGTGCATTAATTGACATTGATCATCCTCCAATGGTGCATAAAGCGTCACAAATACCGCCTGATACATTTGCTTTTGAATTGTTTCTCATTGATATGTATTACGATTAGTTGCATTTGATTTGACAATAAAATGTTCATTATAATTTTAAATGCTGCATGTTTGAGGCTTTTCATATTTCTATACTTTTAGGTATGTAGAATTGGCAAATTCGGTATTTTGTTTATTTGAACATGGTATTTAAGGTTGTTTTATACCTTTATGACTTAGATTATACCTTATACCTTTATGACTTAGATTGTGAAAGTTGTCCAAGCAGCCAATTCAAAATTTGTTTCTAAAATATACCATAACTTCTCAACCGTTTTTCTGAATAACACCATCTGAAGACCAAACATGTTTAATTAATAAGATCTTTTATAGTGAAAGTTAGATACACACGGATGATTATCAATTTTTCCGGGGTCAACCCTACTATCATTGTCTAAAACTCTAATCAACTTCTCATTGTCACTCCATTTTCACAGGTAATCCTCACCAAATGGGAAGACGAGCTGATCACATCCAAGATTCTCGTCCATTGGAATTTATCTATTGAGACTAATAAAAAGAGGACATTTGTTTGGCATTGTGAGACTGTGACCCTTATCCCACCCCCATTCCATCCACCAACAAATCCTTACTATACCGTATTTTCTTATTTTTCCCGAATTGGGCATATAAAACTTTTGAGCAATTTATGTGAGCCAGTGTGCCGTCTTCAGGTCTTTAATTTCTAAAAACAATTTCTCCAATGTCCTTTTGAAAGCTACATTAAACACTCACCGTATCCCTTCATTTGGGATTGATAAATAATGCCAAGCAAATAGGTTTTCTTTTTCTCTTAAGGTCTACCCACTTGTGGTTTAAAGTACCCACTATTAATCTAAGTATAATTATAATAGTGTTTGTATGCATTTATTGTATTTGTACGACAGGGCATAACAATATTAACTATTAAATCGTAAATAGAAAATGTTGGGAGTTTTCGGCTAGGTCAGGGCTGGTAGATTTAGAGCTCTAACACTGTCATAAGGTTATTATCAAATGCACTCACAAATTGATTGTTTTGAGAAACGTTATACTTCGCTGGTGTAGTTTTCTCTTATTGCGTCATTAAAGAAATCCCCTTCGTAGTTCCTAGTGAACAATATGGCAGACAAAATTTGGATTGGTACCACACCATCTATCCTTATGCTATTGCTTCTGGCACCGATTGCTTTTTGCGACTTAAAGCCAAATGCATGTAACCAAGGCAATATCAGTGATATTCTTGTTTTAGCTGATCCTGTCCAGTTACACGCATTTACAGATAACGCAAGTTGTCATGTAGATATTGATGTACAAGACAGCGTAGGAGTATCATTTCAACTATTGGATTCTGGCATAAATAACGCGTACTTTTATGTAGAAATATTAGAACAACGAATCAATAAGTGTGCGAATCAAAATTTTGTATTAGTGGAGATCAATGATATTCCTTGTATGGCTACAATCAATGGAAAGAAGTTCCGATTACACTTCAGTAATGCTGATCTCGTACTTGAGATCCGCGCTATGGATGGGCTTATTTCAAACTGTTCTCAATCAAACCCTAATCGAGTGAAGCAAGATATTGGTAATTTAAGTATGACACGACAGTGCGATTTGGGTATTTATGATAGTAAAGTTCAATACAAAATGTATTCAATGATAGGATATTATATACAAGAGAGAGAATTCTCCGTGACTCAGTATTTGGCACAATGTCCCACGTTATGTACATGCAGCCTTGGTGTCAGGACATGGCAAATAACATGCCATGATAACATATTAAATAGTAACAGCGCTTATTTGATAGTATACCACCAACATATTGAGGCGTTATCATTTAATAACACTAGTTTACGCTCAGTACAACATCACGCATTCAATGGTCTCGATCATACACAGGCTTTGATACTTATGAATAACAAGATACAGTTATTATCAAATACAATATGTGATGACCTGCCAAGCCTAAAAGTGTTAGATCTGGACAATAATCAACTAGTAAATATCACTGCTGACGCATTCAAAGGAAGATGCACGAAACATTTACAAGTACTTGACCTGCGCACGAACTATCTGACTTATTTAGACCGTGACTTGTTTATGGAATTAAAACAATTAGTTACATTATACATTATTTTCAACAGATTGACAATGTTACCAGCTGGTATATTTCCCACCTTGCTTAGTTTGGAAAATCTCGACCTGAGTACAAATAACCTGTCAATACTACCTACTGGTTTATTTAATTCATTACATAGATTGGAATGGCTCGTCCTCGATGAGAATACCTTGTCAACATTACCTAAAGGTATATTCGACTCATTGGGAAGATTGAAATGGCTTGAACTACAAAACAATCACCTGTCATTATTACCTGAAGGTATATTTGACTCATTGGGAAGATTGGAATGGCTTACATTGAATAACAATCACCTGACACTATTACCTAACGGTATATTTAACTCTTTGGGAATATTACATCGTCTCTTCCTTAAAAACAACATGCTGTCAAATTTACCTTCCGGTATATTGGATTCATTGGGTGGATTGATATTCCTCTACCTGAGCAACAATAGCTTATCAGTTTTACCAGCTGGTATATTTGACGCATTGGGTAGCTTGGAATCGCTCTTCATAAATGACAACCCCCTATCGATGTTACCTACCGATATATTTTACTCATTGGGTAGATTGGAATGGCTTAACCTAAATAATATCCAACTGTCCATAATACCTCCTGGTATATTTCATTCACTGAATATATTGAAACGGATCAGCTTGAGTAACAATAGATTGATTTCTTTACCAACCAACTTATTTGCTTCACTAGGGAGTTTGGTAAAACTTGACTTAAGTAACAATGAACTGAAAGACTTTGACCACAGCTGCAGTAATAGTAGGAGAATAATCAACACATCCAACATATTCAGTAACCTCACATTGTTGCAAGTACTTGATCTAAGCCATAACAACATTGATCAATTATGCTACAATGTTTTTGCGACCACGACAAGACTTGACAGTTTAGATTTGTCTTATAACAATTTGAAAGATATTCCATTGGATACGTTGAAGTCCCTGACTCAACTGAAGTACCTTAATATCAGTGGAAATGTCTTGACGTCGCTGCCCGTTTTCAACAAACAGGTAAATCTAACAGTTTTGGACCTCGATAAGAACAATTTGACCACAATAAAACCACGATCCTTTACCGGGCTAGAAAGTTTGCAATTTCTGTCAATCCGACAAAATGGGTTGATGAATTTATCATTTGAAATCTTTGTTGAAATGGAAAAGTTGATTATACTGGATTTGAGTCAAAATTCATTAACGACCATTCAAAGCAGATCACTTACTAGCCAGAAAAACCTTCTTAGTCTAAGATTATGTGATAATCTTCTTAAAGATATAGAAACTGATGCCTTCTCTGGATTGGATAGTCTCAAAAGTCTGGACGTTTCAAATAATGAATTAACAGTTTTGCCAAGTCATATTCTACAAGATTTAAACAACATAACATTTCTGAATATATCAAATAATTCTATCCAAAAGATTGGATCTGATGTATTTAGTGATAAAACAAGTCTTCACACAGTCGACTTGCGAGGGAATGAAATGCTTCAAGTAACATCTGATTCTTTCAAGGGTTCACAGAATTTAGGCATTTTAGTTGAAAAATATTCATCATGTTGTTTCATCAACGAACCACAATGTATTTCTGAGGAACCAAGACCAGAATATCTTACTTGCAAAAGAATGTTGCCAAATGTCACGCTTAGAATATGTGTATGGGTCATTGGATTATCTGCCATTTTGTTCAATGGAGTTGCAGTTTATGCTCGAATATCTAAAAGACAATCAAACCAAGTTCAAACTCTGCTCATATCACAGCTCTCATTGTCAGATTTACTCATGGGTATCAGCATGTTACTATTAGCCTTTGGGGATGCCTATTATACGGAATATTTCCCATCATATTCCCAAAAATGGAGGAGAGATTTTGTCTGCAAACTTACAGGAATTTTATCGATGTTATCGAGTGAGGGGTCTGTGTTTTTCATCACACTGATTAGTTTTGATCGCTTTGTTGGAGTAAAATATCCATTTAGTAGCCACCGTTTAGGTACAAAATCTACCTACATATGTATTGGAGTAGTTTGGCTGATTTCATTATTGATAAGCGTCATACCAATTATATTATCAGATTTTCAAAATGATGTATTCAGTGTTTCTGAGGTCTGTATAGGAATTCCAATGGTTAGACGGCACTTGTCAACACTTGAAAACAAATCAATAGAAATAAACAGCTTTGCTACTGACATATCTGATTCAAGGCAAGAATTTGTAGGGGTTGAGGGAGAGTTGAAGGTTGGTATTGCAAACGCTGCGAAAAATATTACATATGTCATTTCAACAAATACCGGGAGTGAGGTGGCCACGTATTTGTCTATTGTGATATTTATTGGATTGAATATGACCTGTTTTATCATAGTAGCATTTTGTTATCTTCAAATTTTCTTAAGTGCCATCAAATCAGCAAAGAAATCAGCTAGAGTGCAAGCTCGAAATGACGAATTACGCATGGCTAGAAAAATGTTTGCGATAGTCTTTACCGATTTCTGCTGTTGGGTACCGTTATGTGTAGTTTGTATTCTTTCCCAGTGTAAAGTTATAGAAGTTTCAGCAGATATATATGCATGGACAGTTGGCCTTATTCTACCCATCAATTCCGCTATCAACCCATTTCTCTACACACTTTCTGGTTACATATCTGATCATCTGGAAAAGAGGAAAGATAATCAGAATGCCCGACTGAATATACAGATGCACGTGCGATAGTTAATCGCAGTATCAAAGGGTGTATTTCAAATGGAGTGCCGCTTTTAAGAAATAGCCTTTATTTGCCCCACAGCAATTTCCAAATCCAAGTATCATACCCGACACTCCTAAGTAAATATGATCCGGTACATGCCCGGAGGCAGCATTGTCTTAATATCTGCATTACTGTCCCTCCCCCATTCAAGATGCGCTAAAACCACAGAATTAATTATAAGTCTATGGCTAAAACATATTTCCTCCGAGTGGATTCGAAACCCTGGACCTTGCATCAATCGATCCTCAATTCTGAATCAGTATAATAATATTCCATTTAATGCTTATTTCTATATGTATGGGTTTGTTGTGACGCTAATTATTCCACTTCCCATAATATTTCGGATAGCCAGTTCCCACATAGGTGAAGCGAAATCAGATTTCCTAATGGCAGCGTAATACTAATTGGCTATAGCGCCTCGGAGTAGGTTGCCTAGATAGATGGCGCTTTATAAATTTCCTGTCATTATCATTACTACATGTAGCATTAGGTTGGACCTTTTTTTTCCTTAAAAATTAAAATACATTATTCTAGCTATTTAATTACCTTAGTTAAAATTTAGGCCACCCTGTTTAAACCGGGCAAAAACTTTCGCGGAGTCCGCATCTGAATCTGAATTTCTTGTACGGTCGTGTCTCGGTTCAAGATATCATGAACATCGCGGCCAAAATAATAACTAAGGAAAGTACCTAGATTAGAATAATGTATAATTTAGGGAAACAAACAGGTCATATTAAAGAGATGTATGACATGTATGACGTGGAATAAGATCAGCGTCACGACATGTTTATGCATTATACATGTACGCACTAGGGTTGTTTGTAAAATGCGTATAACCTATGTATATACATTATTTCAGCCATGTTATAGCAATAAATATATATCAACCAAATACTACGTGATTAGCCTTTGTATCCGATTTTATTTTATTTTATTCAGCATAATTACCAAACAAGTATAAATGAAGAGCTGATTTGCAAAAGGGCTTACGTCCAATTTTTTCAAAAATGAGTTATGACCGGCAATATATAGTATTTTGGTAGTAGCAATGTGGATAATTTGTTGAAAAAACCCCATTACATGCCATATAATAATAATTCAATACAGAAGTCCAAGTTGTTATGCAAAAGGGCTTCCGTCCCAGAAAAATGTTTTGCAAAAGGGCTTTAGGTCCATTTATACTGTCCTCTAATGCAAAATACTGCCCTCTATAGTCTATAATTTCCTATCCAAAGACAAGGAAATAACCAAAAGTGCTGAAAACACCACATCACCTTGGCCACACATTTAACAATGCTTTTCAAAAGATGAACGGATGTGCCCATACAGGAAACTGTATGACTGCCACCCCCACCCATATCACCTGTTTAGAAGAAGGTTTTTTGCACGCTTAATTCGGGTATCTTACAAATGAGCTTTAATAATCTGCTTTGGATACATCATTTAAAGGTATATTATGTGATCTTTTCCAGGGGACGCCCTCAATTCTCGAAAAAAAATTGGAAGCAGATTTACATTTCTGGTCAGAAATGTAAATCTGCAAGAAAATCTAATTTCTAAAAAAGGAAAAGATCACATAATATGCTTTTAAGCCTGTGCCCGCAAGCCCCGACCAACATGTTCAGCCCCACTGTAACAAAAAGGGTATTTTTCAATTGTGTGTACCATTAAAGTCATTTGTTCATTCCAATTTTTGATGTGTTAGCATTTTATTAAAATGTTTTGCAAAAGGGCTTAGGCTACATCCATTTTTTTGAAAGATAAAGAACATAATAACAAAACAAACAAAAAAGTGATTATTTTGAAATACACACTGTATTTGATTGGTATACTATATATGTACCTCTTTTATTATACGCAAAATATTTCAAAGCATCAATCACACTAGTCCAGAATACTTTCATGCTGCTTTCTCAAAATCTCTCAAATGGATGTAAGCCCTTTTGCATATCAGCTCTTCATATCTGTAAGTCAAAAAGACCAGTCTATCCAATAGTCATGTCAAGTCATAGCCTTTCATCAAGGCGTGTGTATGACCACTTTTAAAACAGTGTGAGAACCCTCTGCAAAAATAGTATAATAACGCCATTCAGCAAACAATCTTATTATAATCTTATGTTTTGTATTGTTTTCATCATCATCATTGGTCGTCCGTGGACGAAATGGAGGAAGCATTCGCAACATACTGGGCCCAGACTTTCCTGTCGTTCATAAGTTGGCGGATCTCTGGTGGATCTAAACCCATATCATTCTTGACGGTATCAGGATACTGAAGGGTTTTCTGCCTCTGTTAACTTTCCCACCAGGAGGAGTCCAGAAAATTAGACGGGAGATACCGTAGGTTGGTTGTTTGTTCGTATGCAGTGGCCAGCAAAATATAAACGGCGCTGCCTGATTATTGATGTTATAGGGGGGTATCGCCATATACCACTGTTTGGGATGTGATCCCTCCAGCTGATGTTAAATATTCTACGTAGCAGTTGAGTATAGCATCCGCTGATTCGGTCTTTTTCAATTTTCCTGCTGATGGTCCATGTTTCAGAGCCGTACAGCAAAATACTTTCTACGCAGGCTTTGAATAATCTGATTTTTGTTGGTCTTTCGAGATCAGACTTCCAGATCTTCTGCAATTTATTGCAGGCAACCCATGCTTGTGCTTTCCTGCATTTGAATTCCCGAGCTGTGTCTAGAACATATAGGCCCCAAGTATTTAAAATTGGAGACGTTTCCCAGCTCTACTCCTTTGATGGTCTAAACACTGGCTGAGGTGGCAATATTAATAAGGAGACTTTTTTGTTTTTCCTTCATTCAAATGTAGGCCAACTGCATTTGATGCGGCCTCGACACTCTGTAACAGTGATTCCGCTTTACTGATTGATGTTGCTAGGAGAGCTATATCGTCTGCGAAATCAAGATCGTGAAGACGAATTTCAGGATAGCGTCTACTCCTCCTAGGCTACAGCAGAATACCTGTTTCATCATGGATGTCTGTTAGGGCACATCGCATTACGCAGTCAAGAATTGTTATGAATATGAAGGGTGCCGAAGTGTCACCTTGAAGAACACCAGCTAAAATCTTGAAAGGTTCCGTCTCCCCATCGGGCGATATGACAATAGCTAAAGAGTTGTCATACATTAATTTTATTGCCTTGACAATGGTGACAGGGATACCATAGGCACTGAGGATGTCGAACATGCGATCACGGTGTACTGAGTCAAAAGCCTTAGAGAAGTCTATGAACACGGCAGCCAGTGGAAGGTTTCTTTCTTTCATTCCTTCAATTATTCTTCTCAATGCTAGAATCTGGGAGATCGTGGATCGTTTCTCTCTAAAGCCATTTTGATTCCATCGAAGAAGAGGGTCCACAAATGGGCGTATTCGGTTGAGTAACATGCGATTGTAGACCTTAGCCCCAATACAGGAGAGGCTAATCCCTCTGTAGTTGGTTGGTTGAGAGAGATCTCCCTTTTTGGGGATAGGAATTATGGCACACACTGACCACTGACTAGGGATTTCATGGTGAATCAATGCTCTGTTGCAGATTTCCAGTAGGTGAGATCGGAATTGCTTTGACTTTCAAAGTTCGAGAGGAATGTTGTCCAGTCCAATGGACCTTCCTGGTTTAGTTTGATTTAGAGTAGACTCAACTTCGTCTAAGGAGAATTCATTGACTATGATTGGGAGAGTGCCTTCTCCACTACTGGTAAAATGTCAAAGACAGTGTCTGGAACAGTTGGTGGTTTTCCAAGAAGGTTTTGAAAGTGGTGCAGCCAGGTTGTGATCCTCTCAACTGGTGACCCTGCTAACATTGCTGGTTTTCTTACTTTCCTCCCAGTAATTTCTTTGATGACTCTCCATGCTTCTGTGTGTTTGTTGGAATGGGATGCATCCTGAATTTGGGAGATCTTCTCATTTAGCAAGTTTTCCTCTTCTGAGAGATATGCTTCCTTGATCTCGTGGCGGGGTTGAATAGTAGCATCACCCTGATCAATTGCATTTTGAAGTCTACTTCTTGCCGCTCGTACAGATCGACACTGTGATATGGACTTGAAGCTCTTTAGGCCTCTTGGGAAGTACTTCTTTGGCTGCACCAAGACAAGCTGTTGAAAGGTGGTTGTAATTCTCCTGGGCAGGAAGGTCCTGAAGTTCATCTTGTAGTAGGCTGAAACGATTTAACACTTCTACGGCATATTTTGCCTGTAGTTGGCTGTCCCGGCTCAGTGCTTTGCAGTTTAGGGAGCAGAATTTATTTGCACTTCTCTTTGGAGCACGAAGACACAGTCGTACCCTGGCTGTAACAATTCTGTGGTCAGATCCAACTGTCGAGAAGGAGCTGTATGTTTCTACATTGCGGATGGAGTTGCGCCACTTCTTCCTTACTAAGATAAAGCCAATCTGTGCCTTGGTAGAGTCTGGGTACTTAAAAGCCCACAGCTTGCGTTGCGGCTTCCTAAAACAGGTGTTGCTCACAATCAAATTGAACTAATTTACAAAGTTACAAAGATGTGTCCCGTTCCGGTTGGTGAGGTCATGGAAGGAAAACTTAGCGAGACATCTGATCCTAGTTTGGCATTAAAATCACCGCAGATCAAGACTACGTTGTGTTGAGGAATGCTGCTAAGTGTGTCTGACAAGTCTTTGTAGAAGGAGAGTATCTTGTCTTCTTCAGAGCAGTTGGTGGGACTGTAGATGGAAATTACTGTTGTTGCTGGATTTCCAAGGAAAGTTGCCACTATGATTCTTGGGCTTATTGTGGTGACAGATGACAGACACTTTGAGGCGTGTGTATTCATCAAAAAGCCGACTCCGCCTACTGAAGCTCCAACTGTGTTGCGAGTTGCAGAGGAAGTAATTAGTGTGTAATCGTCTGAGACCTTTCTGACATCATAATTAGAACCATGGATGAAACGATGTTCCTGAATGCATATGACATCAATGTTGAACTTTGATGCTGAATCGGCAAGTTCTCCAAGACAATGTGGTTGGTTCAGCGTTCTCGTGTTACAGGTGCTGACATGGATAATACGTTTACATTTAACAAATTTACGTTTACATTTAACAAATTTTACACTTGCTCCTCCATTCGATCCCGAATCAGCCTCTGTCCTCCTTGGTAGGTTTGGGGGCAGATGCGTCATATTTCAGATTCTTCTGACGAGATATCCTGGTGCTTTGAATTGCTACTTCCATTCTTACTATTAGCTAAATACTCCATTAGTGCGCCACGCCTAGTGGAGTTTTGTACTGTGCAAACAGCACAAAGTTGTCTTGTGACCGTTGAAAATTGTCGGATTGATAATTTCTCCTCCGCCCTTAACTCTAGAGATCCAGTCTCCAACCAAAAATCTCCAGTGGTTCAGACATACAAGACTGCTTGTTTTATCCATTGGCCGGTAAAGGATAATGATCCTTTTGCCCTTTTGAGGTTGACCCTCTCATCCGCCCAAGGAAATGGATTCCCTTGACTATTTCATCCATAGCTGGATGCAGGTACTAATTACCTGACTTACAGGTGAGTTCAAAGAGGGAACTAGAAAGGAAGAAAGAGGAAGTGAGCACACCAAACCAGCCCCCTACACCGCAGTGTGGGGTTACGCCGTTCCCACCAACTGGAGATCTGTGTATATGTACTCCAGTTGACATCAGTGATTGTCTTGGTCTTTTCCGGGGGCAGGCACCTCTAAGCCCTACCTACGCGAACACGAAAACTAACCTGGCTAGCAAGGTGTACTACGAAAAAGAAATTAGAAGAGAAGGGTAATGAATGGGGAAATGTGTACAGAGGAAAAGGTACAGTTAAGGCAGGGGATAATACAATATCCCCTCCGGATTTTCAAGCCAGGGGGATAAAAAGGTGAGGATGGTTTCATAATCCCGGGTCATAATGTCGTGGTAACGTAGGTTACATTAAAGAGTCTTCTTAAAACTGTGTAAGGGTCACGACCAAGACACATATTAGAATCATAAACTATGTCCGGCTGATTCCAAATTTGAATCTGTTACATTTGCAGCCAGAGGAGTTTCAGTCCGTGTATGAAACTCATCGATTATTCGCTGTTAAAGTTCCATCTTAACAAGTGACACAAACTTATCAAATATGTCTTTAAAATTAAAATCACCCATGAAAACATGTTTGAATGGCATGATAATATTTAATTTCATCACCTTCCGAATATACTAATACAAAGCTTTGATTCAAGAGAGATATGCAAGTAATTTCAGTTACAGACATCACCAACGAACATCAGTTCAAAGATCTGCAAGGGGCTGCATTTCAAGAGATCTGCGAGGAACTACAGTTCATGAGATCTGTAAGATGCTGCAGTTCAAGAGATCTAAGAGGAACTTCAGTTCAAGAGATCTGCAAGGAGCTGCAGCTCAAGAGATCTGCAAGGAGATGCAGTTCAAGAGAACTGAAAGAAGATTGCGAGAAGCTGAAGTTCAAGAGATCTGCGAGGAACTTCAGTTCGAGAGATCTGCAAGGAGCTGCAGTTCAAGAGATCTTCGAAGAACTTTAGTTCAAGAGATCTGCGAGGAGCTGCAGTTCAAGAGATATGCGAGGAACATCAGTTCGAGAGATCTGTAAGAAGGTGCAGCTCAAAAGATCTGCAAGAAGCTGCAGTTGAAGAGATCCTGCGATGAATTTCAGTTCACGAGATCTGCGAGAAGCCGGAGTTCAAGAGATCAGCGAGGAACTTCAGTTCAAAACACCTGCAAGAAACTGCAGTTCAAGAGATCTGCGAGGAACTTCTGTTCAAGAGATCTGCAAGGAGCTGCAGTTCAAGAGATCTTCCAGAAGTTGCAGTTCAAGAGATCTGTCAGGAACTTAGAACTCTGCAAGGAGCTGCAGTTCAAGAGATATCTGCAAGAAGCTTGTGTTAGAGAGATCTGCAATCAGCTTGAGTTCAAGAGATCTGCAAGTAGCTTGAGTTCAAGAGATCTGCGAGGAGCTGCAGTTCAAGAGATCTGCAAGGAACTTCAGTTCAAGTGATCTGCGAGGAGCTGCAGTTCAAGAGATCTGCGAGGAACTTCAGTTCAAGAGATCTGCGAGGAACTTCAGTTTAAGAGATCTGCAAAGAGCTGCAATTCAACAAGAGACCTGGGAGGAACTTCAGTTCAAGAGATCTGCGACGAATTTCAGTTCAAGAGATCTGCGACGAATTTCAGTTCAACAAGAGACCTGCGAGGAACTTCAGTTCAAGAGATCTGCGTGGAACTGTAGTTCAAGAGATCTGCGAGAAGGTGCAGTTCAAGAGATCTGCAAAGAGCTGCAGTTCAACGAGAGACATGGGGGGAACTTCAGTTCAAGAGATCTGCAAGGAGCTGCAGTTCAAGAGATCTGGGAGGAACTTCATTTCATGATATCTGCAAGGAGCTGGAGTTCAAGAGATCTGCGAGGAACTTCAGTTCAAGAGATCGGTCAGGAGCTTGAGTTCAAGAAATCTGCGAGGAACTTCAGTTCAAGAGATCTGCAAGAAGTTGCAATTCAAAAGATCTGCAAGGAGCTGTTATTCAAGAGCTCTGCAAGAAGCTGCAATTCAAGAGATCAGCAAGGAGATGCAGTTCAAGAGATATTCAGGGAGCTGCAGTTCAAGATATCTGCAAGAAGCTTGAGTTCATGAGATCTGCGAGAAGCTGCAGTTCAAGAGATATGCGAGGAACTTCAGTTCAAGAAATCTGCGAGGAGCTGCAGTTCAAGAGCTCTAGGAACTTCAGTTCAAGAGATCTGCAAGAAGGTGCAGTTCACGAGATCTGCAAGGAGCTAATGTTCAAGAGATCTGCGAGGAGCTAGAGTTCTTAAGATCTGCAAGAACCTTGAATTCAAGAGAATTGCAAGAAGCTTGAGTTCAAGAGATCTGCGAGGAGTTTCAGTTCAAGAGTTCTGCAAGGAATTGCTGTTCAAAAGATCTGCAAGGAACTGTAATTTAAGAGATCTGCAAGGAGCCAGAGTTAAAGATATCTGCAAGAAGCTGCCTTTACAGAGATCTACAAGAAGCTTGAGTTCAAAAGATCAGCGAGGAACTTTAGGCCAAGAGATCTACAAGGAGTTGCAGTTCAAAAGTACTGCAAGGAGCTGCTGTTCAAGATATCTGCAAGAAGCTGCAGTTCAAGATATCGGCAAGAAGCTGCAGTTCAAGATATATGCAAGTAGCTTGGGTTCATCTGCAAGAAGTTTGAGTTTAAGAGATCTGCAAGAAGTTTGAATTCAAGAGATCTGCAATAAGCTTGAGTTCAATAGATCTGCGAGGAACTTGAGTTCAAGAGATCTGCAGGGAGCTTCAGTTCAAGAGATTTGCAAGATGCTGCAGCTCAAGAGATTTAAGAGGAACTTCAGTTCAAGAGATCTGCAAGGAGCTACAGTTCAAGAGATCTGCAAGGAGATACAGTTCAAGAGATCTGCAAGGAGCTGTAATTCAAGAGATCTGCAAGAAGCTGTAGTTCAAGTGATGTGCAAGGAGCTTCAGTTCCAGAGATCTGCAAGAGCTTGAGTTTAAGAGAACTGAAAGAAGATTGCGAGAAGCTGAAATTTAAGAGATCTGCGAGGAACTTCAGTTTGGGAGATCTGCAAGAAGGTGCAGCTCACAAGATCTGCAAGGAGCTGCAGTTCAAGAGATCTGCGAAGAACTTCAGTTAAAGAGATCTGTAAGGAGTTGCAGTTCAACAAGAGATCTGGGACGAAATTTAGTTCAAGAGATCTGCAAGAAGCTTGAATTCAAGAGATCTGCAAGAAGCTTGAGTTCAAGAGATCTGCGAGGAACTTCAGTTCAAAACATCTTCAAGAAACTGCAGTTCAAGAGATCTGCGAGGAACTTCTGTTTAAGAGATCAAGGAGCTGCAGTTCAAGAGATCTGCCAGAAGTTGCAGTTCAAGAGATTTGCCGGGAACTTGGAACTCTTCAAGGAGCTGCAGTTCAAGAGATCTGCAAGAAGCTTGAGTTCAAGAGATCTGCAAGAAGCTTGAGTTTAAGAGATCTGCAAGTAGCTTGAGTTCAAGAGAACTGAAAGAAGATTGCGAGAAGCTGAAGTTCAAGAGATCTGCGAGGAACTTCAGTTTGGGAGATCTGCAAGAAGGTGCAGCTCACAAGATCTTCAAGAAATCTGCGAAGAACTTCAGTTCAAGAGAGCTGCAAGGAGTTGCAGTTCAACAAGAGATCTGGGAGGAACTTTAGTTCAAGAGATCTTCAAGAAGCTTGAATTCAAGAGATCTGCAAGAAGCCTGAGTTCAAGAGAAACTTCAGTTCAAAACATCTGCAAGAAACTGCAGTTCAAGAGATCTGCGAGGAACTTATGTTTAAGAGATCAAGGAGCTGCAGTTCAAGAGATATGCGAGAAATTGCAGTTCAAGACATCTGAAAGAAACTGCAGTTCAAGGGATCTGCGAGGAACTTCAGTTCAAGAGATCGGCAAGGAGCTGCAATTCAACAAGAGACCTGCGAGGAACTTCAGTTCAAGAGATCTACAAGGAGTTGCAGATCAAAAGATCTACAAGGAGTTGCAGTTCAAAAGTACTGCATGGAGCCGCAGTTCAAGATATCTGCAAGAAGCTGCAGTTCAAGTGATCTGCAAGAAGCTTGAGTTCAAGAGATCCGTAAGGAGCTGCAGTTCAAGTGATCTGCAAGAAGCTTAAGTTCAAGAGATCCGCAAGGAGCTGCAGTTCAAGTGATCTGCAAGAAGCGTGAGTTCAAGAGATCTGCAAGAAGCTTGAATTCTGAAAGAATTCAAGATCTGCAAAAATCTTGAGTGCCAGAGATCTGCAAGAAGTTTGAGTTCAAGAGATCTGCAAGAAGTTTGAGTTCAAGAGATCTGCAAGAAGTTTGAGTTCAAGAGATCTGCAAGAAGCTGGAGTTTATGAGATCTGCGAGGAACTGCAGTTCAAGAGTTCTTCAAGGAGTAATTCAAGAGATCCGCAAAGAACTGCAGTTCATCAGATCTGCAAGGAGCTGTAATTCAAGAGATCTGCATGGAGCTGCAGTTCGAGAGATCTGCAAGGAGCTGCAATTGAAGAGATCTGTAAGTTCAAGAGATCTGCAAGAAGTTTGAGTTCAAGAGATCTGCAAGAAGCTGGAGTTTAAGAGATCTGTGAGGAATTTCAGTTCAAGACATCTGCAAGGAGCTGCAGTTCAAGAGATCTGTAAGAATCATGAATTCAGGAGATTTGCAAGAATCTTGAGTTCAGGAGATCTGCAATAAGTTTGAGTTCAAGATATCTGTAAGAGGCTTGAATTCAAGAGATTTTTAAGAAACAGCAGTTCAAGAGATCTGTAAGCAGCTTGAGTTTAAGAGATCTGGGAGGAGCATGAGTTAAGATCTGCAAGGAGTTGCAGTTCAAAAGATCTGCAAGGAGCGGTAATTCAAGAGATCTGCAAGGAACTGCAGTTAAACAGATCTGCAAGAAGCTTGAGTTCAAGATATCTGCGAGAAGCTTGAGTTCAAGAGATCTGCAAGAAGTTTGAGTTTAAGAGATCTGCAAGAAGATTGAGTTCAAGAGAACTGCAAGATGATTGAGTTCAAGAGAAATGCAAACTGCAAGAAGTTCGAGTTCAAGAGATCTGCAATAAACTGAAAATCATGAGATCTTTAAGAAACTGCAGTTTACGAGATCTGCAAGAAGCTTGAGTTCACGAAATCTGCGAGAAACTTAAGTTCAAGCGATCAAGAGATCTGAAAGAAATGCAGTTCCAGAGATATGTAAGAAGCTAGAGTTAAAGAGATCTGCAAGGAGCTGCAGTTCAAAAGATCTGAGAGGAACTTAAGTTCAAGCGATCCGCATGGAGCTGCAGTTCAAGAATTCTGCAAGGAGCTTCAGTTCAAGAGATCTGCAAGGAATTGCAGTTCAAAAGATCTGCAAGGAGCAGTAATTCAAGAGATATGCAAGGAGCAGTAATTCAAGAGATATGCAAGGAGCTGCAGTTCAAGAGATCTGCAAGGAGCTGCAGTTCAAAATATATACAAGAAGCTTGAGTTCAAATGATATGCAAGGAGCTGCAGTTCAAGAGATCTGCAAGTAGCTGCAGTTCAACAAAAGATATGCAAGAAGCGTGAGTTCAAGAGATATGCAAGGAGCTGCAGTTCAAAAGATATGCATGGGGCTGTAATTCAAGAGATATGCAAGGAGCTGCAGTTCAAGAAATATGCGAGAAGATTGAATTCAAGACAACTGCAAGAAGATTGAGTTCAAGAGAACTGCAAGATGATAGAGTTCCAGAGACCTGCAAACTGCAAGATGATTGAGTTCATGAGACCTGCAAACTGCAAGGAATTTGAGTTCAAGAGATCTGCAAGAAACCTGAAATCAAGAGATCTGCAAGAAACTTGAAATCAAGAGATCTGCAAGAAACTGCAGTTTACGAGATCTGCACGAAGCTTGAGTTCAAGAGATCTTCGAGGAACTTCAGTTTAAGAGATCTGCAAGAAGTTGCAGCTTACAAGATCTGCAAGGAGCTGCAGTTCAAGTGATCTGCAAGGAGCTGCATTTCAAGCGATCTGGGAAGAACTTCAGTTCAAGAGATCTGCAAGAAACCAGAGTTAAAGAGATCTGCAAGAAACCAGAGTTAAAGAGATCTGCAAAAAGCGTTAATTCAAGATATCTGCAATAAGCTTGAGTTCAAGAGATCTACGTGGAACTCCAGTTCAAGAGATCTGTCAGGAGCTGCAGTTCGATAGAGCTGCAAGGAACTGCAGTTCAAGATAACTCCAAGGAACTACAGTTCAAGATATCTCCAAGGAACTTAGAGATCTGCAGGAAGCTGCAGTTCAAGAGATCTGTAACAAGCTGCAGTTCAAGAAATATGCAATAAGCTAGAGTTAAAGAGATCTGCAAATTTCAAAAGATCTGCAAGAATCTTGAGTTCAAGAGATCTGCAAAAATCTTGAGTGCCAGAGATCTGCAAGAAGTTTGAGTTCAAGAGATCTGCAAGAAGTTTGAGTTCAAGAGATCTGCAAGAAGCTGGAGTTTATGAGATCTGCGAGGAACTGCAGTTCAAGAATTCAAGGAGTAATTCAAGAGATCCGCAAAGAACTGCAGTTCATCAGATCTGCAAGGAGCTGTAATTCAAGAGATCTGCATGGAGCTGCAGTTCGAGAGATCTGCAAGGAGCTGCAATTGAAGAGATCTGTGAGTTCAAGAGATCTGCAAGACGTTTGAGTTCAAGAGATCTGCAAGAAGCTGGAGTTTATGAGATCTGTGAGGAATTTCAGTTCAAGACATCTGCAAGGAGCTGCAGTTCAAGAGATTTGTAAGAATCATGAATTCAGGAGATTTGCAAGAATCTTGAGTTCAGGAGATCTGCAATATGTTTGAGTTCAAGATATCTGTAAGAAGCTTGAATTCAAGAGATCTTTAAGAAACAGCAGTTCAAGAGATCTGTAAGCAGCTTGAGTTTAAGAGATCTGGGAGGAGCATGAGTTAAGATCTGCAAGGAGTTGCAGTTCAAATGATCTGCAAGGAGCGGTAATTCAAGAGATCTGCAAGGAACTGCAGTTAAACAGATCAGCAAGAAGTTTGAGTTCAAGAGATCTGCAAGAAGCTTGAGTTCAAGAGATCTGCGAGAAGCTTGAGTTCAAGAGATCTGCAAGAAGTTTGAGTTTAAGAGATCTGTAAGAAGATTGAGTTCAAGAGAAATGTAAACTGCAAGAAGTTTGAGTTCAAGAGATCTGCAAGAAACTGGAAATCATGAGATCTTTAAGAAACTGCAGTTTACGAGATCTGCAAGAAGCTTGAGTTCAAGAAATCTGCGAGGAACTTCATTTTAAGAGATCTGCAAGAAGGTGCAGCTCACGAGATCTGCAAGGAGCTGCACTTCAAGAGATCTGCGAGGAACTTCAGTTCAAGTGATCTGTAAGTAGCTTTAGTTTAAGCGATCTGGGAGGAACTTCAGTTCAAGAGATCTGCAAGAAACAAGAGTGTAAGAGATTGAGAGATCTGCGAGGAACTTCAGTTTAAGAGATCTGCAAGGTGCTGCAGTTCAAAAAATCTGCCAGGAACCTAGAGACCTGTTCAAGATATCTGCAAGACGATTAAGTTCAAGAGATCTGCAAGGAGCTGCAGTTTAATATATCTGCATGAAGCTTGAGTTCCAGAGATCTGCAAGATGATTGAGTTCAAGGGAAATGCAAGAAACTGGAAATCATGAGATCTTTAAGAAACTGGAAATCATGAGATCTTTAAGAAACTGCAGTTTACGAAATCTGCAAGAAGCTTGAGTTCAAGAGATCTGCGGCGAACTCCAGTTCAAGAGATCTGTCAATAGATCTGCAAGGAACTGCAGTTCAAGAGATCTCCAAAGAACTTAGAGATCTGCAGGAAGCTGCAGTTCAAGAGATCTGTAAGAAGCTGCAGTTCAAGAAATATGCAATAGGCTAGAGTTAAAGAGATCTGCAAGGAGCTATATTTCAAAAGAATTGCAAGAATCTTGAGTTCAAGAGATCTGCAAGAAGTTTGAGTTCAAGAGATCTGCAAGAAGATTGAGTTAAGATCTGCAAGGAGTTGCAGTGCAAAAGATCTGCAAGGAGCGGTAATTCAAGAGATCTGCAAGGAGCTGCAGTTCAAGAGATCTGCAAGAAGCTAGATTTCATTAGATCTGCAAGGAGTTGCAGTTCAAGAGATCTGCAAGAAACTTGAGTTCAAAAGATCTGCATGGAGATGCAGTTGAAGAGATTTACAAGGAGCTGCAGTTTAAGCGATCTGGGAGGAACTTCAGTTCAAGAGATCTGCAAGAAACAAGAGTGTAAGAGATGTGCACAAAGCTTTAATTTAAGATATCTGCAAGAAGCTTTAGTTCAAGAAATATGCGATGAACTTCATTTCAAGAGATCTGTAAGTAGCTGCAGTTCAACAGATATGCAAGAAGCTTGAGTTTAAGAGATCTGCAAGGAGCTGCAGTTCAAGATATCGGCAAGAAGCTGCAGTTCAAGATATCTGGGAGGAGCTGCTATTCAAGATATCTGTACAAGTAGCTGCAGTTCAAGAGATCTGGGAAGAGCTGCAGTTCAAGAGATCTGCGTGGAACTCCAGTTCAAGAGATCTGTCAGGAGCTGCAGTTCAATAGATCTGCAAGGAACTGCAGTTCAAGAAATCTCCAAGGAACTTAGAGATCTGCAGGAAGCTGCAGTTCAAGAGCTCAGTAAGAAGCTGCAGTTGAAGAAAAATGTAATAGGCTAGAGTTAAAGAGATCTGCAAGGAGCTATATTTCAAAAGATCTGCAAAAATCTTGAATTCAAGAGATCTGCAAAAATCTTGAGTGCCAGAGATCTGCACGAAGTTTGAGTTCAAGAGATCTGTAAGAAGCTTGAGTTGATGAGATCTGCGGGGACCTGCAGCAGTGTTTTCACTCACCCTATACAAAGGGTGAAATACCCTTCAATTTTGATTTTTACCCTTCAAAATTTTTCTCAAGAGTGAAAATTGTTGCAAATTTCATTGTTTTACTGCCCAAAACACTGCGCGATCTGCAAGAAGCTTGAGTTCAAGAGATCTGCAGGAAGCTTGAGTTCAAGAGTTCTGCAGGAAGCTTGAGTTCAAGAGTTCTGCAAGAAGCTTGAGTTCAAGAGATCTGCAGTTCAAGATATCGGCAAGAAGCTGCAGTTCAAGATATCTGGGAGGAGCTGCTATTCAAGATATCTGTACAAGTAGCTGCAGTTCAAGAGATTTGGGAAGAGCTGCAGTTCAAGAGATCTGTGTGGAACTCTAGTTCAAGAGATCTGTCAGGAGCTGCAGTTCAATAGATCTGCAAGGAACTGCAGTTCAAGCGATCTCAAAGAACTTAGAGATCTGCAGGCAGGAAGTTGCAGTTCAAGAGATCTATAAGAAGCTGCAGTTCAAGATATATGCAATAGGCTAGAATTAAAGAGACCTGCAAGGAGCTATATTTCAAAAGAATTGCAAGAATCTTAAGTTCAAGAGATCTGAAAAAATCTTGAGTGCCAGAGATCTGCAAGAAGTTTGAGTTCAAGAGATCTGCAAGAAGCTTGAGTTTATGAAATATGCAAGGAACTGCAGTTCAAGAGTTCTTGAAGGAGTTGCAGTTCGAAATATCTGCAAGGAGCTGTAATTCAAGAGATCTGCAAGGAGCTGTAGTTCAAGAGTTCTGCGAGGAACTTCAGTTCAAGTGATCTGTAAGTAGCTGCAGTTCAAGCGACCTGGGAGGAACTTCAGTTCAAGAGATCTGCAAGAAACAAGAGTGTAAGAGATGTGCAAAAAGCTTTAATTCAAGATATCTGCAAGAAGCTTGAGTTCAAGAAATATGCGATGAGCTTCATTTCAAGAGATCTGTAAGTAGCTGCAGTTCAACAGATATGCAAGAAGCTTGAGTTTAAGAGATCTGCAAGGAGCCGCAGTTCAAGATATCGGCAAGAAGCTGCAGTTCAAGATATCTGGGAGGAGCTGCTATTCAAGATATCTGTACAAGTAGCTGCAGTTCAAGAGATTTGGGAAGAGCTGCAGTTCAAGAAATCTGCGTGGAACTCTAGTTCAAGAGATCTGTCAGGAGCTGCGGTTCAATAGATCTGCAAGGAACTGCAGTTCAAGAGATCTCGAAAGAACTTAGAGATCTGCAGGAAGCTGCAGTTCAAGAGATCTGTAATATGCTGCAGTTCAAGATATATGCAATAGGCTAGAGTTAAAGAGACCTGCAAGGAGCTATATTTCAAAAGAATTGCAAGAATTTTGAGTTCAAGAGATCTACAAAAGTTCAAGAGATCTGCAAGAAGCTTGAGTTTATGAGATCTGCAAGAAACTGCAGTTCAAGAGTTCTTGAAGGAGTTGCAGTTCAAAAGATCTGCAAGGAGCTGTAATTCAAGAGATCGGCAAGGAGCTGCAGTTCAAGAGTTTTGCAAGATGCTTGAGTTAAAGAGATCTGCAAGAAGTTTGAGTTTAAGAGATCTGCAAGATGATTGAGTTCAAGGGAAATGCAAGAAACTGGAAATCATGAGATCTTTAAGAAACTGGAAATCATGAGATCTTTAAGAAACTGCAGTTTACGAAATCTGCAAGAAGCTTGAGTTCAAGAGATCTGCGTGGAACTCCAGTTTGAGAGATCTGTCAGGCGCTGCAGTTCAATAGATCTGCAGTTTAAGAGATCTCCAAAGAACTTAGACAAGAGATCTGTAAGAAGCTGCAGTTCAAGATATATGCAATAAGCTAGAGTTAAAGAGATCTGCAAGGAGCTATATTTCAAAAGAATTGCAAGAATCTTGAGTTCAAGAGATCTGCAAGAAGTTTGAGTTCAAGAGATCTGCAAGAAGATTGAGTTAAGATCTGCTAGGAGTTGCAGTGCAAAAGATCTGCAAGGAGCGGTAATTCAAGAGATCTGCAAGGAGCTGCAGTTCAAGAGATCTGCAAGAAGCTAGATTTCATTAGATCTGCAAGGAGTTGCAGTTCAAGAGATCTGCAAGAAGCTTGAGTTCAAAAGATCTGCATGGAGATGCAGTTGAAGAGATTTACAAGGAGCTGCAGTTCAAGAGATCTGGGAGGAAATTAAGTTCAAGCGATCTGCAAGGAGGTGCAGTTCAAGAGATCTGCGAGGAACTTCAGTTTAAGAGATCTGCAAGGTGCTGCAGTTCAAAAGATCTGCCAGGAACCTAGAGACCTGTTCAAGATATCTGCAAGACGATTAAGTTCAAGAGATCTGCAAGGAGCTGCAGTTTAATATATCTGCATGAAGCTTGAGTTCCAGAGATCTGCAAGATGATTGAGTTCAAGGGAAATGCAAGAAGTTTGACTTCCAAGAGATCTTTAAGAAACTGGAAATCGTGAGATCTTTAAGAAACTGCAGTTTACGAAATCTGCAAGAAGCTTGAGTTCAAGAGATCTGCGGCGAACTCCAGTTCAAGAGATCTGTCAATAGATCTGCAAGGAACTGCAGTTCAAGAGATCTCCAAAGAACTTAGAGATCTGCAGGAAGCTGCAGTTCAAGAGATCTGTAAGAAGCTGCAGTTCAAGATATATGCAATAGGCTAGAGTTAAAGAGATCTGCAAGGAGCTATATTTCAAAAGAATTGCAAGAATCTTGAGTTCAAGAGATCTGCAAGAAGTTTGAGTTCAAGAGATCTGCAAGAAGATTGAGTTAAGATCTGCAAGGAGTTGCAGTGCAAAAGATCTGCAAGGAGCGGTAATTCAAGAGATCTGCAAGGAGCTGCAGTTCAAGAGATCTGCAAGAAGCTAGATTTCATTAGATCTGCAAGGAGTTGCAGTTCAAGAGATCTGCAAGAAGCTTGAGTTCAAAAGATCTGCATGGAGATGCAGTTGAAGAGATTTACAAGGAGCTGCAGTTCAAGAGATCTGGGTGGAAATTAAGTTCAAGCGATCTGCAAGGAGGTGCAGTTCAAGAGATCTGCGAGGAACTTCAGTTTAAGAGATCTGCAAGGTGCTGCAGTTCAAAAGATCTGCCAGGAACCTAGAGACCTGTTCAAGATATCTGCAAGACGATTAAGTTCAAGAGATCTGCAAGGAGCTGCAGTTTAATATATCTGCATGAAGCTTGAGTTCCAGAGATCTGCAAGAAGCTTCAGTTTACGAGATATGCAAGAAGTTTGACTTCCAAGAGATCTGCAAGAAGCTTAAATTCAAGAGATCTACAAGAACCTTGAGTTCAAAGATCTGCGAGGAACTTTAGGTCAATTGATTTGTAAAAAATTGCAGTTCAAAAGATCTGCAAGGAGCTGTAATTCAAGAGATCTGCAAGGAGTTGCAACTCAAAAGATCTGCAAGGAGCTGCAGTTACAGAGATCTACAAGAAGCTTGAGTTCAAGATATTTAAAGGAGCTGCAGTTCAAGAGCTCTGCAAGACGCTTGCGTTCAAGAGATCTGCAAGAAGCTTGCGTTCAAGAGATCTGCAAGAAGCTTGCGTTCAAGAGATCTGCAAGAAGCTTGGGTTTAAGAGATCTGCAAGTAGTTTGAGTTCAAGAGATCTGCAAGAAGCTTGAGTTCAAGAGATCTGCAAAAGAAATAGAAAACCATTTCTAGTGCAACTTTGCTGTTGTTATGCGCGGTCATTGAAATCGCCATAACTTAAAAAGTATCCATTCAATTTTTTTTTGAATGCGGTATCAAACTGCGGAGAAGAATTTTGCTCAATTAATATATATCTCAATTTTTTGGTATCGATTATCTATTTTAAATTAGCCAACATCAAAGCACCTGATCAGGGACTTTTTGTGCTAGGTGTATACCCTTTTGAAAAACAATCCATAATAAAGTTATAGGCCATTATAAATTGTTAATAAAATTATTCACTACATGTATTTCGGCTGCTTGAGACTCTCAACAAAGACTATACATTAGTGCTCATTCATCTGGTACCCATGTTAACACAGTCCCTGTGGTCTAGTGGGTTATCCGATCGTCGCTATAGCGAGAGGGACCGGATTCGAGACCATGTATTTTTAAAGTCTGTGTTAATTTAATTCACACCTGAGTCTAAATATTATTCATAGATTTAATTTTTAATCATTTGAATTCAGTTTAAACATACAATACAAATGCAAAGAAACCATTGCCATTGAATACATTGAATACAAAATGATACAAGTTGTTTCCCTACTTCATAAAGTGGGGGGAACAAAATATTAGAAAAACAGACAAGCTATTTGTGTTTATTTGAAACAAGTTTAGGCTAATCCACCAACAGGTAAGCAGTTAGTACCAATGTGTCGAGCACATTTCAACGCAGGGACGATTTTTTTAATTTTTGTTAATAAGCTCAAGAACAAAACTTAGGCTCTCTTTTATGGAAATGTGTGCCTATTTTCTTGATTCCATTCCTTATTTGGTCAATATTTCGGAAAGTTAGGCCTTATTTTAAAAAATGAGAGAATCGTCCCTCGAGCTGTCTCTTCTTCATAAAAATCCAAACATTTATTTTTTTTACTTAACACAACTTTGTTTTTTGTTGTTTGAAGAAAATCCGTAAAAATAGGTATTTTTGTGATTTTCTCGAAATTGGTCAATTTATTCCAAAATATGACGTCATATTTGGATTGCTGAGATCATTTCCTTTCCAAAAATGTATACATTCATATACATTGGATCAAAATAACAGGTGTTATGATAAAAACAAATCACTATAAAAACTTCCTTGAGTCCCCCCTTAAGTCTCAGGAATAGTCTCTGTAAAACTGCCGTAACTTCTTCCATTATTCATTTAATCCATATAAAAGTATACATTTCTGGAGAGGAAATGAGTCGGAGAATCACGTTTGCAGCAAATTTGGAGCCAATTCAGTTATTGGTAAAAAAGGTTGAAATTGCACCAAAAACATCTAAATACACTTCTCGAGGGACTTTTTTGACATAAACAATTTTAAATTTTAAAACTGTAACCACCAATAAAATTATTTTTTACCGCATACTTTTTATAGACATCACATTAAGGGAAGTATCAACCCTCTTTGGCGCCAAATTTATCAAGCACTAACTTTTAAACCAATAATGTAATGTACATAAAAGTATACATTTTTTATGAAATGAGTCAGAGAATCTATTTTTGGTATCAAATTTCACTAAAAATAGTGATTTTCAGATTTTTGCCAAAATTTTACGGCCAACCTAACTAAATCAGTTTTGTGTCAAAAAATACAAACTTTCACCAAAATTATTCAAAGCCAAATATCTAGGAACGCACTTTTTTTTGGCTTAAAAATTTTGAAGTTTTAAAATTATCAACTTTTTGATTTTTGAAAATTGATTTTTATCACAAAATTCACATTTTTGTTCATAACTAAAAAATGTTCAGCCCCCCCCCCCCCCAAAAAAAAATGCATTCCTAGATATTTTACTTTGGATGATTTTGGTGAAAAAATCACTATTTTTAGTGAAATTTGATACCAGAAATGGATTTTCTGACTCATTTCATTAAAAAAATGTATACTTTTATGTACTTTACATTATCAAGTTTACAGTGCTTGCTATATTTCATAAAAAAGGGGTTGACAGTACCCTTAGTTCAAAAGATACAGCGCTGATAAATGTCATGCTTTTTGGTTTAACTCACACATTTTTTCCAGTTTGCCGGAATGATGAAATCACAATTGCTTATACACAATGAAGTGGATCCTCAGTTGATAAGTCAGAATTGTTATTAAATCACAACAAATCATATATCATAGATTTTCATGACAAAATAAATAATGACATTTGGTACTAATCTTTTTGAGTCAGCCTGCAGTTGCAAACCCAGAGGGGGGCCAGGTGGCCCCCCTGAAATAACCCCGTCGGTACACACGAGCCTCCGTCGGTACATTTCTGATTTTGACCATGAGTTTTTTTCTGCTGATTTTGAGGACAACGTCACTCCTACCCACCCACCCCCCCCCCCATATCAAGATTTCAGCTGCTGACGGAGAAAAATTGGGCAACTTGTACAATTTTTTTGGAGTCTGTAAATTTTTTTTATTAATAAATATATTATTTATTCATTTCACTTACTCGGCTGGCATCATTTGCTTGATCCTCGCGTTTATTTAATTGAGTTTCGCTCGTCATAGATTCTGCTAGAATCATGCTTATAGGCCATCATCAATTGTTAATATTTACTCATGTATTTGGATCAAGCTTGCCTGTTAGTATATAATACACTCACACACACACGAGCACACAATCAATTTTCACAGTCACTTGTGCTGTGTTAGTGTTTTAACAGAGAATACTTTAATAACATAATGTTCATCAAATTCAAATTACAGGTAACTTAGACAAACTCATTCTTACACCCGAGAACAATGTTTTCAAACATTGATAGAAATATGCACAGCATTATTCCAAATTTAATTTAATAATAAAAAAGATGGTATTGAATTGTAAAAAAGGGGAATTTTCCGATATGATTTATTCGTATAATCTGGTAATGTAATTTTCGTTCAAATTTAACACACAATATGATATACGACCTTCATGTCTATCCTCTTTTTTAAACAGATGACTGACTGTTTATCAAACAAGATCAGAAGTTGTTAATTAACACTTTCCACGCGAATACTACTTTTACCATAAATATTCAAAACAGATTTTTCAGAAACCTTTCCCAACTTTCTCAACAACACAAAAGTCTATTTCAAAAAGTACTGAACCAATACCAGGCATGTTTGTACTTATTGCAATGCATTTCTCATGGCGATTCCAAATATGGTGATGAGAATCAATAATTTTGACATTTTTGAAACATTTTGGTGACATTTTGGAACTGTCGTCTGCAGACGACTCCCACTGCCAAGTGGAAAGGGTTGACGGCATAAACAAACCCATATAAACACTCTGTTCTACAGGCCTGACCTGCTCCCTCCTCCTTTTTATTTTGATATTTTCTAAATGTTTTGAAATTTTTGTGACATTTAAAAAATATTTGTTGAGATTTGTGGCTACTTTTTATTTATTTTTAAAAAAATTTGAAATAAAAAATAAATAAAAAAATGTCATAAGTCGAACAAAACGCTAATCGAAGTACAAAAAACGTAGAACAGGGTGTTATTTTTACGCCTGTTGACAAATTTACAATAACAAAAAAACAAGCTATTGCTTATCACTGTTTAACTCTCATTACTGTAGTATGAACTTGACATAGCTGTGTATTCCAGTGAAAGACACATCATTTACATATCACTGGAATTCATCTTTGATCACACAAGTATGTATGCTAGCGCATGCAAATAGGGCATTGTCTACTTATAAACCTGCCTTTACTGACATCACACTTGTACTTCAGATCAGAGGAAATAAAGTTGAGATGTTTGTTTTAAAGGAGAACAGTTCTACTCATTAAACTAAGCATTATATGGTAGGAAAATAGTTATTTAAATGTATAATGACCATTTTTATTGAACACAGAACCATAATAATCACTTAAACGAATTAAAACCGAACATCCCCAACCTGTGATTATTTGAAATTCACGCTCAGCGGTTTGTAGAAAGGGCCTGGTTTCGGTAACCATACCAGATATTGTGATGTCATTGTTACTAAAACCATCTCAACCTCATCAGCAACAGGTAGCTACAATTTCCTGCAATAATCAGTTGAGCATAATTTGCATTTATATCCACATACATAAAAAAATAAAACAATTAATAAAACATTTATATAAATTCTTACATTATTACTACCTGTATAAATGTGTACTAAACATGGAAAAATTTGACAAAAAGAAAATAGTGTGCATAATTAACATAATCACAGCGTGCAAAAAATAGAAAAACATCTTGTGTACCTGATAAGCTCTTTCAAATAATCTCAATACCAAAAATTGATACTTGATATAATGTTTTTTTCCCTTTTCTATAAAATAACAATTGTTCTATCTTTATAATGATTAGTTTCAACCATTTCAAACACATAATACATAGTCATCAAAAATGTAACATGGCAGGTAATAAATAAACTTGTAAATGTTTTCGCATTTTGCTTTTCTACACACAAACTCAATTACGGGCAAATTGTTGATTACTGGTACAAGTACATGTACTAATTCACTGGTCGATAATATGATGTGGATCATAGGGCAATTTTTTTGTTTGTTTGATTGTCCATAGATCACTTTTAAAAGTTGGGTAGGCCGGTCGGGAAAAGGGTTTTTTCGTTCTTTTCTCACTTGCTCTTTTTTCAGGTCCAAAAGTAAAATGAGAAGTACTTGTTGTTGTAACCAAAACAGGGAACAGAAAATTTTTTAACAAATCAAAAAAAAATCAAAAAAAAAATCAAGCATTTTATCTTTTTGGGTAGGAATGATTTAGAGGGTCGGGCGGACGAGGACAATCAAACAAAAACAAAAAAAATTGGCCTTAAGTCCACCGCATTGTTCTGATGGATCAACATGATCAATACGGCACACAAATATTACCTATCATACTCTCCTCTTGTTGAAGAGAGGATGTAAAAAAGAAAATCCTTACATGACCTTACATTTTGGATTGTAACCTCAATAATCAACCATTCTTAGCTTGCAATATCTCGAATTAAAGAAGAGAAATTTCTGAGCAACTTTATAATTTGATATTCTTAATTTAAGTTAGAGTTGTACTTTCATAGTTATAAGCACATTTATTATAATATTTAGCAAGTTACTCTTTTGATGACTGTACATGAAACTTGAAGGCGTAACTGGTCATGCACCATGAATTGCAATATTGAGGCGTGACATTTTTACACTATCAGTGATGCTTAATAAAGTGACAGTTTCTATATTGTTTGTCGTACAATCATGATTTTGGTGTCATTTTAAAGCAGAACACCTATAATACTTCATTGATATCAGCAAAGAAAATTGATATACCTCATTTCAGTTTCAATCAAGAGTAATTCATTAACAAATTGGTGCTTGAGGAGGAGGCTAGGGAACCATACAAGTACTGTGAAATACATCCTTTGTATCAGTTTTGACAATTTAATACATATAATTGACAGTTCATATGTTAATGTGTTATAGGTGGAGTGTCAGAAAGGTGATATTTTAGTATTAATTTGCTGTTTTGTTGTAAATAATTGATTTTTGATCAATTATAATTGATTCTTAATTAGTAATTCAATTTGACTAAATTACCACTTCCATGAGTGAAATAAATACCTGCTTTGTTAAATATTGAACAAAGTAGATAAACAGGACAATAAATATGACATCCGAACTACTGAGCAGCTGAGGGCTTGACGTATACAATTTAGCTTCTTACACCCTGTATAAAGTGGTTCTCAAAAATGCCAATTTACTGGTTAGAACGTCATCATATTATGATAAAAAGTTAACTTTATTTCGCAATCTGTTACAAATTTTGACCACCCTGTATAATATACCCTTTGAAACCAAAGACAAAGGGATCAATGTTTTTCTGTTTATACTTATATATGTACATCTGAAATAGACAACTTAATCAAATATCATTTGATGTTCAAAGTCAGAAAATTGCAGGTGAAAAAGGTTGCATTTTAGTTGCATTTATTCAGGTTACACCCTATATGTTTTCTACAAACCTTGTATAATGACCTTGGAATTGACAAAATGAGGTTTGAAATATTTTTTTACTTTAAGAAAATAATACCTTTAAGGCTATAAATGTTTGAAGCAAACCCCCATGATTTTTCGAACTTCAGCATGTGTCACAGAAAGGGGTACACTTAAATATCCAAAAATCATCTTGAAAATTCTTTTTTTAATCCGTACCAAGGAGTTATTATATTAACTCCTTGCCCTAACCCAGGTTTAGGGTTTTTGACCGGGATCACAATTTTTGAGGAAAAAACACCAACTAAATCTCTGGGAACCTGCCAGGATTCGATACGGGGACCCTCCGTCACATAATATCAATATCAACAGTGACTACCTCTCCTCAATAACTTCCATATCTGTTGGCTCAAAAGATGAAGTACTGTATGTGTTAAAACCACTATCAGAGTTTGCCCCATTTGTGTCAATGCCTGCTGCCACTTTCAAACGAAATCCAAAATGAGGTGGCACTTTAGCCGCATCGCCTGCCACACTGTCTGTTTTGCGTTCCTTTGGCACATCCACTGTGTGATGACATTGTAAAGTTTCTGCTGTCTTATGAAAACCGTCGCACATGCTTTCGTCCTGCTGCTGCTGATATTGCAATTTATCCCCGACTGAAGCCGTCAAACCTGACTCAGAGTTCCCAACGACCCGCGACGATGACGCTTGCACATTACTACTACTATCATGAGTTGATGTACCCATTAGTCTACTACTGCATAATCTAGGTTCAAAGGTTAGCCCCACGGAATCCATAGGTTCAGGAAGCTTCATGGTGGATGTGAGTTTCGGCAACGACAGATTGTCACAGAGATCGTCCTTGGACCAAGTATCCAAGGAATCTTCCGACGTTTTGTTCGCTGGTCTCATCGAAAACGGAGAGGGACAAGAGTTACTGACGTAGCGGTTTGTTCTTATGCTGTTTTTATTGATCTCTCTTACAGGGGATTCCATGATGGACATGCTGACGCTGGTGTCGTCCGGTAGAAACGCTCCTGCGCAGTTGGATTTGGTGTAACTCGTTGGGTCGGTGGATGTGCCTGATGGTGGTGTAGAACAAAAAATGAATTTATTAATAATGCTAAGAATGTTTAGGCAATTCTCATTGGTTCTCAGAGAAATTGGTGACATTTATATAAAACACCTTAACATGGCATACATTAATGAGCGTGACCACCAACGCGCATTGCGTGGTAACTAAAATTTTCTTCCATAACGTGCACTTCTGCTATGCGTCTACTGCGATTTTCCTGCACGCTCATGCATGCAGGAAAATGTTTGTGGATTATTCGATACTAACAGGGGTATAAGTTGACAAATGTAGACAATTTAAAGTACAATTTTGATTAAATAAATGTCGTAAGTGTGACTGTTTAAGAATGAGAATAAAGGTATTGTTTTTAGACCTTACCCGTGTTATATTGATGCGGACGGTAGTATCATTTTTTGCAGCATCGTTGTTCCACTTAAAATATAACACGGGTACGGTCTTAAAACAATACCTTTATTCTCTAATTCATTTGACCCTGAAATTTGCCTGACCGACCACCACCATCAACTTCCACTATAATCTGATTAATTATTGAACAAACAAATTTCAAAAGCGTATACAAAGCTACGAAATACGCGATTGATGTAGTGCTAGCACGAGCACCGGCACTTTTTTCGAGCGCAAGTGCTTTGACACATATTACTGAGTGTGTGTGAATTGTGTAGGCCTGGACCTACAGTTTTCAACAACTGTTCCTTCAATTTATATTAATTAGACTATACAATGCAGCCATCAGGTTAAAGTGGAAAAGTAGTCCTGGAATGCATCGTTTGCTGGTATCATCTTACCCAGATTAACAAAGGCCTATTTGATTAATTAATAATGCAAAATGAGTAACATGTAGGAGTGCTATGTAAGCCCTCATGCAAAGTTATGGGTTATTTTCAAGGATCGGGTTTCAAGATGGTAACTTTTGTTCCCAGGGCATGACATTTTCGGGTGGGACTTGATTACCCGGGATTCGCTCCCACCCCTACTAATGTTGGTCTTACACACTGCTATCCCCTCTATATTTATTAATCAACTTTGAAAAATGGTCTAAGGCTTGTGTTAGCATCGAGAGAGTACAACATGTATACAAACAAACATGCATAATAATGAACCAAGTTAAGTTGCAATTTGTCCAAATGGCAAGTTCCTACCAACATACAACTAGCCATATAAGGCGACAAAAATAACCAACTGTGACCCATTTTTACGGATT
Organism: Ophiura sarsii; assembly: GCA_035610835.1. Classification (NCBI taxonomy): domain Eukaryota; kingdom Metazoa; phylum Echinodermata; class Ophiuroidea; order Amphilepidida; family Ophiuridae; genus Ophiura; species Ophiura sarsii. Next base: position 9,989,597 of record CM069453.1, read on the forward strand.
TTCAATCAATCTTTTGAAATTTGTTTGATAAATTTTGTTTTCTTAATTTTCTAACTTATTTGACAAATGAAGGGCTTACATCCACTTCTACATGTTACTCATTTTGCATTATTGAATTTGCATTGACAAGTCAATGAAATTAATTAAATTATTGTATGGCTGTGTTCATTATTGTTTCTATATGACTTAAAATAAGTGCATCCATGCACGCCAATTGAGGCACCAACAAATACAAGCCACATTCCACATAATGAATAGTCATCCATTCAATAATGCAAAATGAGTAACATGTAGATGTGGATGTAAGCCCTTGTGCAAAAAAAGCTCTTCAAATACTACTTACTTGATAATGGAGAAGCAATGTCTGATCTCCGGATAGGCGACATTAAGGGAGACTCCATATCATCAGACCGCTCTGACGATAACCCAGACATGCGAGAGAAGCAAAGCGGCGTCATCTTACTACCCGTTATTGGACTAGAAGAGAATTGGCTCTGACGTGATGAGAGAGAGAGAGAGAGAGAAAGAGACAATTGAAAAGGAATTAACACAAATGCATGCATGTAAAAATAATTGGTTAGCTTTGGATTAGAGACAATTAGTTCTTTGGGCAAATTTTAATAATTTTTCTTGTTTCAAATGCACAATTTTTCAGTTCATTAAATAGACTTTTATAAGTACACAAAAAATATGTTTGTGGTCTTAATTTTTGTTTGCAGTAGCTAACTGAATAATGTGCAAAAATGAGTGAAACACAAAAAATGTTCACATTTAATTTACAGCAACTTAAAGGTAGATGACCCGATCACATTCCGATTTTCAACTTGAAGTTTTCTATTCTACATGAAAGGTCATCCTTAAAAAAGTTGTGTTCCAAAGTTTGAGTTGCATAGCTCTAATGGTTCTTATTTTAGACGCACAAGATGCTGTGAACTGTACCCATTGAGTAGTACACAAACTATATCGGTGGTTACCACCATTCGCGGTAATTCGACGTTATTTCATCGATTTTTCCGTAAATATACCGATTTAGGCCGTCAAATTTCAGTATGATGATGAGAAAAATTCAAGCTTTCATATGATATGAAAATCTCCGTATGTTTGAAATAATTCTGTGTTACAAAAATGTGATCGGGTCATCTACCTTTAAAGGTATATTATGTGATCTTTTCCATGGGACGCCCTCAATCCTCGAAAAAAAATTGGAAGCAGATTTTCTTGCAGATTTACTTTTCTGATCATAAATCATAAATACATTCCAAGTTACAGAGCAATACGATTCCTAATAACCTCAAAATCATGGTTTAAAGAGTGAATTTAGAGTAAAATTTGAAAAATAGATTGTACCGCTCGCTACAATCTATTTTTCAAACCATGATTTTGAAGTAATTTTAAAGAATCGTATCAATCTGTAACTTAGAAATCATTATGATTTATGATAAAAAATGCAAATCTGCAAGAAAATCTGCTTTCATAGTAAAAATCAATGATAATAGGCGCTACTTGGAAAAGATCACAAAATATGCCTTTAAGATGCGTATATACACTCTTCAGAGAAATCAAAGAAAAAAGGCTTTAAAGTCAGAGAAAAAAGGTTATTTCCTTACAAATATATAGGAAAAGTATGTACAAAAAATATCTCTCAAAAGAATACAAACACAAAAACCAAAAATAACTAAATACCTTGACTGAGCCTGGTGTTTTGATCACACTGATGTCTGGAACTGGCAGCTTGGGTTCGATATCCTCTACCACTCGTATGGGAGAAATAGGCGGGGACGAAATGATGAACGGCATACTTTCACGACTAGAGTCAAAGGGAACGCTGCTGCCACTTTTCACTGGACTTATCGGTGGTGTTGTGTCACATGAAAAAAGCTTTCTGCGTAGCGATGAGCTTGACATGATTTCGTAGTCGGATTTTTCGTCTTTGCCCGTGTAGTGTTCAGATCCTGTTTGGGAGAGATGAACAATGATTGAATAGGGATCGTAAATGCAAAGGTAAGCAATGTTTTCCACCCGGTGGGACGACGTTGTATGGACGGCCATTGGGAGTTAAAATATTGAATATAGTCTAAAATCAGGGTTAAGAGATATTAAAATTATAATTTTGTAATAAATACTAATTAGCAATATGAATATTCACTAGCAATATGAATAATTAATTAATTAATTAGCAATATGAATATTAATTAGCAATGTATGAATGATCCAGATTGAACTGAAATGGTCCAGGTTGAACCGAGATGATCCAAGAGGATCCCAAATGAATCATGAATATTCATATTAATAATTAATGTTCATTACAAAACAATTATCATAATTTATTCATTTCTTACAAATTACAAGACTATATTCAATATATTAACCCCTATGGCCGCCCATACAACGTCGTCCTGCCAGGTTGAAAACATCGCCTACCAAATGCAATGGTCTCACACTATATCACAACTAGGATCTAAAATAAAAATACATATCATTAAATATGAGCGTAAATCTGATTATAAATATCAATGTTTTAAAATTACAAGAATGTGAATTGCTATTTTAGCCCAAGGTAGTGAACAGTAAAGGGTTTTAGTCAAACTATTGTGAGCCCTATTGAACCTACAGCGAATCCGTGGTTGCTTCATTGCTTACTTACCACTATTGAGACTCAAATGATATCTCATGATTTAGCATAACCATGATTACACAAGGTTAGACAATTTGCTAAGCTTTGGAAAACAACAGCAATTGGCTCTATCACAGCCCAGGTTTATCATTCAGATGATCCTAATTGAAAAGCCCACCATTTCCATTGATATAATAATTATACTGGTGCCTATTGAACTCAGTTGAAACCAGTTCCACCATGGAACTTTAAACACAGGGATGATCAAAAGGGTATCATAACAAGCTATGTTTGACCCGGATCAAGATTGTGTAACTCTAAAAGCTTGAACATGTAGTCTTAGCACTGCCATGAAAAAACTTCTCAGAGTAATGAATAAAGCTTCTCTCTCGCAACCGCCGCAAAAGACTCCCATTGGAAAGTGGTGCGTCAGTACACAGTGCATTTAACATTTGGATGAATAAGAGTGTGACACTCGGATCAAATAATTGTTGAACTGATTATAATCATACAGGTGTGCACGAAAAGCACATAGTGTCATTTCTACACTATATTTCAATAGAGATGATAATCCCTGTTGTTCAACTAGGTTCAACTAGGCTCTACTTGAATAAGTTGAATTTATACCTGGGTTGAGAGCCCTTTTTTGTTGCACACAAATAAAAATAATCCAATGATATATCCTCATTACTCATAAGTTAATTCACCGTATATATACATTTTGGGGTCCTTTTTCACACAAGATAACATTTAATATATAAAATCTTACCTAGTAAAGCTTCCAGGTCAAAGTCCATGGGGAGAGTTAACATTGTTTGGCATGTAGCTGTATTGGAAACAAAAGATGATACCAACATTCTTTAATTTGGATAAGTCTGGAAGGAAAGGTATATGGGTGTGGTGGTTTGTGAAGGGGGTATGGGGATTTAGATTTGTGTCAGATAGGTACAAACCTTAAGATATACTAGACTCAATCTCACTGTAGCAGTTTTTTGGTTGAGTCCACCCTACCCGAGTCCGATTCCTTACTGTCCGAGTCCCACGTCTTTATGTATTTTTTTCTGATAACATGTCATTTATTTTGCTTTAGGCCAACACATCATTAATAGCCAGATAATAACATATTTTTAATCTTTATTCTATTCATGGACAATGTTGATACAATTTTGAGTTACAGGTCTAAGAATATGGAATTGATTCAGAGCTTTAAAAAGTTCACAGATTGTGAAATGAATATGATATGCTGGCAGAGCCAACCTTCCAACCAAATTTCACCTATTCCCTTTCCTTGAAGATTTCATTCATAATTCCACTCTCATGGAAATTGAGAATTGCCCATGAAAAATCCTTTTTTTTTAGAAATGTCATTATTTTTGTCGAAAATCTGACACCTAATCACCAAAGACCATTTGCGTTGTACAAACAGCTTTAATTATTAAATAACTTTAAAGGATTATTAAATCACTCTACATATTAACACATAGACCACTGTTAAAGGGAGTCAAGTTTGGACAAGATTTGTTTGTTTTAAAACTTCTTAACCTAAGGTGTCAATAGTATTGAATTTCACTACTTATCTATAGTCCGATCAGTTCCAAATTGGCAAGAATTATGCTGGTTTTTTTATTTCTCCGAACTGAAAAGTAATCCAGCTGAACGAGTGCAATTTTGGCCATACGCACACACACAACTTTGGCCAAAGCGCACGTGTCACACATTTGATGCACAGTGCGCTTGTTGCGTTAATGCGCGCCTACATCTTTCTGTATTCAACAGCTGCTGTAAGGCCAATTATGATTTGATCATACTGTAGTTCAGCCTGAAATTGAGGATGATTTTTACAGGGCTACAAATAGGGTTAACCAAATTTTAAAAGGTATATTGGATAATCATACGCACCATATGGGGTTGTTTGTTTTGCCCATGTGTGGGTATATGTTGGTTTTTATCTTCTTTAAGCATAGGTCATCATGCATTTAGATAGGTTTGTTCATTTAATATTTAACAAGTGCCAGGATTTGTCTTTCATTGCAAAAAGCAAAAAATGGCACCTGCTACACTTAGAAGGATATATAGACTGGGTCCCAGCGTCCCTCTATATGGCCGCCATCTTTAAAAATGGTGGACCGCAAGGAGAGACTGGGAAAAAGAAAACGGCGAAAAAGTGTGCAGTTTCTCATGGCATTCCACGAGTGAGTACATGTATTTATCAGATATGAATTATATGCAAAAGATCCACCGAGTATGCGCATTTGTGCCCAGCAACATCAGAAATACCACCACGTTGGTCCAATTCAAAAGTAGTGCGTAAATTGCCGTAGAATGATCGTCACGCGGCGCCACAGGAGGCAAATCATGCACCCTAGTGCCTCACAAGGTGTACAATGCCGCGTGAAACTACCGGCGCAGCTGTAACATGATGGTGCCGGAATAAATTCATGTTTATTCACAAGTTTATCAGCGCACACTTATGGAACTTTATTTTTTCCAGTCTTCACATTTGAGCACCCTCGCAGGGGCCTATAGTCTATTTGGCTATCACGAGACAGTGACGTAACTATGTATTCTATACTAATTACAGCACATAACATGCGCGCCTACTTGAGGCGCTGGCGTATACACACGAGCGTTGAAAGATGGTAGATACATACACGTGCGTAAAAGCTGCGCCTGTTAAGTTACAATTTTTACATCTATGTCCGGAGGAAGACAAATGGAGTATAGTGTAAAATAGGGCATGAAGGACCGAGTCTAGAAGGATATAGAGCAGTTTTGTACATGTTTACCTTTTTACATTGTACGCAACACTTGTACACTTACCATTGACAGTCTTTGGTGGTTTTTGTAGAGGAACAACTTTAGTATTTCCACTCGCTTCATCTGAATTTCCTGAAATAAAATACATCCGCAAGGAGAGGGAAACAAACAAAGAAATACTGTCAAACTTAAGTGAACATTTTTATATCAATAATTAAAAACATCTCTTTTTCTCTATACACGAGTTGAGCTTTATATTGATCTGTGGTATTTCCTGCTGATTACAATTATTCATGAACTCTTATAATCAAAACAAAAAATTGTAAATCAGAAATCGTGATCCTAGCGCTCACATTTATCAAACGGCTTAGCACGGTTTGCGACTGCATTCCAGAACTACAGGCACACAACACTGTTGTGGTCACGCAGATGGTGCATAGTACGCGAGGGAGTGATTTACAATTATTTGTTTCGATTATAGTAGTTTTGACCTATCAAAAGGCAAGACCTTGAAATAGGCGAAGTGCGTTGAAAATATATAATTGCACTCTGCACGCGCTGACAGTGTATGGAGCACCTGCACTTTGTCTGATTTGTCGTTCAGACTGCACGGGTTCCTTGATTTTTACTGCAGGTGTTAGCAAACTATAATCAAAACATATTCTCAACCAACAATTGATTTTTAACACGCACCTCAACAACAAGCATTAAGTAAAACGCAGACAAGTGCATATATGTTTTTGGATGCCCGCGTTCATGTCTGGTACCGACGCACAGCACGTAGGCGTATGTGGCAAATTGATCCAAAATTGTTTGCTTTGATTATAGTAATAACATGTTTTGATTCATAAATTAAAGAGATTAAAATTATGCACAGAATTGTGAATTTTGATTTGCAATGCATCATGTATTATGAATTAATTCAATTCATGCATATGTTTTGTTTCATAAAAATAATAGAAAAAATCAATTCAACATGCTCCCAATAGCTCAGCTCCCCCTTGTATGGTCGTGCCATTATTCACACATCAATACAGCGTGTGTGCATTCACTTTTCTACTTTCTCTCGAAACAACCCAATTACGCATTTATTGACCTATAATCAGTACTCACCTGATATTGCCGGAGCATTTACACCTGGATTAGGAGTAAGAGTAGGAGTACACGGTATCCGTCTCGTTGGTTTGGGCTCAGACCATGGTGACATAGCCGTGGGAGTTAGGGTTAATCAGTACTCACCTGATGTTGTCGGAGCATTTACACCTGGATTAGGAGTAAGAGTAGGAGTACACGGTATCCGTCTTGTTGGTTTGGGCTCAGACCATGGTGACATAGCTGTGGGAGTTAGGGTTAATCAGTACTCACCTGATGTTGTCGGAGCATTTACACCTGGATTAGGAGTAAGAGTAGGAGTACATGGTATCCGTCTTGTTGGTTTGGGCTCAGACCATGGTGACATAGCCGTGGGAGTTAGGGTTAATCAGTACTTACCTGATGTTACCGGAGCATTTACACCTGGATTAGGAGTAAGAGTAGGAGTACATGGTATCCGTCTCATTGGTTTGGGCTTAGACCATGGTGACATAGCCGTGGGAGTTAGGGTTAATCAGTACTTACCTGATGTTACCGGAGCATTTACACCTGGATTAGGAGTAAGAGTAGGAGTACATGGTATCCGTCTTGTTGGTTTGGGCTCAGACCATGGTGACATAGCCGTGGGAGTTAGGGTTAATCAGTACTGACCTGATGTTACCGGAGCATTTACACCTGGATTAGGAGTAAGAGTAGGAGTACATGGAATCTGTCTCGTTGGTTTGGGCTCAGACCATGGTGACATAGCCGTGGGAGTTAGGGTTAATCAGTACTCACCTGATGTTGTCGGAGCATTAGCACCTGGATTAGGAGTAAGAGTAGGAGTACATGGTATCCGTCTCGTTGGTTTGGGCTTAGACCATGGTGACATAGCCGTGGGAGTTAGGGTTAATCAGTACTCACCTGATGTTGTCGGAGCATTTACACCTGGATTAGGAGTAAGAGTACATGGAATCCGTCTCGTTGGTTTGGGCTTAGACCATGGTGACATAGCCGTGGGAGTTAGGATTAATCAGTACTCACCTGATATTGCCGGAGCATATACACCTGGATTAGGAGTAAGAGTAGGAGTACATGGTATCCGTCTCGTTGGTTTGTACTCAGACCATGGTGATGTAGCCATGGGAGTTAGGGTTAATCAGTACTTACCCGATGTTGTCGGAGCATTTACACCTGGATTAGGAGTAAGAGTTGGAGTACACGGTATCCGTCTCGTTGGTTTCGGCTCAGACCATGGGGACGGTACCACCTGCTGCTGGGAGAAGAACTGAAACAAATATACATCCATATTAGGTAATTTAAAATCTATAAATAATATATAGACTCGGACAAACTGGCGGGAATTAAATTAACAAATACCTTAAAAACACACAGTCTCGAGCCCTCCTGGTTGTCCTAATTCGCTATCGCGGCGAAGGATTACTGACTAGACCACAGAGGGTGTGTTTACATGGGCACCAGATTTAAAATCTATAAACTATGAATTTTGGTGGCTGTCTTTACCACACACACTCTATCACTTTGGAGAAAAGACTTGCATGGTGGCCAATATACTAAGGACGTCACAGGAGTCACCTGTTAGAAGGGTGCACATTTCCGGAGTGGTAACATTTTCCTGCTAAGAGGGTAAAAAGTAGTTTGGTAATGATAAAACATTGTTCCACTAGCAGTGGGACATCTCAGGTAGTGTAGGTTGCTTGGGTGTTGTTGTTGTTGTATTGAGGGTGGGGTTTCATAATTTAAATGTTGATAATTTATCCAAAAAAAACCATTTTAAATATTTTTATTTTAATCGAAATTAAAAGAAAAATCCAAAAATATAGGTCTGTCCTCCTTCTCTATATTTATATACTGAACTGCGGGAAATGATTTACAACACATCACAATATACCTTCCAAGTGTATTTGTCGAAATAATAGCACAATTTCAGTCCGCTTTACATTTACCACATTTAGATTCTCAAATATGAACAGTGATTTGCTTGATTTCTATATTATACTAATCAGCTATCCTGTTTTTCAAACAATTTTTCTGGGACACGCTAAGATAGTAGAAATATAAACTCTGCACATGTATGCAGCATTTACGTGAGAGTTCTGGGATTTCTCTTTGATTACATGTGTACCACTTACACCAGCGTATTACAACCATCCCCCGATAATGAAGTTTGATCATTGGAATAAGCTCCTTCGTTACTGTATAGATTGCGATGACTACTCTTAAAGTGGAAACTTTTGCGCTACATTTATTAAATCAGCAGCGCGAAAAAATAAAAATGCGCAAGTATATTCATTTTTTATGAAGGTCTATGTAAGGAAGCTCAAAATCGCAAAAATAAAAACAAGCAAAATTGTTGAAAATGTGCAAAGTGCGAAAAAATTACAAGCGCGACAATGATCACTTTAACCCTAACTCTAGATCACCACACGGCAACAGATTTCTTTTCCAACCCCCAAAATTCACCAGAAAGGTCACCCCCCCCCCCCCCACACCGGAATTTGAACCACGGACCTCCAGCACCAGGGCCCAGATCCTAGCCACTACACCACGGCTGTCAGTCGACACTTGGCGAGTATATTCGCCTCGTTATATAGCCTGGGTCTGTTTTGTAGCCCAAAAACCTGCACGCCGGGTTATAAAAACATTTTGTCCGCACAGTTGCCGTGTGGTGTAGTATTGTTAGGGTTATCAGTATAAGTTATAACAGATACCTTATTGTGAACATTTCTCCTTCCTTACCTTGTCTATGGCTGCCTGAACTTTTTCCTCGGTTTCCGAGTCAAGCGGGCTATCTTGCTGGTGGTAGGGTAACTCTTCTATTTCAACGGGATGCAGTATTGCCATCTGATCAATTGACCAGCGGAATTTAGGGGTCTTCTGTTTATATGATGACAATATGGACATAAATAATTAAATAAAATGACATGAATCAGGACTTAATAAGTAAATATCTCACAAAAAGGGTACACAACCATTCAAATTATAAATCATTTGATGAAGGTTGGAATTCCATCAGCTGAGAATGAGGCAACAACATTAAATGGTGCAACGATAGGAACAGAAATTTGGGTAGGAGCAAATCAAAACAAATAATTGTTGATAAAAGCGTGACCCATTAAGCAGGCCTCTGGATCCCATGCCGTGATCCACTGCACTTCGTTCGCTACACTTACTCTGTTCGCCGTCAGTAAAATAAGCCAGCACTCAAAATTTTCTAGCTACATCCCTTATAGCGTCACAATTCTATCACGTTCCCAAGGTCCTGGTGTGCCAGTTGTTTTGGAATGCAGTGCATCGCAAGACCGCGTTCAATCGTTGATGAACACGAGTGCTCAGATCACGACGCTATGATCGACAATTATTTGTTTTGATTATAGTACATATAATTTGTGTTTTTGTTGTTGAATTTAACACATTTTGACTTGATTCCATATCTATAGACATGTAATTTTTTGGCAAGGAGGGTTCACACCCCATTCCAAATGGCTGCTACTATACAGGGGTCAAATTCTCATACAAGTGGCTGAGCACTGAATCAAGTAACTGCAAGTGTGGTGTAATTGGAAAGATCAACACACAAGCTTTCCATTGATATGCAATGCAACATAAGGCCCTCTGCGATTGATTCATAGTTTCCTGTTGGCAGGCAGGTCGGAATTGACTGCCAGGTCAAATAATTCATTATTTTGTTATAATTCATTGTAAATACCCTTCAATTTCTCTTTGAAAAATGAATGTTTTTTGGCAAATTATCGTTGTTGGAATACCAAAGCTTCGATCCGAAACGAAAATAAATTCCATTCCATAGTGTCTTCTCTGTATCAACCTACATTGTACTGGTCCCAGTCGAATGGACCAACTCAAATATTGGAAGCAGTGGTGTTGGGTGGTGGCCAGGGCCCCCCTGGAATAAGTCGGTTTTGTGGACAACCTATCGCTACCCCCCCCCCCCCCCCCCCCAACTTATCAAGATTTCAGCTGCTCACGGGAAAGAAAAATTGGCATGTTTTACGATTTTTGGGGAGTCTGTAAAAAAATTGTCGGTAAATCATGCCGTCGGTACAACTACGGTCGTGCCCCCCCCCCCCCCCAGTTTCCAAAAGCTGGGTACACCACTGATTGGAAGTTATATTCATTTGGAATCAATAATGAATTGACACAAAATAATGAATATTACAATGAATTCTCACCTGGTTCCAATGTTAAAATCTCCAGCAGGAAACTATGAATCAATTGCAGAGGGCCTAATATGAACATATCACTAGACGTTTCAAAAATGTTGCGATCGAATAACACTTCTGATACTTTGACACAATATTTTCTTAGCCTAACCCTTACCCTTGAACTAGCAGGGGTGACTCTTTGCTTTATGGCAAACACCGATGGGCTGCATTGAGGTAAATGAAGGCTATCCAGGCTCTCTGTGTCCAGCTCAAATGGGTTCTGTGTTACATTGACCGATGATAGCGATGACTCCTCCATTGCGATATAAAGACTGCCGCCTCGCTATCGATAGGCACACACAACAGCTATAGCTGAAATATTGTTACAAATTTAATAATCTATTTAAACAAGAATATAAACATGGAGTCATGAATGGTCTCATCAATCATGATGACAAAAATGTGTGACCAGTCACAACAATACAGGGCTTTTGTCTTTCAAAATTAAAATTGAGATTTCATTTTCATGCAAATTTGTATAATATCATTTTAAAGCAATTTTAAACAGATTAGTTTTTAAATGTCCTTTTGACACCGTCACAAAAACGCAGATCAGAAGGAAGTGAGTCCTAAAATTTATAAGGTGCACAAGCATACTGTTATGTAGAAAGAAGGCCTGGTTGCCGTATGAAGAGAAAATCTGAGAAACAGAAAGAAGCTGTTTATCCAGATCTAAGGTGACATAATGGAATATGAAGATTGAGAAGTTCCCTTTAAATTGTACACTGATGTAAGAAGGTGCCATTTCATGGATGGCTTTTAAGGTGAGGAGAAGGAGTTTTGTAAGCTTAAAAGGTATATCTCGCTTGATACAATTGCATTCAGATTTTATGTGAAACTTTGGGTGGAAATTCCTTTTGATTTCTTTTGGGTTTTTTCATGCTTTCTTTCATCAATATCTTTAAATGCATGAGCCTACTGTCTATAAAAGCCCCTTTTGATGTTACCCCTGGTCACATGGTAAGGTTTATGAGAGGCTGAGCACAGTGTAGCAAAATAGCTACATCTTGTACATTTACAAACTAAATGGTTAAAACAAGTCAGTCCCCTTAAAACTAGATCACGTTTGGTTACATAAAAATTGAAATTCGCCCGTGCCCGAAATTATCACGCAAATGGTTGGGTGCGCTTCACGCAATGTAAGCGATACGCTGCTTAGTTGTGTTCGTTCAATTATTAATCTACCTATAGTATGATTTGTTGTACTTCAATAGTATAAGTATACATAACCATGATAACTAGGCGGCATAGCCTAGGCCTCGCAAATGTTCATTCAATTAAAAATTAGACTAATAGCCTAGGCCTCGTTTACATTTAATTACATTTGTAAAATTAACGCTTTAATATGGCATCAGTTTCAACCTTTAATAGGGCTAGCTAGGTTTAATTAATTAAAGTTTTAAAAATGTAAGCTTACTTTAAAAAATAATAAATTTATTTTAGTTTAGGCCTAATTAAGTTTAGACGGTGACCGATTGTTCACATATTTAAATTATTGACCTGACAATGCCCAAAGCCTGAGCCCAATACCACAACATAGAAAACCAATTTGATTTACACTCATACAACACATTATTCCCTTTCATACCTATCAATTAAATTTGATTATAGCTGTTTGTCTGCTGCTGGCTGAATGTTTGGCTTTTGAATTCTTCGCCAATGGAATTTAAGGTTGTCCAATCAGGTGCATGGATTTTGACCCACATTTGAAATGAGGTCAATAGTTTAATTTCAAAACTTTGAATTACAATATTTTCATAGATATTTCAACATAATAAAATATATTGATAACATATTGACATTTCTACGTACTGTTATAAATTCAAAAATCTTGACTAAATGGCATTTTGCACAAAATAAGCTATGTTTACAGAAGATGACCTTTGACCATTCTTGAAATTTTCCGATCAGATTTTTGTATCTACAGAAGTCATATCCGGCGATAAAAAGTCAGATTTTGTCTTGATTTGGACGAGGCGACATAATTAGTTTGAACCAATATGACGCATGGGAGTACTGACACATCCGTAGCTTCAGCTGCTGAAATTATGTCTGGTAAGTAAACCAAAATTTGCGTGACTTGAGTTTCATGTTTACCTTTTTTGGTGCCAAATTCAACAGTCTGCTGCAGCCGTTTATCACAAATATGATGGCCAAAGTGTACCAACAAAAAATAGTAACAGGTAGCCCCAAGCAAATTTGTTTGCAGTCACCTCGTGAATTTCAAGTAAGTGTGGGTGGGGGGGGGGGGGGGGGGGGGGTTAAAAAAATGTGCACGGTCAAAAAACACCGCACAGTCAAAAAAAATAATAAAATAGCTGCCAGCTGGCACTGGCAGTTGAGTACTAAATTACCATAGCCTTTTTTTTTATAATACTATAGTAATTATTTATAGGCCCTACTATGCACATTTTTTCTGGCAAAGACAACAACTTTTCGCATTGCGCATATGGTACTGGAGGGGGGACATGAAATTTGTTTGTGTTCAAGAAGGGGGTGATGAAAAATTGCAACCCCCCCCCCAAAAAAAAAAAAATCCCTACCCCCCCCCTTGCGTAAAAGGTGATCGCTTCCTTAGTACAACAAGTCATACTTAGAGTAATTTGTCATCAGTTGGTATTACTATAGTATTAGGGTATTTACCGTATTTTGCATGTTTCACTGTCAAAAAAAACCAAAAAAACACCAACATGGGTTTCCTGTACTACAATCAAAACACATGCAAAACCCCACAAGAAAATTTGCTCATTACGCATGCATCCAGTTTTGTGGATGTACTTTTGTAGCTGGATGTAGCGTAGTGTAACAGTATACGACGGTCGAAAGGTCAAATCCAATGCAAGTAGACCCTTTTTCTCCGGGTAAGATCAGACGATGATTAATTTGAATAAAAATGAAATTATTCCAAATTTTTGTTGGCGGGATATCCAAATGTGAAAATGAAATGTGTGCAATTTCAATTGAAAATCAGTATGCTCGTGGACAAACAAGTAAATTGGGTTGTGCAGAAAAAAGGTTCACCAAAGATAGACGAAAAATGCGATTGACTTCAATTTTTTCACATAAAGTTGAGAACAAATATATCATTCTTGCAACGTTTAATAAATTTCAAACTTCAAAAAATTGGCTTTGAAAACAAGATGGTTTTACTCCACTATTGCAGGGTTTTTTGACTCACCCTATATATAGGTTTTTAGCGACGTATAGCTTCCTGACCTTTGACCTAATGAAACTAACAGATGCTTAACTTGTAGATATGGCAAACTATTCTTTTATGCTTGTGACATCAATCAGAACAATTTGAGACCATGTTCATTAATAACCCTAACGGTCCCTAGGCCCTAACCCCACTGCATCTTACAAAATCATACAGCCAGATACTATCTCCACTCGTGTGCTGCTGCATTGAGTCGATTATGTCACCTACCGCAGGCATATGTGGGCAGGAAGTTGCTGCCCGAATATGCGCTGGGAGGTTAGCTCAGTCAGTAGGGGGCGGCTGACTTTGGTGCGAATGTCCCGCGATCGAATCCCGGGGGGTGCTGATTGATTTTTTGGGTCAACAAAATTGTACTTAATGTTAATAATGTCAATTTGTCATGTTCCTATATAACCCTAAACCCCACTGCATCTTACAAAATTATACAGCCAGAAACTATCTCCACGCACATGCTGCTGCATTGACTCTATTACGTCACCTACCGCAGGCATATGTGGGCAGGAAGTTGCTGCCCGCATAATCGGCGCATATGCGCTGGGAGCTTAGCTCAGTCGGCAGGGGGACAGACTTGGGTGCGTATGGTCCCACGATCGAATCCCGGGGTGTGATAGGTGATTATTCGGGTTATTACTTTTCCCTCCCCCGATAGGGCCGATACGCACAAAAACATAAAGCCACAGAAGTTTTCAGAATTTGACCCTGAACTAAGAGTTTGAGCAAAATTTGACCTTTGACTTATTTTTCCCTACATCTCGGAAATTAAGCATCGGGTGGAATTTATACAACCACTACATTTTTTCCTCCTTATACTTAGTCTCAGGAAGAGTTTATGCATTTCAATATAATCAGACCATTTTTACATTTTGACCTTTGACCTTGGATACATACAAGGGTGCGACATGGCAGCAATATAAAATATTGACTCTGGGCACCCAACTAAACTAATCAGATCATCATACCTTTTGTACCTTCTCAGCTGATTAAACCCTCTGCCAAAAGCCTACTAGGTCAAGAGTGTGTTTTTGTACTTTTGTACAGACCTGAGACAATCCGCTACTTTTTTTACGAAGGAGTATATGACTTTTATATGTTGCACTACATACAGGGTAGAGTAGGGTGCATCTGGTGCCCCTCATGTCAATGGATTTGTCTGTCCCTAGTCCTAAAATCTTCCTATGGTCACAAAATTAACATGTTCCAAGTTTGAACTAATTCGGAAGATGTCTTGGGGGGCCTCCGAGAACCTAAAGCCTATGTAGGAAAGTTCGTTGACCCCTGTACAATTCCAATTAGAAGCCGATTGAACAATTTGAAGTAGCTGAAATATCAAAACCGTTTGAACTTAGAAGCTCAAATCTTGTGAGCTAATAGAACTGATAATCATCTTCGGATCTGTGATAAAAATTAACCGCCAACGAAATGAGCATGTGTGTTTTATTGTCAAAAGCGCCCCCAGTCCATATTCTGGGGAAAATGTCTGTCTTATATGAACCAAGTGCTATAATACTCTTATTTCACACTGAAAGTGGATAATATACATTACATTGATTTAAAGTTGTAATACTGTTAACACAATCAGGACATCAACATTTGTAAAATTTGGGGTAAAAATGACCACAAAATGCCAAATACATGAAATTATGGATCGAGGGCGCTTGTGCCAGTAAACCGCATGCTGATTTTGTTAGCGATAAATTTTTATTGCAGATTTCAAGATAATTATCACTTCTATTAGCTCGCAAGATTTGAGCTTCTAAGTCCAAACGGTTTTTATATGGCAGCTACTTCAAATTGTTCAATCGGCTTCTAATTGGAATTGTACAGGAGTCAATGAACTTTCCTACATAGGAACACACACTGTAACTTTAGGTTCTCTGAGGCCAGTGGCGTAGCTCAGGGGGGGGGGGGGGGGCAGATGCCCCCCTGAAAGAAATTTTTGTGCCCCCGCCCCCCTTTGTGCCCCCGCCCCTCCCCTTACATATAGTACTTATATGTGGGGTAACCATTTAAAAATGACCATTTTGGTGTTTTTGTAAAAAATAAATGAACATTTTTGTGGAAAAACTGCTTACAACCCTGAGGATTGGGCAATATTTGTTGACTACAGTGCTTTTTGGACTGCGAAATTTTGTGTCCGTGCGAAATTTTATGACCGTGCGAAATTTTTTGACTTTACCCCCCCCCCCCCCCCACTTACGTGAAATTCACGAGTTGACCGACTTGAATTTTTTTGGGGGCAACCTTTTACGAAAATTTTAGAAATCTTGCCCCCCCTGGAAAAAAACCTAGCTACGCCACTGTCTGAGGCCCCATGACAACTTCCAAATTAATTCAAACTTTGCATGTGTTAGTTTGTAACAATAGGAACATTTTAAGACTAGGGACAGACAAATCCATTGACATGAGGGGCACCAGATGCACCCTAGGGTACATGTAGAGGGTTACTCGTCCCCTGCAGCGAAAAAAACTGAAACTATTTATGCCTGGTTTTAAGTATTTTAATTTTGCAGATAACATTTTGCTTTGCCTCCCAACCCAAATATTCTGAAGGAAAAGCTAGGCATTTGTCAGTTGGTTTGGTTATTTCAAATGCTGCAACCATCAGTGCATAATTTTGCAACCTATATTTCATTCATCTAACTCTTGTGTGCAGTGATGTCACAGCATATTCCAAAGATCACATCAAATTATCACGCGCATGATTGTGACGCATTTGGCATTACATGTAAGTACATATGCAATCAAATAAGATTTCCAGCACTCGCGTCTGATGCTATCAGTTCGATGAACAAAGTTAAGAATGTATTTTCTGAGTAAGCTTTCATGAATTAGATTAGTACAAAAACTTATATTGTATGAGTTATATTAGATTTATTATGTGATACGCATAGAATATGGTACTGTATGGGCTACCCTACCCTATCCATGTATCTCTTTTTTAGGATTAAAATAGCTACCTTGGCACCAGCAGCCTACAGTAGCTGGTCTAATAAGTATGACATTCACTTTGGGACTGATAGATTTTATGTATTAAACCTTTTGCTTTCCATTCATTTGTCTCAAAATGGGGACAAAAAGTTTCCAAGTTGAAAGACTTACGACGAGGATTATTTTTGATATAGCTTACCCATATCTAGGTAACACCAGAATTTCACTATTTTGAACTACCTTTTAGAAATTCCTTTTTTGCTATTAGAAATTCCTTTTTTGCTATACATGTTTTTAATAACCTCAGGAACTTGCCCCCAAGTTAAAGAAATGTTGACTTTCTGTTTATTTTATGATATTTGAGATGAAAAAGATTCACTCACTAACCTCAAATTGTTTTAAATGTGACCCATCACATCAAAACCGACCAGTTTTCAGGAAACCCTTATGCAGAGAAGACAAGAAGAAGAAAAGAAAATTAAAAGGAATTTGCAAACTCTCAAGCAGCTTCATAAAATCTGTATAATAATTAATCCTGAATTGGTGAACTTGTAGCACTATGTACAATACATGTATAGTACTGTTGCCATTGGTGGATTAAAATAGCGCGACTTTGAGCTGACCAACGTACGCATCCGATTTGCCCGATTGTATCTATGGCGTCAAGAATGTTACCCTCCACACGCTCTTTATTTAGCCTGCACTAGGGCAAGTGCTGAACTTCTTTGATGCCGACTATAGTTTTCCCCAGTCATATTTATTAAAGGTATATTATGTGATCTTTCCAGGGAACGCCCTCAACATCGAAAGAAAAAAATTGAAAGCAGATTTTCTTGCAGATTTACATTTCTGATCATAAATCGTACATACATTCCAAGATACAGGGCGATACGATTCTTAATTACTTCAAAATCATGGTTTTAGAGTGAAAATAAACTGTCAGATTACCGACAACTTATTTTACTCTAGTCTAAAATTCACTCTAAAACCATGATTTTGAGGTAATTAGGAATCGTATCGCTCTGTAACTTGGAATGTATGTACGATTTATGATCAGAAATGTAAATCTGCAAGAAAATTTGCTTTCTAAAAAAAAATCATGAATAGAGGGCGCTCCCTGGAAAAGATCACATAATATGCCTTTAAGCATCGCCTGTGCTATCCCCTTTTGTACATCCCATTTGATGTCGATCCTACTGCTAACCTCGTGGTATCTTAGGTTTTGCATGCTGTGGGTTTTGTTTCTTTGTAACTTCCTTCAGGTTTACATCCTTGTGCGATCGTTTAGTTTCTAAAGTGAAAATGTAAACATTCTTCGCAGTAACCTCTAAACAATCGATACACAGTCATTATCCTGTAAATGAATCACCTTTACATACCTTTACCATTATAATTGTCCAACAGTGTTAAGACAAGGTTTTTAAAACTCCAAATTTCATTCTGTTTTGAAATTGCCAGTTGTCGGTGAGATATCAGGCCTTCTGGAGACGGGGTTAGATGATCAGATGTTACTCATCATAGTCAGACTTTGTGAACTCGGAGTCAATCCAGAAGCATTGGCATCAGTTATCCAAGAATTGCAGAAAGAAGCGGCAGCATACAAGGTAACAATCCAAAAGGATGGCAGGGTTGGCGATTTGTTATTGTTGAATTTTTTTAAATTTCAAATACTAACATACCTTCTGAGTGTTCACAAATGACCAGTAGAATGGTGGACATCTGCAAAACCCTACCAGGTCTTTACAAAAATCAATACCTGTTTTAAATGTGAACAATTTGCAAGCTAAGGGACCGTTCATTATTTATGGTGGAGGGAGGTTGGGTAAAATATAGGGTGGGTCATGTAACTTTTTATTCTTAAACAGGGGGGGGGGGGGGTTGTGTAACTTTTTTAAATTATAAAGATGGTGGTGATTGGGGTGATTTTAGAGGCTATTTTTGAGTGTAAATGCCAATTTTTGTGCGCACATTTTCTTACGACCTTTCAACTTCAAAATATGTAGGCTACTTATGATGAGACTACTTTCGTACAGCAAATCTTTTTTGTGCACGCCCTGCTCGGACGATCTGTTGGAAAAACACCTATATAATCATCAATGGTTGAAAACATTAGAGCCATGAGGTGTGTAAATACATGTTAATAGCCTAGGCCTATGTTCCAAAATCCAATTTGATTAAAAACGGTAATTTCTTGCATGCTTTTCACCTCGTCTCACTCTCAGCTCTGCACCAAAGCTCACAAGAATATTTCATACGTTTTTGTCTGGATGTTCTAACTTTTTTTCGGGTTATAAAGACTCACAAAACACCCAAAATATATAAATATATGACAAATGTTCCGCCTCGCTACGCTCGCAATGTAGTTAGTCATTAAATTATTGGCCGTTCAGAGGGCACAACCAACGAATCCATGGGCAAAAGAAAAATACATCCCCTAAGTATGTGACAAGTTGATTTTGAGGGGGGGGGGGGGGGGGGGGGGGTTGTGTAAAATTCTATTGGTTAGTAGGGGGGGGGGGGTCATGTAATTTTCAGTTTCAGCTGTAGGGGGGGTTAGGTAATTTTGACATACAAGTCTCGAATTTGTCCCAACCCCCCCTCCACCATAAATAATGTACGGTCCCTAAATTATATGGTAAAAATCACTGTTGAATTCTGCACCTTGAAGGTGAATCTTTTGAAAATAAATAAAATGACTTCATAGGGGTATTTTAGTAGTATCCAAAAAATGTAGAATTACATAGAAATGAAGTAAAACAGTAAATTTAACAAAAGTAATTCACTTTTGGGGGGGGTAGGGTCAAAAAATTTTGCACGGTCAATTTTTTTTGCATAGGCCTAGTCACAAAATTTCGCATAGTCACAAAATTTCGCACAGTCAAAAAAATTCGCACGGTCTCAAAAATTTTTACTCAAAAAAGCACAACGGTTAACAAATAATGCCAATTCCTCAGTGTTTTAGGTCCTATTTTTTTTCCTTATGCAAATTTAGCGACCCGGTCTTGGGAATTTAGCGTCCCGGTATTTGGAGCCAGGGGGGGGCAACTTGCCCCCCGGTCGGTACGCCACTGCTACATACCTACCTACCTCTCAGGCTCTCCAGCCCAGTATTTGTATCTGTTTTAGATGTGTTACTGTGAACAGGTATTAAAAAAAACATTTCCTGGCAATATTGCAACAAGTTCCCTCCAAACAGAAATATCACCTACCTTCAAAGTGTTGTATTTATTTATTTTCAGACTGCAATTTTACCTCTAAATATCAAATGTCTCTGCAGAGAACTTCCTAAATTCCCCCATTTTAATTTTTGTGAAGCCTTTGTATGGATACAACCGATTTAAATTGATTCCTTTGATTATACGTAAAATCAAAGGAAATCATATTTATCATCTTGTTGCATACACGGATATCAAATATGCAAAGTACTGACATCATGTTATAGGTTGACCAAAACTCAAGAATGTATGCTTTAAAACAACCAAGAAATATTCTTTTGTATTATATTGACATTTATAAGCAGTTTACGTTTTAACGCTATTATAGTTATAATATTCTAATGGAATCTTGTCGTATCACTTTTTCCGCAGTCTTCTGGTGAAATAACATCATGACGACAACAGTACTACCTCCCAGTGTATATAACAACTACTTACAGAGATCAGAGACAAACGGAAACTAAGAACAATCATCAGCTGCTAAACTTGATTCTTATCAAGATCATGCATGGAACTGGGTGGAGATTTCACATATTGCCTATGTAAATGGTCTGAATTGTGGAGACTGAAATATTGGCAGGTCTAACAGTTTGAACTTGATAGGATTACCAGACTTTTGTGAAATTAAGTGTGTGTTACATGTATCATGGCAACCTTAGAGCTGATGGAGGGCAATCACACTGTTATTTATATTGAATGCCATCATTGGTCATGATAGCACAGTGTTGTGTGATTCTTATGCTCATCACAGGCTGAAAAAGTAGGCAATACGGAAAGCTCCTTGCAGGGAAATTTGAGCATTTGGAGGGACATTTTGGCATTTGGAGGGAAATGTTACTCTTTCATTAAGAAATGCATTCCATTTTGGAGGGAAATTTAGAATTGCTTGCCGGGAAATTCCCTTTTTTTTCAGGCCATGATGCTCATAAGGCCAAAAAAAAAAAAGGTTTGTCTCAAAGCTTGCGCGTGCATTGGTTTTGAAATGTCAAAATACCGCGTCTGAAATGCAGGAAATTGTTATTTTTTATTTTTTTTTCCATACAAATTTTTATTTCGAGTTTTTATTAAAAATATCAGCAGATTTTCCTTTTCTCAAACTTTTACATGACTCAGTTGTTCATAAAACGCTGCACAATTGTTCTTTACACACCTACATCACAATATTCATTTCAAATAGAAAAAACAATATCAGAAAGTGTCAACGGTTGCAAATAGTAAGAGTAAAAATTGACACACAGATAAAAAAAATGTAAAAAAAAAAAAAAATGGAAGACAAAAAACCGCGTGCGTCGCCCGATTATGAAGCCTTCGCAAGCTTTGAGACAAACTTCTTTTTTTTTTTGCCTAATGGCCTAGCCAGGATTTCTTATGTCGATCCAGTGGCAGTAATGAAGAATCTGTAGAGCGAAAATTAAACATCAACAGCTCTTTTCAAGAGTCTGAATCACCTGTTTTTACTTGAGGTTTTATTCTTCTGGTTTGCTATAATTTTTATTTTAGTTGTGTACTGGTCAACAAAACAAACCTGGCTTGGAAGCTATAGTTTAATCAGTTCCAAATTGGTAAGAATTGTTTGTTTGTTTGTTTGTTTGTTTGTTTGTTTACACGGTCGTACGGACACACGCTTGGGTCCTGAAAGGACCAAGCTCAAGCAAAATGCTTGGGCCAGGCTTAAAAAGCCTATATAAGCATGCTGGCTGAATGAAATGAAAGTTAGAAAAGATGGAAGAAAAGAATAAAGTAGAAAGAGCCACTTCCAACAAATAAAGTTAACAATTTTGCTGTCAGCCTCGGACATGAGAAAAGGCTAATATTTATCTGTGGGCACCAATGGAACCCTACTGGCGCTCATCTATTGACGAGAATGTACAAATGCCCACTCCAACCAATAGTGTTGCCAATTTGGAACTGATTGAACTATAATAGTTAGGGTCAGGGAGGAAGTTATCAGTGTTGCCTTAACTCGGCTACAGTGACCAACATTGATTTGCGTCTAAATAGCAGAGGATGTGTATATTGATAAGAAAAGAAGGTATGCCAAGTTTGAAATATTTCCAAAAGGCATTTTTGATTTATGGAATTTTTCGTTATTTGAAAACCTCATTGACTTACTTCAGGAGACATTGGAAAATTCCCAAATATTGCACAATTTTAGAAAACACCTATTTTGGTAAACATCTTTTTTCTCTTCTTTAAAATCAATATGCTAAAGGTTTATTTGTATTTTGATGCCTAAATATCAAGGTATTACACAAATTAATTAAAGGTAGATGTTCCGATTGCTAGTCTGATTTTCAACTTGATGTTTTCTATTTTACATGAAAGGTCATCCTTAAAATTGACACATTCCAAAGTTTGAGTTGCATAACTCCAATGGTTCTATTTTTAGAAGCACAAGGTCACAAAACAGTTGCCCATTGAGTCCTACACTAACTGGTTGGTGGTTAACCACCTTTGGCATTAATTCACCACATTTTCGCCTATAATTTCTAAATGGAACATTTCTGGCCCTTAAGATTTGACAGACATAATGAGAAAAATATGGGGATTCTTCTGATATCAAAATATCTTGATGTGAAAAAAAATCATAGCCCCCAAATAAGTGATCGGAACATACACAATAAATTAATGGTCATTTTTAATGCTAGATATTTTACACATTTTTGGACCAGGTTTTCTCACTCAGAAATTTTCTGAGGCTAAAAGACAACAAAATACTAAAAAGCTGCACTGAAAGCAGAAATTACTATGGAAGCAATTACTGTGTACTGAGAGCCATTTCTGGTTACACACTTTAATAATCCAGGTCAGTTAATATGCAGACTCTGTATTATTATTTAAAGTGGTCCCTAGATGTGCTACCCTGGATTCCATTCTAATGTATAGACTGGCAGCTGCATGCTTAAGTGGTCAGCCGATGTATTGTCTAGTTCAATGTCAAGAATTCCACTGTAGCTAGCTAGCAGGGTGTATCAATACATTGCAATCATAATTGTTCAGGGTCGTAATTTGAATTCCAGAAGTATGTATTTATATAATATTGAATGGCTTTGAGGGTGATACAAGAATGTATTGCACGAGCTATGAAAATGTTGCACTCGTGAAAAATATTGCATGAGTCTGAGACGAGTGCAATATTTTTATAGCGAGTGCAATATATTCTTGTATCACCCGAAAATAAGACATTCAATATTATTATTATTATTATTATTTTTAAAGCAGACTGTTTTGATAAAAACTAAATAAGTAAGCCCGAACTGACCTTCTCTGCGCATACTCATGCGCACATCTTCTGCGCCGCACAAAAAATATTGGACGGCAATATTTTTTTAATATTGGACGCACATCCGGGAACTTGGTGCAGAATATTCAATACGCACTTTTATTGTACCGTTTGGAAGGCCCATATAAATAATAGTATCAAATATTGGTTAAGATTCCTAAAATCTAGTTATTTATAGACTTTGTGCATATTTTTGGTCTGATTTGGTATATTATGTGATCTTTTCCACGAACGCCCTCAATCCTCGGAAAGAAAATTGAGTCAGATTTTCTTGCAGATTTACATTTCTGGTTAAATTCCAAGTTACAGGCATTACGATTTCTAATTACTTCAAAATTATGGTTTTATAGTGAAAATAAACCGTCTGGTTAACACGACAGTTTACTTTCCCCAGTTATTTTCACTCTAAAACCATGATTTTGAGGTAATTAGGAATCGTATCCCTCTAACTTGGAATATATTTATGATCAGAAATACAAATTTGCTACAAAAACAATTCTAGGAATGAGGGCGTCTCCAGGAAAAGATCACATAATCAGACAACGCTGGACATAGGCGTATTCACGAGTATTCAGGTTAAAATATGCGAACGAGGTTACGTGATCAAGTGAATGGGACGACCGCTTAACAACGGTTTAAATTAAAAAAATAGCATTTACAATTGGAATGAAAAGCCATCCCGAACGGTTTTGGATTGGAAAATTTTTCTTCTAACCTATGATGAATTTTATGGGGTCATATAATCAAAATCCATTGTTACATTGAAACCAACGAAAATTCAAAATTATCGGCCGTTCGTAGCCACCGTCGTCTGACATAATAATGCCTTTAAGAATTTTCTGTAAATCAGCCCATTCGAAGTTGACAGACGGGTTCATCATATTATAAAGATAAAAGTCTATTTCTTCTAACATTTTTCATCTTTGATGAGAATTTTCATTAAGTCAGCCAAATATACTGCAGAATTTCATATTGTGGTAGTTAATTGCAAAATGGTTCTCTCGGTTTTGGAATATGATTAGGAAATACAAAATTATCTTTTGCTCTTCTTAATTACATTTACAATTTGTATTTTGTTGGCAATTTTGTCCATTTTGAGTAGGGTAAAGTCGCCTATTTTCGGTCAGCGCCTATTTTCGGTCACTGGTCAAAATCGTGTAATTGCATCGGTCGTCGCCATTTTAAAAGCAATACCGGGCCTCAACTATGCGGAGGTTTTTTAGTTGTCAGATTATAACGACGAAGACATTTTTATTACCCGATTTGGGCCAAGTGACCGAAAATAGGCGCTGACCGAAAATAGGCGACTTTACCCTATATGATTTCAGAAATCTTTTTATTTTCAAAACTGGTGACCTAATCAATCCAAATTCAGTCTAGATATGAATGAACAAATAATTTGGCTTTAAGGTATATTATTTGATCTTTCCAGGGAACGCCCTCAACATCGAAAAAAAATTGAAAGCAGATTTTCTTGCAGATTTACATTTCTGATCATAAATCGTACATACATTCCAAGTTACAGGGCAATACGATTCTTAATTACTTCAAAATCATGGTTTTAGAGTGAAAATAAATAAACTGTCGTGTTAACACGCCAGTTTATATTTTCACTCTAAATTCACTCTAAAACCATGATTTTGAGGTAATTAGGAATCGTATCGCTCTGTAACTTGGAATGTATGTACGATTTATGATCAGGAATGTAAATCTGCAAGAAAATCTACTTTCTAAAAAAAATCATGAATAGAGGGCGCTCTCTGGAAAAGATCACATAATAATCTAAAACAATGTTTGACAGTATAATCTCATTTTTGGAATTATACTTTTAAAAAATAGTCTGTATCACAATTTGCATGGGGCATATTATAGGCGATGGGGAAAAGCCCTGTTCTACGGGCAAACAGACCTTTTAGATAGGGTTGGTCTGTTGTTTTTGTTGATGGGGTGATTTTTGTTCATTTTCAAAACAAAATTTAATTCAAAAAATGTTTAAAAAATATATAAAATGGAAAATTCAAAAATGGGTCGGTCGGGCCCGTAGAACAGGTTTATTTTAATTTTTTGTTGCCTTATATCTCAAAGAGTGTTATATAACTTTTTACCATGAAGAACTTGGGTACACCAAGTTAATTTTTTGTTAAGAACGAAAAACACACACCTGTTATAGGAATGGCCAGATGTGCGTGTTTGGGCTTCTCAAGATATTAGGCCAAAGAGGTTATTCAACAGTATATTGGTCCAAGTGGTGTTTCCTCACGCATGGTCAAAGACTATTGGGGAATGGTTGGTGTTCCCTGCAGGCACGGACAAATACTAGTCCCCTGTGTACACAACTTGTCACTTCAGGTCTTAACGCTGATGTATATACATGTAAAGACTTTTTGATAAATAAAATATTTTATAAATTGATTGAAAAATATGTGTTGCAGTGTTGTACTTCTAATTGTGAAGAGTAATGGTTCTGTGGAACATAGTTGTTTTCCCCTACAATAAAGCAGCATTTTTTACTTTCATAGGAAATAATTCGTAAATTGGTGTCATTATTCCTTCATTGAAGGTGACACAAAAAACACTCTGTTCTACGGGAAAACGGACCTCTCAAGTAGGGTCTATCTATCAGGCGATTTGTTATGTTATGTGTATTTTGGTGTTAAACGTCACTTGTAAAGCTACACAAAAGGATGTGAAATAATAGGGAAAATGCTTCTTATAATCACATTGCATCACTCCAAAGCCTGTAGTCTTCAGTAAGTATCATTCATAATAGGGAAAATGCTTCTTATAATCACATTGCATCACTCCAAAGCCTGTAGTCTTCAGTAAGTATCATTCATAATAGGGAAAATGCTTCTTATAATCACATTGCATCACTCCAAAGCCTGTAGTCTTCAGTAAGTATCATTCATAAGCTATGAATGTGCTCTTTTTATTGATATCAAATACTTATATATAATTTTAATCTTACCCCCAACATGTAGTTTTCATCCTGATGGGTTACATTATATCAAAAAGACTGAATATATTACCTTGGTACTCTCCTCCAATACGCCTCCAATATGGAATAAAGCACAAGGCAGCTATTAATTGTATAATATCAATCACATGTATAACAATTGCTGCCTCATGTTTTATTTCATACATATCGAAGACTTATTTGAGAAAATGCCATTACCTTTATATGTTACTAGTTACAAATCTTCTGCCATAAGGCGGCAAAAAAACCAAACCCTGTTCTACGGGCAAACAGACCTCTTATCTCGGGTAGGTTTTTTTTGTTGTTGTTGTTGGGGGTGGGTTTATTTTCTCCTATTTTCATGAAAATTTTGGTGAATTTCAACAATTTTTTACATTGTCAAAAAAATTCAAAAGATTTCATTCATAAAAGAATTCAACAATATTCAAAAAAAAATTTAAAAAACCCACATTTTCAAACATATTCAAACAATTTCCCAAAAAATTGAAGAACATTTTGTAAAAATAAAAATAAATAAAAAATTTGGTGTTGAAAATTTGAGGGGAAAAATTGGGTCGGCCAGGCCCGTAAAACATGTTTTGGTTTTTGTTGTCGCCCAAGGGATTATTCTGTACAAAACTACATGGATAGATTTATGCACCCATTTTATTGTGCTCTGCAATTGTTTCCTTTAACAGGTTTATCAACTTTTTTCGACATACACATTAAATACTTGAGGGAAAATATTTTGTGAGATTTTCATTTCGCACAAACATTTTTGGGATTTGCAATACCCTGTTCAGTACAATAAACTTTGGTCAAATGCATTGGCTCAACATTTGAATCACAAGCAAAAAAGTATGGCAATTTTTCCTTTTCCAGTGCAGGTCACATTGGTGAAGCAAAACTACACAATCAATTTAACCATCACACAAACATATCTGTTATTTGATTGGCCCATTATTTCTATGGCGTCATGCATGCTCGCCCACCAAATTCACCGCTCATTATAGTCGGCGTCATGATGCTATGGACATAATTCCAATAATGTGTTTGTATGTGTGTAAACCCAGAAGTGCGTAATGGGCTCTTTCAAAAAATGACTGTGTCCGGATTCGTCAATCCTGAAATCGTCAAGCAAATGCATGCATAGTTGTTCACGCATTTCATGGAACTGGACACAGCACCACTTGATTTGTGTCCATAGAATTATGACAGTGACTATATCTAGCACACATGCGAGACGCCAGTGCCAAACTTCTTTGCTGGAGATTCAAGGAAAGACCAAACTTGTACTGCAATTGTATTATAAACATACAATCAATGTATCTATATTGTATTTTGATTTTGACATACCTGGCTTCTGAGATGGATTTACAAAATCTTCTTTATAGCTATAGCAAATTTGTAAGATTAATGGAGATGTTTAACCCCCTGAGAACTACCGGCCGATTGGTCAGAAAGATAGATACTTGATTTATTGCACCAATCAGAGACATTTTTACAATAATTGTATCCCTGATAAAGATTGGAGTGAAATATTTTACAAACTGCATTTTAATTGGCTATTCAAATGAGTATATCTTGCAATAAACCAATCTGAACCACTGTAAGATAGGCCGGTAGTGCCCAGGGGGTTAATGGCTGCAATTTGTTCACTTGATATTTTACAAGGGTAGGATATCATATAATATCCAAAATATTTAACACATGGCAACTATATGTTCCACTGCTCAATCACTTTTATACCACCGATTTAACTAGTGGCCGGTCATAAATTCTCCAATTCCCAGATTAGGCAGGCTAGTGGTTATGCCCTAAAGCACTATGCTGATGTAAATCCCACACATGGCCTCCCTTAAGTCAACAATGACGGCAGATTAATAAAGGTAGATGTTCTGATTGCTGGCCCGACTTTCAACTTGATGTTTCCTGTTTTACATGAAAGGTAATCCTTAAAATTGTCGCATTCCAAGGTTTGAGTTGTATAACTCCAATGGTTTTTATTTTAGAAGTGCAAGGTCACAAGAAATTTGCCCATTGAGTAGTACACAAACTGGTGGGTGGTTAACCACCTTTTGCAGTAATTCACCACATTTTATCCTATTGTTTCTAAATGGAACATTTCTGGCCCCTAAGATTTTACAGACATGAGAAAAATATGGGGATTCTTCTGATATCCAAATATCTTGATGTGAAAAAAAGTGATCGGAACATACACCTTTAACAGCCTGACACTTTATGGGTATTTGGTTTGTAATACAAGAAGTGTTAACACTTTCCACGCGGCTGTTGGTTTTACCAATACAAAACAGATTTGTCAGAAACCTTTCAAATGTCAAGGTCTATCTGAAGGATTACTGAACCAATACTAGTCATGTTTGTACTTATTTTAATGTATTTCTCATGGTGATTCCAAATATGGTAATGAAATTCAATAATTTTGACATATTTGAAACATTTTGTAATGTCGGCTGCAGCTGCCTGCCACGTGGAAAGTGGTAAGGCAGTAAAACATAGAGATAGTGCCGTTACACAGCGGTTTCACATCACAGTTGTTAAGTGTATCCTATTTGCAATAGCTGCTCTCAGTTGTTTCTATCAATTGCTCAGTGCATAGACTAACCAATACAAAACACTAGACTGGGTCCTAGACTGGGTCCCTGCGTCCCTCTATATGGCCGCCATCTTTAAAAATGGTGAACCTAAAAGAGGGACTGGGAAAATTGTACGTCCAAAAAGTGTGCGGCTACTTGTGGAATTCCACGAGTATTTTGCATATTTGAATATTCTACACAGCAACAACAGAAATAGCATCCGATTGATCCAATTCAAAGGCAGTGCATCGAACGATCGTCAGGCAGCGCCACGAGGGAGACAAAATCGGTTGCCTATCGCGTCACGTGAAACTACCAGCGCGTGCTGTGGTGTGATGGTGGGTGAATAAGCTCATGTATATTCAGCAGTTTATCAGTGCACACTTTTGGAACTATTTTTTTTCCAGTCTTCACATTTGAGCACCCACGCAGGGCCGTGTGTAAAATGGGGAAGACATGAAGGATCGAGTCTAATAAAACACCTGGCAGCCATTGAATATAGGACCTCCCTGGAACAAAACCCTTGATATAGATGAGGTGACCGTTGTTTACATTTAGGACGCCCTCTGTTGATTTGAGACAAAACACACCGGGCAAGAGTTCCTATAGTTTACATAGGCCAGATCAGGTTTTCTAACTAGATAGTGGTGTCACAGCAAATTGTTATCAAAACTGTCTTTAAACTTGCTTAGGAATGCTATAAGCTATTGCATTTCACAAAAAACAAAACAAACAAAAATGAGTTTTGAAATTTCATGTTGTCTTCATTAACTTTACTGTATATTCTGCCTGGAGGGAATCAACAGAGGGTGTCCCATTTGTAAATACATGACGTCACCGGTCACACCATCTATATAAAGGGTGTTCCAAAAGTGTCAATACCTTTTTAAGCTTTAATTCTCTGGTAAAACAATTCACAGTATAAAACTGAAAACATATTTGGATCAAGAAAATTGTAATATTCAAGTAGGGGGTAACATTATAATCACATTTATCAATTAAAAAGACTTGTCCTTAGTCTAGCAGTCCTGTACAATAGATGTTCATGGTAATAATATACTATCATTATAATACTAAGCATTGACCAATTTAAGATTTGACCATAGACTAGCACCCCTTTATCATAAATGTTCCTGGTATAGTATTAAGCAATGAAACCATTTACGATGTATCATTACAATTGAACCTTTCATTAAGAAATATACACTTTGTGTCCACATTTAAAAAGTAATGTTCAGATTCCTGATCTACACATATAGTATGACACTGGCATATTGAAGGCCGATTCACATGTTGTTGTTTTTGCAAATACAAGTTATTATACCCAATATTTATTATCACGTTCCATTCTTAGCTAGGGGCTTTGTCGGGTTGTGAAAACTGTTCAAAAGGCAGTTGCCCCGATTGCCTTGCTGATTAAGCTCCTAGCTTATAAGTAATACAACTACTAATACATAAGGAACATCTTCACTAATAAATGAATTTGTAAAAGTGAACTCCCTCTTTCATTATTGGCAAACAAAGCAGATGATATTTCCTGACTCAGGGCAGCAATAACAAAATGATTGCAAGTAAAGCAAATGTACATACCTGACATACATGATTACAATGCTGTAATGTATTACATACATGTATAACTGTTTGACAAGAGTGCACTCCCTAAAAGTCTATGGAAAGCACCAAATTATATTAAGATAAAATAATAATTACTGTCATGTTACTCTGATGTCCACCCATTCAATCATAGGAATTGAACATGCAATATGTGTGCATGTGCAGCATCATCATTATACCAAATATATGTTTTATTTCAGCATTTTTACCTTCAAATGATATAGCAACATCAGATGTTATTACCATTTTAGGGTTCGATGAGATGTGATTAGCATGCAGCAAATTATACTTTGTTCATTTAACTCTGTGCAGTGAGGGCAGAGCATATGATCGCACCCTATTATCACTTGCATGATTGTAATGCGCTGATGTAAGTACACACGCAATCAAAGACGAATCCTGGTACACGCACATACATGGTGCACTGATCTCTAGAATAGGCTCTGACGTCACTGCACAGAGCTAAATTAATGGCATATAGCAAGGAGCAGATCTGCAATATTAGATGGGATTAGATAATATCTGATTAAGAGCTGATCATTTGATCTCAATATAAGATCACAACACTTGGAATATTCAGTTATTGCTATCTTGCATCCGCAAATCAATAACTTAAATGACAATCGTAACCTTTCGGGAACACAATGTCAGAATCGGGCTATACACATACACTCGCAGTTCACAGGGTGGGGGCGCATGTGTCATCATGCTCAGGTACGGACTTTCAAATTATCTTTACAGCTTTTTCTCAATTTTTCCAGATGTGTGCTGTTTTTATATCATAAAATGAAGTGCATGCATTGCCTCTCCATTGAACTACCCTTTTGGGCTTTTATGACAAGCATGATATCCATCTCTGAATACCAGTCACCCCCTGGGCAGATGATTCTCAATCAATCTTTTACTTATCTTTACATAATACATCCAATCAGTTAAGAATACAAACAATTAATTTGCAAAAAACATAAACGCCATCCGTCAAAATTGAACCAAATACTATACTGTAAAAGTGGTAATTTTCATGTGATTATATTTTCGCGCTTTGCCGACTTTCAGTCATTTCTTTTTTTAATTAGCGATTTGAAAGTTCATTACATAGACTTATACACAAAATAAAAATGTTTGTGTGTTTTTATTTTTGCGGTAGCTGCTTGGAATGCGAAAATTAATGTAGCGTGAAAATGTCCACGTTTACAGTATGCGATACTGCTCTTATATTTGCTATGGAGCAGGAATTGGCGGTGGTGTTTATGACGTTGATTGTCGGGTTTTGCCAACAAGATGTCTAAACATTGAAAATAACTTTACATAGATAGCCGTTTGGCATATTCGGTGCAATTTTGGCAGATAAAGTTGATCTGTTTTTGCAAAGGATCTTTTCATAGGTTGTTGCATCTCAAAATTCTTGACAAATTAAGTCAATGAATTAGTATATTAACAGAGCGATATTAGCGAGACATACATTGCATGACAAGGATGACAACAATTCTACATAATTTGGAAGGGTTTGAGGACACTTTTGGCAACATTTGTGTGTTGTTATTGTTATTGGCTTTTCTCCCTCACAACAAACATCTGGTGATGTCATAGTGTGCAACGTTCTTTTTCCAACAGACAATTCTTTAGTCAATTCCAAATTGGGAGAGAAATATGCAGTTTTTATATCTCCACGTGCTATTTTGGCCATACGGATATGATTCGGAACGCACACGTCATACATTAGGATGCAAAATGCTCTCGCCAATTTGGAGCTGATCAAACTATAATGATGTATGTGCCATTTTCATTTAACTTGTTCACTAATTGCATGTATGTGATTCATCAAGTAGAATCTCCATTGAACACTTACTGTATGGTACTGTATTTATAAAAAAATACCTTACTGTGGCACTGTATTAATTTATAAAAGAATACCCTTCAGTTTCATGTGCATATTCTAGTATCTCTATATGAAGAGCTTTGTTGCAAAAGGGCCACCAGACCACTCCAACATGTTACTCATTTACTGTTTCTATATGACTTGGATTAGTGCATCCATGCACGCCAATTGAGGTACCAACAATACAAGCCACATTCCACATACATGAATAACCATCCATTCAATAATGCAAAATGAGTAACAGGTAGAAATGGATGTAGGCCCTTTTGCAACACAGCTCTTCATATTTGGAATCTTATCAATTTATTATTATTATCAATGTTACACACACCTCATAATGTTAACACCCTGAGAGCTATGGGCTAATTGGTTAATACAGATGGATAAATCATTCATTGGACCAATCAGATTCAGTGTAAGAAAGTGACTCTGACATTTAGATCACCATGTGCCTCCAAATATAATTAACAGCATTTCTGTACAGTGGAATATTTTGGTAGCACTATTTTTTTCGTGATTATACAGTTTTGAGCGATGTTGCCGTTTGTTTTTACTTGCGGTTTTCAACACCTGAACATTAAATCATATAGATTAAAATATTTTTGAGGAATCTTAAATTCCCTGCTACATTGTTCACGAAGAAAAGCGCGAAAATAAAAACCAAGCAAAATAAAAATATCCTGCTATACAGTATGTTAATTATGTTTAGGACTGGTTTTAACTGCTGTTTTTCATACAATACAAAGTCTCTGATTGGTTATTCTTAATGCTTTAACAACCAAGCAACCAATCACAATAGAGGTTCTACATCATTTAGCACTTTTGATCTTTGACTCTGAACTCCAACTATGTCTCTGATGTGCCCCTCTTTGTATAATCATCTAACTGAAATAGATTTTTAAGAAGAAAAAAATCAAATCGGTTTTAGAATTTCAACAAATGTGACCGGTTACACATTTCTATTAACTGTTCTAGCTACGAGAAGTTTGAATTCTAGAGCAGCGAAGACAAAGTGACAATATCATTGACTTTAGCATGCACATCTACATAAACATTTATTGATCTGTCAAGCTTTCACTTTGATAGGGTTTCTGGTTTCCACGGTAACGGCACCAGTAAAGGATGGGACTGTTAGAACTCATGTCTTGTCTTACAGTTTTCATGTTTTCATGTTTTTCAAATATATTGGGATCATCAATTTGATCATCATGTTGCACGATGAAACTTTGCACGGCGTGTGATGCAAAAGTTACAGGGTGTCCCATATATGGATCAATTGTAAGCAGGAAACATGTTCCCCATTATATTGCAGGTATTGGATTTGGAATGCAATGTTGTTTGTATATTTTAAACATGTTTTCAAACACGGTATAGATCATTCTGAGACACACTGTATTTGCGAGCATTTTTGGAAATTATTTCATGCTACTGGTTTTAATTGTTTAAAAGTGTGATCCAAAAAGATCTATTTTTTTTAGACCGACATGCTTTACAAAACAATACAATTCCTGCCTGCACATAATGTTACAAATGATATAAGATTTGTTCATGGCCACTACAAACCAAATATAAAATTACACGACAGGATACACAGTTCACAACCTATAGGTACAGTATAGGCCGGTGTTTTCACATCACATGGAGTTCTGTCAAAACCTTGTATCTCCATCCGGCCCTTCAGCATGTATAAATTAATACATCTATGTACATGTATATAGCCTTTGGTCAGTCTGCTCTAAACATGTTCCAGGGCCAAAAACACATCTATCAAACCTTATAGTACTCTTGCCCCTGAACATGCATAAAGCAACACTTCCTATGCAAAACTGTTGGGCAGTAATACTTTATACATGCTGAAGGGCCAGAAAAACATACAAGGTTTTGACAGAAGAGCAACAAATTATGTTTTTCATGAATCTATAGTCGGCGTCAGAGAAGTCCGGCATTTTTTTCTTTGACAACTGCGTACAGCGTAAACATGGATGTGCGTTTAGAACAGCGGCACAACAGCGTTATCTTTGAGCAGTTCGACGCGTTGCGGTATCTGTAATCTGATTGGCCGCGATCGTATCTATGCCGGATGGGACGGGTCATGAGTGTCCCCGCCCACACGCTCATTAACTAGACGCGCGCATTAAAAAGTACCGAAGTATTCTGACGACAACTATAATCAACGGGATATCATACCATCTGTTGCTTTTGCACTTTCACTGTTTCTTTCCATTGGTATTGTAGCATTGCATATCATCGAACATTTTACAAGTTGCATGCTTTTTGTGCAATTTTAGATAAACAAAATGCTCATGATACAACCCACCTGTATGGCAATATTGGTTCAGTATTATTATTTGGCTCATTTCAATTTTCTGATAGATTCATGTAACACTGCACCTTCTTTAACAGATAAATCATATCACACAGAGAGAATCTTATAAAAATGTGCGAACAATTCCCAAATCAGAAGTCGTCTGCATGAGGCTCTACATTCTTTGGATTCTTATCCCTTATTAAGCAAAGTCCAATCTGTAACATTTGCAAGTGAACCTAGTCCACTGGTTACTATTCCTCCTCCTCCTCCTCCTCTTACTCACCATAAAACCAAATGTTATTACAAATAGCTCAATCTCTCCATCATGTACTGAAATGAAAGACCTTATTTAAGTCGCCTGATGCCGGACACATGAAATGTTACCATGAATTAGGCTGCATGCCGAGTTAATATTGAAGCAGTTAGTGCTGTGTTAGTCCAGCCAAGCAGCCAGCATGCTAATCTTGCACCCCTCCACAGGTATATCTAGATAATCAGGTACTTGAGTACACCGCACTGTGTACACTATACATACATATCATTATGTACATGTATAAATTCTTGTCGCATACGTTCGGGCAAATTCATCGGGTCGATCGAGTTCTCGACAATATTGAATCGACTCGATGCTAATCAAAGTGGCAGCTTAAACAGCGGATCACCCGCCATCTACTTCCCTGTCCACTTATAAAGTATATAATATTGTTTTTCGTTTTTTCCTCTCCATTTTATTTAAGTATGTGCCTTTATTTTAGCACCCAGTTTTTTGTGTGGTGTTTTTGTGTGTGTTTGGAGACATTACATGGTGAAACTGAAGTCACACACACATGTCCCTATTCATGACCATGCTCCTATACGGGCCTTGCACTCTCAGATACTGGAAAATAATAAAACAAAATATAAAATAAAAACAAAAATTCTAATAATTACATTTTTTACATTACCAGACTCCGATATGGACCCTCAGCTATCAGGTACTGGATAGAGATAACAAACATAAATATAAAAATAAACAAAAACAAAAACAAATCTACGATGCAGTTACTTTACCAAACTCCTGTAAGGGCCCTCGATTTTCAGATACTGAAAATAAATCACACAAAAATAGAGATTGATGTTTTACGTACATCATATTATCGGGTCACCATGCAATGTTCAGTCTTCTTGTCTTTTTTCGTCACATGTCATCTCGTCAGGTCTTTTTATGCATGCCATGCTCAATTCAAGTCAAAATCTCGACTCGATTTGAGTCTCAATTCTAGTCATATGAGCTCAATTCATGTCAATAAAGATAACAATGGGCCTATGAAGACTTGGGTGCAAGTTACTGTTTTATGCACCATGCTTGCATCAATGAATTGCTTGCTTCAGGCTTGAGCAATCTAGTCAAGTCTTTCATATTCAATATCTCTATTGAAGTTTATTCAAAAACATATTCTGACTTTTGACCATGTTCGACATCTTGGATCAGCCACAATGTCCTCTCTCTTAAAATTTTTATTTGAGTTATTCGCCTGGTTCTAATCAAAACTGATCCTAAACTGTAATCTGTATTTGCATGCCATGTTGCTTTGACACCCCAAAGCAAAGTACAGTTAAGTCATTTCTTAATCGTACCTGCATCAATCAATTTGAATTACTAGGCATGTTATTCATATCAGGTGAAAAAAATCTGAAATTCCTTGAAAAACGGCAGACTATTGCACAAAATTGTCTACATTTTGGCTAAATAAAGGCAAATTTAGGCAAAAATATCTACTATAAGAGTTAAAAATATCTACTTTCAGATTTGTATCTACAAAATATCATGCCTGATCTGAAATAAAGTGGTATGAAGACCAATGCAATGTTTGGTCATAATTCAGTTGAGTCAACTCTCAGGTCAATATCCATGCAAATATTTGTGGAATAGTCCAACCAAATTTGTATGTGAACTTTAGTTTAGGAACGGGATTATTAATACATGTAGACCAAAAAAAGTATGCTTGATGGAACGCCTTGAATTTGTCAATTTTCAATTATTAGTTCAGCTTCCTCAAGCTTTTGCAGGCATGAGGATGGAGTTTTTAGAAAATAGCAGGAAAGTGGTAAAAATTCCTGAAAGAGCATGTTAAATTGGGCAAAAAAGGCCAAAAACAGGCTGAAATTAAATACAAATTGCGTACATTTTGAATACAAAAAACAGGAATTCCTGCTTTTTCCTGAAGATTCTCATGCCTGCTTTTGACCAACTTTTTAAAACAATTTCTGCTGACAATTTCTGCTGTCAAATTAAATACTTTATCACATATTATAGAGTGTGGGTAAAATCCAGCTTACGACTTGCTCTTGGTAAGACTTCGTCCATAATGCTTAAAACTATAATCTAATGGATTTTGAGGAAAATTACCAATATACCCTTCCAAATATTTCTACCATAGACGTCACATATAAACAGCACCAGAAAGATTCTCCTTTGCAGCAGCTATGGGATTTGACCATGCACATCTCCACCCTCCCCCTCTTACTCATAACTA
Source organism: Ophiura sarsii (assembly GCA_035610835.1). Classification (NCBI taxonomy): domain Eukaryota; kingdom Metazoa; phylum Echinodermata; class Ophiuroidea; order Amphilepidida; family Ophiuridae; genus Ophiura; species Ophiura sarsii. The sequence continues at coordinate 10,026,799 of CM069453.1, forward strand.
CCCTTACCTGAATTACAAGCGAAGGGCCACCTGCCGTGACCTCTGGCGGGATGTTATTTAGTGGACAGTTCTCTATACTCATGATTTGTAACGACGTACACAATACCAGCTCAAAAGGGAGTGCCTGTAGGCTGATATTGTCATTCAGGTACAACTGCTCGAGTTGTTCTAATGTGCCTGTGTAAATTGTGAGGGAAATGATGGGAAAACGATTATTGGTGAATTCTCATGGAAAGGGATCAAAAGGCGAGTCGTTTTGATATTGTAAATCATATAAAAGCTGGAGCTGCACTATCGTCTATTCTACAGGGGTTATTCAATAAGTACTATAGTTTAATCAGTTCCAAATTGGCGAGAGATATAAAATATGCGGGTTTTGATCTCTCTACGTGCATATGTAATCCAAGCGTACGCACAATTGTGGCATATGCAAAAAGCATCACACATACGATTATAGGTCAATAAATGCGTATGTGTTGTTTCGAGAGAAATAAGACAAATCAATGCACGCACGCTGATGTTGATGTGTGAATAATGGCACATTGTGAACATATCAACATTTGCGCAAGTGCATTGATATTTTTTCGAGAAACAAACATATACGCATGTATTGACCTAATTCATACATGACATTATACAAATCAAAATTCACATTTTAAGCATAACTTTGATATGTAAAAACTAATAGAAATATGTTAACAAGTTTGCTAACACCCGCAGTATAAATCGGCGAGCCCGCGGTTCCTAAACAACGAATCAAAACAAAGAGCGCGGTGCGTGCATTGAACGGCCAACACACGGAGTGCATTAGACACTTTCAAAGTACTCCGCATATTTTAGTTTCTTGCTTTCTGATTGGTTCGATGAATTTATAATTTGCCATGTTGGGCCATATGAGCGTTTTGCGCTCCAACACTCTTTTGAATTAATTCGCAAGCAGGTTCGCCAATTTGGAACTGAATGAATTATACCCTGTCCATCATAACATATGATAGCAATAGATGAGGTGACCGTTGTTTACATCAGTAGTGTTTACAAATTGATTAGCGCCTGGTCTACAGACATGCTAGAGGTACTAGTCCATGACTACTGCATACATTACTATATGAAAGCAAAACACACATCACTGAGCGCCAATTTTAAAAGCACATGCCCTTATGGTGCGCACGCAAACCGCCGGGCAACCAGATTTAGTACCTGGTCTCTCATTGTGCTTAGGGATGCATACCATGACTACTGCACTACTACACCGTAAGCATGGTAAGTAATGATCAATCAAGTGTGAATTAAAGCACCGTTCCCTGTAGGTGCGCACGCAAACCGCCGGGCACTACGTCACCGGTCACACCATCTATACATAAGCTAGCCATTTGAAATTGTCCATGATTGCATCATCTAGCCAAAAATATAGCTACTCGCTGTAACTTTTTATTCCATTGGAGCCTGTGGTCTAGAGGAAAATTTAAGCTAATGTTGAACGAATCTCATTTCAAGTAGCCTGGTGCTAAGCATAGATGAAAGGAACCGACAATTGGAACCCGGTAGTTTATTTTAACGGAATAAATCGTATTGGAAACTGGAAACCAATGCTTAGCACCATGCTGCCGGAAACTGGATTCAATGTTGAACATGAGTCTTTCTTGATAACAAAGCTTATTTAGTTCAAGAGATTGAAGTGATGATAATAATTAATCTTCCCTTATGGCGGTCAAGATATGAACAATTCCGTTCCTCTACCGGGATTTGAACCCATCAGCTCCCGCTCATTTATCGACCACCACTAGGGAAAGATTAATTATCATCATAAGTCTTCCTTATTTGTGGCTACACTGTTTTCTATTCTCTTACCGATCTCCTCAGGTACTGCTTGCAGATTGTTCTCACCGACGCTCAGGTAATTCAAATTGGTCAGTCTCCTATGTGAGAACAAAATAGTATGTATGTATTACCATCATAAGTCCAAGGGAAACATGTATTGTTTTTTTTAATTGTTTTTTCATTTCTGAAAATATTTTGAAATTATTTTCAAACTGTTGATTTGTTTATTTGAACGATTTGTTTATTTGAACAATTACCAAAGATTCCAAGATAAACAAACCTACAATCCTGAGAAAGGGTGTGATTATTGGCTATAAAGGCCAAAATCTGGTTGAAATTAAAAGAAAGTACGGAAATGTGGACACAAAAATCCACCTGAATTCAAGTTTAAACCTGAAAATTCTTGTGCCTGGACTAGAGTACAACACGATGCAATTTGTCCTCCCTATGTATGCATTTTTTTAATTGGTGCCTTTTGACAGTTTTACAACGTTATTAATTACTCACAAAGTATTATATATTATCGATATAGCATTGGAACTTGGGTACTTACCCTATAGCTCTCGGGAGGGAGGTAAGACAATTAGATTGTAGTAATAACTTCTGTAGGTCCTTCAAATAGGCTGCAAGAAGTAACATGATACAAGTTTAAAGTTATGTGGAACAATGGCTTCAAAGTAGAGATTTATTCTTAACTTTACACATTTACAACATGTCACAAAGGAAAGGGTTTTTTTTCAATTTTATGTTTTGATACCTTGTCACATACGCATCATTCCCGTCTTAGATAACTACCCTAATTATGTGATCTTTTAGACATACATGGTACCCCTTGGTTACAATCCCTGGCTGCCCCCACCCCACTCCAACATGCACATTCCAGCACCTTCAAGCACCTCTGAAATGGACCGTTAATGGCGTAAAACACAACCATTTTGAAACCCCTAAATGGCATAGCACATACAAACCCTAGCCCAAGACCTCCCCTTTTCAAATTAAATTGTTCATATGCTGAAATACGCCCCGCCCCCTACCTGGACCTCTTACCCCATGCCTTGCCACTATTTCCTAACTAGACTAAATCCTTACTGTCTTCACTTTTTACATATGCTGCGAGGGTGCTCAATGTGAAGACTGAAACAATTACAGTTCCAAAAGTGTGTGATCAGCTCATGAATAAACATGATCTTATTCACACACCATCACACCACACTGCACCGATGGTTTCACGCGGCATTGTACATCTTGTGATGCGACAGGGTGGGGGGGGTACTCACGTATGTAAGGCATACGGGGACGTGCCGCTCCAGTGGGTAGTTTTTTCAAGAGACATCCTTAGCCATGGGTAGGCTTTTCAACTGAAAAATCCTTAGACATGGGTCTATTTTCGCGAAAATTTTCAAAATTTAGGTCTTTTCCCCCGATAATTTGCGAAAATTTGGTCTAAAATGAAGCAAAACCCTAAAAATGGGTACAGATTTTTCCAAAATCACCCTTAGAAATGGGTAGGGGTTTTGGATCTCCAGCGGCACACCCCGACCAAACCAAATCTGAGTACTCAGTCCCCCCCCCCCCCCCATACGGGGACGTGCCGCTCCAGTGGGTAGTTTTTTCAAGAGACATCCTTAGCCATGGGTAGGCTTTTCAACTGAAAAATCCTTAGACATGGGTCTATTTTCGCGAAAATTTTCAAAATTTAGGTCTTTTCCCCCGATAATTTGCGAAAATTTGGTCTAAAATGAAGCAAAACCCTAAAAATGGGTACAGATTTTTCCAAAATCACCCTTAGAAATGGGTAGGGGTTTTGGATCTCCAGCGGCACACCCCGACCAAACCAAATCTGAGTACTCAGTCCCCCCCCCCCAATACGGGGACGTGCCGCTCCAGTGGGTAGTTTTTTCAAGAGACATCCTTAGCCATGGGTAGGCTTTTCAACTGAAAAATCCTTAGACATGGGTCTATTTTCGCGAAAATTTTCAAAATTTTCAAAATTTAGGTCTTTTCCCCCGATAATTTGCGAAAATTTGGTCTAAAATGAAGCAAAACCCTAAAAATGGGTACAGATTTTTCCAAAATCACCCTTAGAAATGGGTAGGGGTTTTGGATCTCCAGCGGCACACCCCGACCAAACCAAATCTGAGTACTCAGTCCCCCCCCCCCCCCCCCCGGGTGCGTGACATATCCTCCTACAGTGTAGCGTGACTGTCGCTTGACATACTGCAGTTTGAATAGACCAATCAGGTTGTTTACTGTTGTTGTTGTTGCTGGGCACAAATATGCATACTCAATCTTTGTGGTATTCTACGAAGAGACTGCAAACTATTTTGCTATGATTTTTCCCCCAGTCCCTCAATTTGGTAAGCCATTTTGTATAGATGGCGGCCATATAGAGGGCTGTGGGGACCCAGTCTATTTTCAACCTACCTATTTCTGTTGGCAGGGAGTCTAGTTTGTTCTCTTCCAGGTCTAATAACCGTAACTTGGTCAGACTACCAATTCCTCTTGGCAACCTCTGTTAGAAACAAAGCAATACAGATACAATTGTAATGTTGCATTTCAAAATCTGACTTGAAGAGTTTTTAGCAATTCTACCCACAATGGTCATGAAAATTGATACTAGGTGATAATTAAGGGTGGGAATTTCGGGTAATTGTGTACCTGCCACCCCCTCCCCGCTCCACCCCCCCCCCCCCCCCCCAAAAAAAAAAAAAAATTCCTTGATTAATGTAAATTTTCCGTTTCCTGGATGTACAGCTAAGTGTATGTAATGTACACTTTCCCCCTGCATCCCCAATAAAGTCCTTTAAATTAAGATGTTGTTACTTTTGCATCTTCACCCGCCCGATGCAAACAAAATTATTATGAACGGTAACGTATTCATGAACAATGTGCATCAATTAAAATAGACCCAAGGAAAACATTTTACTCTTTGTTTTTGTTGATTAATGTAAATTTTCCGTTTCCTGGATTTAATGTACACTTAAATAAAGATGTTGTTGCCTTTGAAAATAATTGTATTTTTAAATACAAAACAGTGTTGAAAAAAATCATACTTTTGATAAGAATTAATTAAATAATTTAGTATAAGATCTTAGGTTAGGGGTTACTATCCCTAATGGTGTGGGCCAAAGGTATTATGTGGGTTATTAAGGGTCAAATATAGGACATCTAATATCCTGTTTTGGACTGTTTTTACATTTCGGGTATCGGGTACCTTATTTCACGTACCCGGGTACCTTATATTGGGCAGGTACCCGTTTGCTCGTCCGAAAATCCCAGCCTTAGTGATAATTAATTAACATGGTGACAAAAACATGCCATGTTCTACTGAAGAGCACACCTTTCATGAAAGGACAATAGTTTTGGTGTTTTTATTACTTTTTTAAAATCCATGTTATGTTTTTATCACAAAATTAGTTCAGAAATCATTGAAGAAACATTAAACTTGATATGAAGATATGTTTGATACCAAACATGTCATTGAAATATTGTGATTTTTGTGTGTAAATATGAAGCTTTATTTATATTTGCTACAGTAATATTATTGAATTGGCAATTATTTCATCAAAATGTGCCACAGTGTAAGTATAGGTATTTAACAGTTATAATTTTAAAGGTAGGTGTTCCGATTTGATGTTTTCTATTCTTCATGAAGGGTTGTCCTTAAATAGTTGTATTCCAATTATTCTTATTTTAGAAACACAAGGTGACATGACATTTGTGATGCGATCTGTGAAAACCCATCGGATGTCGCAAAATGTGAACTAGGGAATATGGGTAAAATTTAAATTTAAAAAAAATAAATAAAATTTAAAAAAATAGATTTTTTTAAAGAAAATTAAATTCCAATACTTTGTGTCATCATCTTTCATGTTATTCTATTGAATTATGTATCTTTGTTGGCCTGTTTTCGTGATTTCTTGTTTTGTAGCTTTTTATGGCATCACAATCATCATTCACTCATAACTTTTTTTGTAGTGATTGTAGAAAAATGATCGAAACAGTTCTGTAATCAGCACAGTTTTAGCTTTCTTAAGATATAAATATCTCCAATATGAAAAATGCCACCATGTGGCAGGTTTTCACAGATCGCATCACATTTGCCCATTGAATAGTACACAAAGTGGCTGGTGGTTACCTACCTTTGGCAGTAATTCTCTGCATTATGTTGGTCTATAATTTCTAAATGGAACATATTTTGGGCCAAACATTTTACAGAAATAATGAGAAAAAGATGGGGTATTTTCTGATTTCAAAATATGTTGATGAGGAAAAACAAGTTAAAGTGATCGGAACATCCACCTTTAAATGACCTTGAAATAATTTGTTTAAGCCAATTTTGTTGATATTGGCGCAAACAAAATAAAGATTTTCACATTTTGCAAATGAATACAGGTGCAAATGTGTATAGCTAGAGTATTTTCAATAAACAATACAATCAGCTGACACCTGGCATTGGACTGTATCTTAATTATTAAATTATTTATTACAATGAATAATGAAATGCTTCATATCATACAGTTCCGTGTGATTTAATAATGTCATGTTGAGTATCAAACAAATTACCCACAACTTAGCCTGTCAGTGATACATACATACATACATACATACATAATCTTTATTTATGCAGCCATTGAGCATTGATACTGGAATCTGATTGCTAGAGTAGACCTACACCTAGCACATAAAGTCCCTGACCAGGTGCTTTGAGGTTAGCTAATTTAAAATAGATAATCGGTACCAAAAATCTGAGATATACATTGAATGAGCAAATTTCTTCTCCACAGTTTGATACCTCATTCAACAAAATCGAATGGATACTTTTAAAGTTATGGCGATTTCAATGACCGCGCATGCAACAGAAAAGTTGCACTAGGTATAGGAAATCATTGATTTGTGTGTGATTACGCACTGAAAAAACTCACAGCTAATCAGCTAAGACTTGTATTCTTCACAGCTAGATACACCCTTTGTCCCGCACATTGCGGTTATCACTCCAGACCATTTATCTGTCTCGTTCAGATAGCACACAGTTATGACAGTAATCACACACAAATCAATGATTCCTATACCTAGTGCAACTTTTCTGTTGCATGCGCGGTCATTGAAATCGCCATAACTTTAAAAGTATCCATTCGATTTTGTTGAATAAGGTATCAAACTGCGGAAAAGAAATTTGCTCATTTAATGTAATATCTCAGATTTTTTGTACCGATTATATATTTTGAATTAGCGAACCTCAACGCACCTGGTATGGGACTTTATGTGCTAGGTGTACATTACACTATAGTTTGAACAGTTCCAAATTAGCGAAGCCTCCATACAGCAGCAAATAAACACAGGACGCGAGCATGCATGAAGGCAACAAGCGCACTGTGAATTATTTGCGTGGATTATCTTTGCGCACTGAGAGTTAAAACCTAATATTTCTCGCCAATTTGGAACTGATTTAACTATATAATCAAGTGCATGGTAGTAGCACTAACTGGTTGAATTAATATTTTTTGAAAATATGAGAAAAAGAAGTTACATTATTTATTTATCTTCTTCATATTTTACACACTATTTTGCTCCATATCTCAAAATAAGCCAGGCTGACAAGATGTGTCACATATTATTGTTAGAAAGTATTCTTTTCTTCAAGATAGTTCCATGGCAACTTCCCACTCCTCTAAGCATATTTGCCATGAGGTATTCCCCCAATTCAAGATGGCTACTTAACATTAGCATATTGTAGCTATATACTCTATTTTCATTTAGTCTAGATAGTGACATAACTTTACAGGCGTAACATTCATAAATACATGTGTATCTCCTGCCTTTTCTTTAGTTGTTTATCCGCCAGCGCCTCTAGTAGTGAAAATGAAATAAACTATAAGAAGTATTCAATCTCTATACTACTACTTGCTCCAAGCATATTGTTGTTAAGAGTCTCACCTCTTTTTAGTGCCATGGCTGACATCTACTTCCTCTATAGTTTAATAAGTTCCAAATTGGCGAGAAATATTTGGTTTTTATCTCTCCATTCGCAAAAGCAATCCACTGTATGATTATTGCCACATGCACATTGTTTTGGCTGCATGCACGCATCACACATATGATGCAGTGCGCTTGTTACCTTTATGCGCACCCATGTCCTTCTGCATTCATTTGGCTGCTGTAAGGAAACTTCGCCGAAATTCACACTGATCAAACTATAGTAACTCCTATTCATTTTCAATGGCCACTACTTATTCTCCAAACATACTGTCACAATTCCCCATTACAATGACATCTTACTTACCCTAAGCATATTGTTGCTAAGAGGTATTCCCCATTACAATGGCATCTTACTTACCCTAAGCATATTGTTGCTAAGAGGCATTCCCCATTACAATGGCATCTTACTTACCCTAAGCATATTGTTGCTAAGAGGCATTCCCCATTACAATGGCATCTTACTTACCATAAGCATATTGTTGCTAAGAGGCATTCCCCATTACAATGACATCTTACTTACCCTAAGCATATTGTTGCTAAGAGGCATTCCCCATTACAATGGCATCTTACTTACCCTAAGCATATTGTTGCTAAGAGGTATTCCCCATTACAATGGCATCTTACTTACCCTAAGCATATTATTGCTAAGAGGTATTCCCCATTACAATGACATCTTACTTACCCTAAGCATATTGTTGCTAAGAGGCATTCCCCATTACAATGACATCTTACTTACCCTAAGCATATTGTTGCTAAGAGGTATTCCCCATTACAATGGCATCTTACTTACCCTAAGCATATTATTGCTAAGAGGTATTCCCCATTACAATGACATCTTACTTACCCTGAGCATATTGTTGCTAAGAGGCATTCCCCATTACAATGGCATCTTACTTACCCTAAGCATATTGTTGCTAAGAGGCATTCCCCATTACAATGGCATCTTACTTACCCTAAGCATATTGTTGCTAAGAGGCATTCCCCATTACAATGGCATCTTACTTACCCTAAGCATATTGTTGCTAAGAGGTATTCCCCATTACAATGACATCTTACTTACCCTAAGCATATTGTTGCTAAGAGGTATTCCCCATTACAATGGCATCTTACTTACCCTAAGCATATTGTTGCTAAGAGGTATTCCCCATTACAATGGCATCTTACTTACCCTAAGCATATTGTTGCTAAGAGGCATTCCCCATTACAATGACATCTTACTTACCCTAAGCATATTGTTGCTAAGAGGTATTCCCCATTACAATGACATCTTACTTACCCTAAGCATATTATTGCTAATAGGTATTCCCCATTACAATGACATCTTACTTACCCTAAGCATATTATTGCTAAGAGGTATTCCCCATTACAATGACATCTTACTTACCCTAAGCATATTGTTGCTAAGAGTGATTCCCCATTACAATAACATCTTACTTACCCTAAGCATATTGTTGCTAAGAATGAGAACTTCTAATGATGTGAGACACTGAATGTCTTCCGGTAACTTGCTCAGTTGATTAGTGCCTAGATTTAATTCTACCATCATACTCCAGTTTCCAACATCTACATAGTGACAAAAACATACCAAAAATCATAAATCATAAATTGTCAGTTTTAAATATGCATTACCTAATTGGTTATCACATGTATGCCAAAGCACCTACTGGGCCTAAAAATATTTGATTGGCAATTGATTGATTAAACTGAATGAGCCCTTGAACCAACAAGCCATTATTAGGCCATACAAAACCTGTTTCACTTGAACAACCATTGGTATTTTATAAGTCTTATCAGACAAAACCGAAAAGAACCCCTCATGATAAAAGTGATCTACTCAGCTATAAACCATGTCTAAAGCTCATATAATTAATAAAGAGTAAACATTTTATTTTCCATCAAATCTTTCATCTTTGTATGCATGTGTGTATACGCCAGCACCTCGAGAAGCCGTGCACATTTATGTACTGCAATTGAATGACACAGTGGCACCATTGTCTCATGTAAAATAGACTATAAGGCTATATTAAAAAATCTTTTGTCTCAAAGCTCTTCAGTTTTTCAAAACCTAATGCGGAATGCGGAATGCGGGTTTTTTAAAGTTTTTTTTTAGTATGACTTATAGCGCTGCCAAGTGCTATAAGGAATTAATAGCACTCATCGACACCCCTGCAACTCAGACACTTCAATACAATATACACACCACTTTCACAGTAGGACACCTCTAAGCAACACTGATAAAAATAAGTAATCATCTACTCAACACACACACCAAGTTGGGTAATAATTACAGAGCTGTAACCAATCAGGTTATTTACGATGTCAAATTTACAGCACTCTGAAGCTGTACGATAAGTGAAATTTGTGGAACTCTGGACTGGCTGTGTATGTGCTATTATTATAAATATTAAATATTAAAATCCTTGTAAAAGTGGCCTTTTATTTTTTAAATGATGTGATCAATGAAAATCTGAAAAATTGGTAAAACTTTTAAAAACAACATTTTGTTTTTCTAACATGCACCAATTGACTAACGCGCGCGGGAGCTTTGAGACATATGATTTTTTTAATATAGCCTAAACACCACTCGATTTGCTCCAATGATGTTTTATAAATTTCTCATTTCCATATCCAGTTTGTTACTGAAGGTCAGGTCATGGAATCTATAGCCCATATTTGGAATGTTCTTCTTGAATGTTTTTCATTGCTCCTGGAATTTATAAGCATGTCAGCTTCAAAAGTAGGTGCCCGCTATTTTGCCCAAACCTTTGTCTCGGTGCCAACCTGTGAACATTGTCTTAATTAATAACCACTGTTAAAACTGTTAACAAGAAAATACAAACAAAATAAACCTACCAAGTGGTAATGCTGTGAGTTGGTTATCCTTCATATTTAGCTTGGTCAAGTATTTTGCCCTGCTGAAGATACCAAATGGAATCTTGTTGATTTGATTGTGTTCCATGTTAATTGACTACAGGAGAAAGGAGAAAAGAAAAGTTTAATTCATTAATCTTCCAACTTTTTGTTCTACTGTTTATTTCACACTTTTTGCTTCAACATTTAGATGGAGTAAAGAGACTTAATCTGATCAACGTCCAATTTGTTTTCCCTCTAACCCTATCATCATCATCAGTTGTCCTTGGAGAACTGTGGAAGCAGCCAACACATTAGTACCATGTAACTCTATTCATCATGAGGTATGGAATGTCAACCCTACACTGTCAAATACCCTAGAACACCACAGCAACCCTGGGCTGACAGCTCTACCTTCTTTGTAGTCTATGCATTGCATTTATATGGAAATCTTTATGTAGCGACAAAAACTTGATTATAAGATATAAAAAAGTTTGAAAATCAAACAATGATTTTGTCCCCATTTTCTCTTGTGAAACTTGATCACAAATTTTGTAAAAACAAAACAAACCAAACTGGTTACTTACATAGACTGTTGCAAACTGTTGGGGACCTCCCACCGGATATGATGTGAAACTATTTCTTGAGAGACAGAGAGTCTGAAGAGATGTAAGACTGCACAATAAGCCCTCCTGTAGATGAAAACACAAACCATTTACTATTAGGCAAAAAAAAAATGTTTGATTGTCCATTGATCACTTTTAAAAGTTAGGTAGGCCGGTCGGGAAAAGGTGTTGTTTTCGTGTTTTTTCCTCACTTGCCGTTTTTTTTCAGGTACCAAAAGTAAAATGAGATGTACTTGTTGTGGTGAACAAAATGGGGGAACAAAATTTGTAATATTTTGATGGGTATTTTTATTTTCTCAACAACTAATATTTGTAAAAAAATGACATTTTAATTAAATTTAAAAAAAAAAAAAAAAAATTGGGTCTGAATGATTTAGAGGGTCGGGCGGACGAGGACAATAAAAAATTGCCTTATATTAGTTAGGAGGTAGATGGGACAAGGGGGTTCTACCTGCATATAAGGAGTCACGAGAATAGTCTAGCGTGAAAACTTCATTCAGATATTATACGCTTTATTCTGTATAAGCTTTACCCTAGACTAACTCTGCCTCCCTTTTACACGAAGGTAACACTGACAAGGGAGGAGATGTGATGGTTTACAACTTTAAGTTGGGTGGTGAGGTCAAGGCATATTATAGTCATACATAAGCACAGTGTTTCTGCCGTCAAGACCTTGATTGCTCCTAAACGCCATTGGAAATACCCATGCAATATAATGACGTGATTACTGAAATCTGCACTGACGCCCCCTTTGGATTTGAGGCAATTCCTTGACTGAATTGTTGCTAATCAGTTGTTTGATGATGTTATTGGGTAAAATGTGCCAATGTCATAGAACTCAACAGCTATTTGAAACATTTCTTGGATAACTTGATGCCCCTCGATTCATAAAGAACTATTTAGAGCCGGGCAGTAAGCACTTACCGGGAGCACAGAGATGTTGTTTCCCTCCACATTGAATTCCTCCATTGCAATGCAGTTACTGAGTCCCCTGGGAATACCAGACAACCTATTATACCTGTAGCAAAAATGGAAATAAAACAAGCAATTAGTTGGAATCCAAATATATATTTTTAGAACTTGGAATCGTAACAATGTACATCACCTGATAATTTAGATATAGTTGTTTGGAAGTCTACCTAGGACCTACTTTGTAAAATGCATTTTATCCAGCTATTTTCTTTATTTTCTTATTATTATCATTCTTTTAATTTTCAGCAAAATTAATGTAAAAGAGCATTTTTTTAAGAAATTTGTTTTGGAAAGAAAGATTTTCTCTTTCAGCTACATACCTAGTATAATACAACAGTGTAAAAGACTAGTGTAGAGTGTTCAAGCACTCCCATCCACTACAAGCTACAAACCTAATGACACACTACTGCAGATTGGGATGTTTTTATGCAACTTTGATAAATAACTAATAATTTTGTAAGAATGAGAGAATGTTCTTGAATTCCTCCAATTCTAGGAGATCAAATAGGGCATAACGGCACTAAAATATCATTCAAAACAGGAGATTTCTAAATATTGTGACAACAATTTCTTTATAATATATTATTTAAAACACCTGTTATACAGGCCCGACAGACCTTTAATTTGAGATTTTTTATTTATTTTTATAATTTTTATTTTAATATTTTAAATATTTTGAAAATGTTTGGGTTCATTTTATTTCTTTTCTATTTTATTTTGAATTTTGATTTTTTGTTGTTGTTGAATTAGAAAAAGAAGAAAAAAAAACCCGCATAGAACAAGTCTTTGTGCAAAGATATCAAAAATAGAAATGCCCTCCTTAGGTAGTCATCTGTCACAACTCACAATCATGGCAGTAACAAAAGGAGGACACTGTCTGAGTATGTTGTTATTACAACAACATAAGTCTAGGAATGTGACAAAAAACCAGGAGATCATCAGGCCTCATCTTAAGTTGTTTTTTATATAACCATGGTCGTAATCTAGGATTGAAGAAACTGTCTGAACATTATGCCCATAATGGAAACAGAAAAATCATTTACAAAGAGCCAACAACAGAAATATCGTCCTTGTCTTTACAATTCCAGCCTTAACCATGGATTACAAAAAACTGTCTGACAATTGATATATTAATCTAAGCAGAGAGAAAAAGCTTTTGCAAGGAAACAAAAGAAGCGGAAATTGCCGCCTTAAGCTGTCTGTCATCATATTCACAGGGGAAAGAAAGATAAAGTCTTAAATCATATGGATTATACTAGTCTTATTTGTCTTTTGCTTTTACAAGTTATTTGAAAGCTTGCCAAATATGTTTTGAAGGTAGTGCATTATAGATGAGGTGACCTATGATGTCATGTATTTATAAATGGGACACCCTCTGTTGTTTCCCTCCAGGCAGAATATACAGTAAAGTTAATGAAGACAACATGAAATTTCTTTCTAATGAATTGAGGACCCTAGATCTAAAAGGGGGTTAAGTCACAATATTGTGAAATTGTAGAACTTTAAGTATCAGTTTCTGCTACAAGGAGGATCTCTGCACCCTCTGTTCAAATGTTACAATTAAGTCATGTGGTAAAGCTATGCAAGAGTCCATGGGAGGTACAACCCGAGTGGGTCAAGTCCACACATGGACACAATGAAACCCAGTTTTTGCCATTTTTCTCAATGTGACTTAACCCCCTTTTAGATCTAGGGTCCTCAATTGTAAAACTCATTTAGTTTTAGTTTTTTTTGTGAAATGCGATAGCTTATAGCATTCCTAAGCAAGTTTAAAGACAGTTTGGATAACAATTTGCTGTGACACCACAATCTAGTTAGAAAACCTGATCTGGCCTATGTAAACTATAGGAACTCTTGCCCGGTGTGTTTTGTCTCAAACCAGCAGAGGGCGTCCTAAATGTCAACAAATGTCACCTCATCTATACACACTCCATCAGTAGAATACAACCTTTAAATGACAACACTGATGTAGTTAAAGGAGAACCGCACTATTTATAAAACTAATAATCATTTTATGGTAGGATAATAATCATATAATGTATATGACCATTTTTATTGAACACAGAAATATAATATTCAATGAAACAAATTTAAACTGCACATCCCCAACCTGTGATTATTTGAAAGTTGTGCTCGGTGGTTTGTGTTGAAAATGCTGATGGGATAGTCATACCCAATATTGTGATGTCATCGCTACTAACACTCCCTCGCCAGCTGCACATAATCACACAGGAATTCAATGCATCAAAAATATCAGTACATCGAGGCTCAGAAACACAACGTCTCATCTCCATTTTTTCAAAAATGAGATTTTGGTATCAACATTTTCAGAAAGAAATTCTTTTCCAGTAACACACAGCATTATCTCCATAACACAACCCCTTTCAAAGTTATAGCCAGCATCACAAGGCCTCATCTCCATCTCCCCAATATGTTTAACAAGGCGGTTCTCGAACGGCGCGTCTCGCCTGTTCATCAAAAGTGACTTGAAAGAAATGATGATGAAACATATGATACAATGTAGCACTGTCACAGAGGTATGCATTGTAGTTAATGCAAGGGATGTAATGCCTTGAAAATTTTATCAACAAAAAGAACACACCAACCCCCTTCCCTACACCAAATCACATCAAGATAGGCCTTACAGATCTTATTTGACCCCAGATGACCTCTGATGACCTTGAAAATTTAATCAGCAAAAAGAACACACCAACCCCCTTCCCTCCACCAAATCACATCAAGATAGGCCTTACGGATCTTATTTGACCCCAGATGACCTCTGATGACCTCGACAAATTAATCAACAAAAAGAACACACCATCCCTCTTCCGTCCACCAAATCCCATCAAGATAGGCCTTACGGATCTTATTTGACCCCAGATGACCTTGAATGACCTCCGATGACCTTGAAAATTTAATCAGCAAAAAGAATACACCACCCCCCTTCCCTCCACCAAATCCAATCAAGATAGGCCTTACTGATCTATTTGACCCCATATTTGACCCCCGATGACCCCGAAAAATTAATCAACAAAAGAACACACCACCCCCCTTCCCTCCACCAAATCCCATCAAGATAGGCCTTACTGATCTATTTGACCCCCGATGACCCCAAAAAATTAATCAACAAAAAGAACACACCATCCCTCTTCCGTCCACCAAATCCCATCCAGATAGGCCTTACTGATCTATTTGACCCCATATTTGACCCCCGATGACCCCGAAAAAATAATCAACAAAAAGAACACACCACCCCCCCTCCCTCCACCAAATCCCATCAAGATAGGCCTTACTGATCTATTTGACCCCATATTTGACCCCGATGACCCCGAAAAATTAATCAACAAAAAGAACACACCATCCCTCTTCCGTCCACCAAATCCCATCAAGATAGGCCTTACTGATCTATTTGACCCCCGATGACCCCGAAAAATTAATCAACAAAAAGAACACCCCCCCTTCCCTCCACCAAATCCCATCAAGATAGGCCTTACTGATCTATTTGACCACATATTTGACCCCCGATGACCCCGAAAAATTAATCAACAAAAAGAACACACCATCCCTCTTCCGTCCACCAAATCCCATCAAGATAGGCCTTACTGATCTATTTGACCCCATATTTGACCCCCGATGACCCCGAAAAATTAATCAACAAAAAGAACACACCACCCCCCTTCCCTCCACCAAATCCCATCAAGATAGGCCTTACTGATCTATTTGACCCCATATTTGACCCCCAATGACCCCGAAAAATTAATCAACAAAAAGAACACACCATCCCTCTTCCGTCCACCAAATCCCATCAAGATAGGCCTTACTGATCTATTTGACCCCATATTTGACCCCCGATGACCCCGAAAAATTAATCAACAAAAAGAACCCACCACCTCTTCCGTCCACCAAATCCCATCAAGATAGGCCTTACTGATCTATTTGACCCCATATTTGACCCCCGATGACCCCGAAAAAATAATCAACAAAAAGAACACCCCATCCCTCTTCCGTCCACCAAATCCCATCAAGATAGGCCTTACTGATCTATTTGACCCCATATTTGACCCCGATGACCCCGAAAAATTAATCAACAAAAAGAACACACCATCCCTCTTCCGTCCACCAAATCCCATCAAGATAGGCCTTACTGATCTATTTGACCCCATATTTGACCCCCGATGACCCCGAAAAATTAATCAACAAAAAGAACACACCATCCCTCTTCCGTCCACCAAATCCCATCAAGATAGGCCTTACTGATCTATTTGACCCCATATTTGACCCCCGATGACCCCAAAAAATAATCAACAAAAAGAACACCCCATCCCTCTTCCGTCCACCAAATCCCATCAAGATAGGCCTTACTGATCTATTTGACCCCATATTTGACCCCCGATGACCCCAAAAATTAATCAACAAAAAGAACACCCCATCTCTCTTCCGTCCACCAAATCCCATCAAGATAGGCCTTACTGATCTATTTGACCCCATATTTGACCCCGATGACCCCGAAAAATTATTCAACAAAGAGAACACACCATCCCTCTTCCGTCCACCAAATCCCATCAAGATAGGCCTTACTGATCTATTTGACCCCATATTTGACCCCCGATGACCTCGAAAAATTAATCAACAAAAAGAACACACCACCCCCCTTCCCTCCACCAAATCCCATCAAGATAGGCCTTACTGATCTATTTGACCCCATATTTGACCCCAATGACCCCGAAAAATTAATCAACAAAAAGAACACACCACCCCCCTTTCCTCCACCAAATCCCATCAAGATAGGCCTTACTGATCTATTTGACCCCATATTTGACCCCCAATGACCCCGAAAAATTAATCAACAAAAAGAACACACCATCCCTCTTCCGTCCACCAAATCCCATCAAGATAGGCCTTACTGATCTATTTGACCCCATATTTGACCCCCGATGACCCCGAAAAATTAAGAACAAAAAGAACACACCATCCCCCTTCCCTCCACCAAATCCAATCAAGATAGGCCTTATGGATCTTATTTGACCCCCGATGACCTTGAATGACCTCTGATGACCTTGAAAATTTATTCAGCAAAAAGAACACACCACTCCCCTTCCCTCCACCAAATCTCATCAATATAGGCCTTACTGATCTATTTGACCCCATATTTGACCCCGATGACCTCTGGTGACCTTGAAAATTTAATCAACAAAAAGAACACACCATCCCTCTTCCCTCCACCAAATCCCATCAAGATAGGCCTTACTGATCTATTTGACCCCATATTTGACCCCCGATGACCTTGAATGACCTCTGATGACCTTGAAAATTTGATCAGCAAAAAAGAACACACCACCCCCTTCCCTCCACCAAATCCCATCAAGATCGGCCTTACGGATCTTATTTGACCGCATATTTGACCCCGATGACCTTGAATGACCTCCAATGACCTTGAAAATCTAATCAGCAAAAGAACACCCCACCCCCTTCCCTGACATCAAGTCCCATCAAGATAGGCCTTACGGATCTCTAGATATCGCGTCACAACGCGTCTCAAAAGTTTTAAGCATATTTGACCCCGATGACCTTGTATGACCCCCGATGACCTTGAAAAATCAATCAGCAACAGAACGCACCACCCCCCTTCCCTCCACCAAGTCCCATCACGATAGGCCTTACGGATCTCCAGATATCGCGTCACAAAGGTATTTCTTAGCACACGGCGGACGGCGGACGGCATACGGCGGACGGCATACGGCGGACGCCGGACAGAAATAGTGATAACATAGTCTCTTTCTGATTACATCAGGCGAGACAAAAATCTCCAATAGTCTTTTTCTCAAAATGGTCAAAATGGAGATAAGGCCTTGCGTTTCTGAGCCCTTGACAGGTCATTTTTTAAAAAATTCCAAATCGTATTGTCTTAACGCGGCACTTTTAAAACCTTTACTTTAACCTACAGATGTGGTCTCTATAATGCACATACATTGTTATTAGCCTTTGATTGATTTACAGTACTGATTTCCTTTAAGTCCATCCAAGTTTTGAATAAAAGCAAATTAAGGATAAGGTGAAACTTTCATTTTTATGACCTGGGAACTTTTTGTGGGAGAACTGGGAGTATTACCAAAAACCAGAAGTTCACAATTCGTCTTGCATTTAACCATCACAGTTGTGAATCATTTTCACACATAATACAGGTTTTCATAATGTTTTAGAGGTAAAAGTCCAAAAATCTTTTTTGCATATTTTAGACAATGTGCAAATGTAAACAGATGTCGCTTACACAGCTTTACGCGGTCATTACGAACAGTCTTCTGGTTGAGTAGAGCATAGGCACTCATTTGTTAATTTTACTTCTTTGGCCCGCGGTCACCTAATTGGAAATAGCCCTTTTAGTTCTAAACCCGCCACATTAAAAATATGCTAAGGATAATTTTTACTTCTTTCCACGCTGTCTTGAATTTTAGTCAAAACCAACACTATATATACGCACACACTATAAGGAAGTTCGACTGGCATTTTAGCATCGTTCAAAAGTAGAAATCTTCATTAAAGACTCAAGGAAAATATGGTTTATAAGTGTTCTGGACATCTTAAGGGGAAACCCCTGTTAGAATAACTAAACTAAAATTAGTTTTGATGTTTCATTCCCATGAAGTGAATGGTGGAGATGAAGGTGAAGATTTCACACAACAAAACCTTTTGGACAAATACTGCTGGTTTCATTGTTTTGTTTTAATTGGTTGGCAAAGTGAGATGAAAAAGTATAGTATATAGAAGTTTTATGTTTTGTCTATTCTCCTTCTCTTAACTTCCTTTACTACAGGTCATTGTGACCACGACCTGCCTTTCAGAGCATTTTGGACTTGATGGCCCTTGACATTTTGTCATCTGTCAAAGTATACCTCACATACAACTTGTTGACCTTGGTGCCCTTTTTTAATTTACCCAGGTCTTGAAATTCGGTGCCATCAAAATTACATCAATCTATGCATTATAATTCCGGATAACATGAGGCTGGAATTTGTGAACGCACAAAGACTTTCAAAAGGCTGCATGCATAACGGCATTCAGAAATGAGACATTGTCCCAAACCATCTTAACACTTTCAGTAAAATCTTTCTGATCATGTAATGCCTTCTGACAAATAAAAGAATGATTTGTATGTATCAGGGTTCCTGCACCTTCCAGACAATTAAATTCCATGACTTTTCCATAACTTTCCATGACCAAATTATGACAAATCCATGACCTTTTTCAGACAACTTCGCCGCGTGCTGTGTAATACGACCTTTTACTCTCATTTTCCAGTCGTTTAATTTTTAACCAGAGGGCTATCGTCATTTTGATTTATTTTTTTTCCCTCCGGAAAATAAAATTCCATGACATTTCCATGACTTTGGCCATTTTCATCAAATTCCAAGACTTTTCCAGGCCTGGAATTTAGAAATTAAATTCCATGACTTTTCCAGGTTTTCCATGACCGCGGGAACCCTGATGTATGCATTTGTTCTACAAATGTTAATGTCTTTCTGTTATTGCACATTTTAAACGAGAGCATCAATGATGCAGAAGCTCACTACAATTCTGATTCATAAAACATGTCTATAATATATAAACCACTTTAATCTGTCCAGCATATGACAAATTATGTAAAGCTCAAATCCACATTATACCTTACATGAAACATACATGTATATATATATATTATGCATTCACAGTGTAAGCAAATTTGCCCTTCTATATATGCTTCAGTTGAGATTACATAAAATAAAGGTAATTGTGTCATCTTTGACTGAACATACTATAATAGTGGCATATTTGTTTTATGCTGTACAGGTGATATGAGTCAGTATATACTATCAATTATTTGGATTATTTGAAAAGCCACACAAAACTGTGTGTTAATTATAGTTGCAGGGTTTTGCATTGATTCTAGAGCGAGAATACGTCAAAGAAAAATGATATCAACTTAAAATTTGGTACAATGTCTTATCATGACTTCCTATTTAATTTCAATATCAGAGCTTCAGTTTTTGAATAATTAACTAACAAATGTATGGCCATAAAAGAAAAAAATGGTGTTTCTTGTACAGAATTATTACTTAAATTACAATGTCTTATCATGAATTCCTGTTGATTAATTTCAATATCAGAACCTGTTTTTGCATAATTAATTAAAAATTATTTTAAAAATGTATGGCCATTTAAAAAGTTGTGTTTCGTGTACAAAATTATTACTTAAAATACTGTGTAAACAAAGGGGCAAAAAGCATTTTGACCAGAAATATTTAAATAATTGTATTTTACTTAGTCTACTGATAAAATGTTTTAAGATATAATTTTTGTTGTCGGATCTAAACGCTTCGATCAATGGGCCTCATATTTGGCACACATGATTATCAACACAAGCCCTTTCAATAAATCTCTATAAAATAATGTACGAGTTGAATATTTGATCTAATTTGCATATTAATTAGCCATTTTAACGAGAAAATGACTAAAACGAAGTATTATACATCAATAGATTAAAATACATACCAATGTCCATCAAAATTGGCACAGATAATTATCTACATATTAGTCCTTTCAATAAATTGCTATAAAATAATCATGTCACTTGAATATTTAATCAAATTTGCATAATTAATTAGCTATATTAACAAGAAAATGGCTAATATCATTATTTGCATCGTCAGATCCAAATGCTTTGATGAATTGGCCCCATATTTGGCACACATAATTATCAAAACAAGCCCTTTCAATAAATCTCTATAAAATAAATAACTGTATATGAATTGATTAATTGATCTAATTTGCATATCAATAAGCCATTTTAACGATTTTAATCAATACTTTAAGATGCATTAATGATTGCGTTAAAAATGAGAATATACCAATATCCACAAAATTAGGATAGCAATATCTACATCCTTAATAAATTGGTATAACATGTGAATGTGGCTTGAATAATTAATCAAATTTGCATATTAATTGGCTATTTCAACAAGAAAATGGCTAATATAATTATTTTCATCATCAGATCCAAATGCTTTGAATAATTGGCCTCATATCTGTCACACATAATTATCAACACAAGCCCTTTCAATAAATCTCTATAAACATAGTGTATGAATTCAATTGTTGATCTAATTTGCATACTAATTAGCCATTTTAACAAGAATATATTTAAAGTTTACTCATCAATACAATTCATTAAAATGCATTTACCAATATCCATCAAATTTGGCACAAATCTACATAAGTCCTTTCAATAAATTGGTATAATTCGCATATTAATTCTAAGCTATTTTAATAAGAAAATTGCTTAAATTGATATTATTTTCATCTTCAGAACTAAACGCATTGATCAATTAGCATCATATTTGGCATATAATTGTTGCATGTACAGAATGCGGATAATTTTCTGTAACCAAATTGATCAGGAAAGTCGCTCAAATTGATTGATCAGAAATATTTGAGAGGGGCTCAAATTTAATCGACAATTATTAGATCCTTTTTGCGGAGATCCTTTAGTATGGGAAACTCTTCTGTTATAGGTTCGTCAGAAGATAAGGCTTCTTCATCATATTTGATTGTAAATATAGTTTTATCACCATCAATTGTTGCCTCTTGAAGTGAGATTATTTTCCCATTATACCACTGCGGTATTCCTGCTGGATTTATGCACTTGTGGCGTACACGCTTGTCAACCAATAATCGGGGTGACTCTAAGAATCCGTCTAAGTACTTCTTGGAGTTTTGTACCGCTCGTTTTATTCTCTGTCCTTCTAGTTACTTTGCAATTTCAATCTTCTTGAGCTTGATGGTGGGAGCGGTAAAGAGGAAGGAATACGAGGTCTTGCTTCAGACAGAGGCTCAGTCACCGGAACCATGGACTCCTCATCGGAACCTAAAAGAATCAGTTTGAAAAGTCAATTAGAAAAATTGAGATAGAAATACAATTTATTTAATAAAAATCCAACAACATTCAATCCCCCAACTTATTACCGTAGTATTTATATAATTCATGGGACATAATTTATTTAGTATTATGAATGATTGTGTTATAAAATTCTACCAAATACATACCAGCTTGATTTGATGACTCTGAAGCCATATCCAGTGAGACTGATGTTGATGGGCCAGAAAGGGAAACATTGACTTCTTCTTCTTGATGGTGGGAGGCTGGGAGCGGTATATAGGAACGAATACCAGGTATTGCTTCAGAAAGAGGCTAAATCACCGGAACCATGGACTCATCGATGTCTTCATCGGAACCTAATAATTATTATAAAATAATTAGTTTGAAAAGTCAATCAGAAAAATTGAGATAAAAATACAATTTACCTATAAAAATCCCAGCACAGGGATGTAATTTAGGTGGCGGCATCCCCTGCCAGAAGGCTTGCCTCCACTGGTGCCCTCCCACCAATGAAATGATGTGTGTGTAGGCCTAAGTAAAGTAATGTAACATAACGCAAAGTAACCTAACGTAACGTAAAGTAACCTAGGCTAAAGTAACGTAACTTAAAGTAACGTAACGTTAACTAATGTAACGTAACGTAACGTAAAGTAACGTAACGTAAATTATCCTAAGGTAAACTAATGTAAAGTAACGTAACGTAAAGTAACGTAACGTGACGTAAATTAAGGTAAACTAATGTAAAGTAACGTAACGCAAAGTAACGTAACGTAACGTAAAGTAAATTAACCTAAGGTAAACTAACGTAAAGTAACATAACGTAAAGTAACGTAACGTAACGTAAAGTATTAAACGTAATGTAACGTAAAGTAATGTAACGTTTAAAGAAGTAATAAAAGCAAGTTCCGTAACATAAAGTTCCCCTACCTACCTAAACAATTAAGATTTTAATTTTTATGCAAATTCAATTTTGAAATTTGGATTAAGTCATTACAAAGAACCCTACCCCCCTCCCAAAAAATTATGAAAACTATTACTATTTGTTTTCACTATAATAAATACAAATTTAGAACCAAAACTAAAGGCATAATAAAAGGACAAGTAAGTCATGAAGTAGTAAGTTCGAATTAATTTGTATTGGAATATTTTTACTTTTCCCCATAAAAAATGTTTACATTTACGACCAGTGCAGTGCTATAATTTAGGCCTAGTAATAATTAATTAGGCACGTGCCTATATTATGCAGTATGGATGGTAAATTAAAGAAACTTATCCAAGAAATTCATTAACTCAACGCATTTTATTATAATTTCTGTCTAAAATATTGAATCATAACAAAACTCAATCGCAATTAAAAATAACCTAAGCCAGTTTACGCCCAACGTATGTGCAAAGAAAGATTTGTTTTGGGCGCATCATGTCTAATTGCACGGTTTCGATGATTTTATGAATGGCGAACTTTGAACAAGCGCCCAAATAGGGCGCATCGGGAAGGTTGTGGGCGGTTACTATAAACAAGATGGCGGTTCGACAGAAAAATTATTGCGACGATCGTCTGGTTTCAGTGATGATTTTAAGCAAGTATTTACATCAAAACATTACAACTACTGCATTTTCAAGTGAAATACATATCAGTCCTCTACCAAGTGCACGATTTCACGGCAAAATCATGTCGTAATGAAAATGAACCGCATGTTGTATGCTCACTGCAGTGGCGTACGTGCATAAACGACATCAGAGTTGCCTGCCACACTCATGTAATGGGCCAAGCTGTCAATACGAAGTATATAGGGTACTCAGAACAAGAACATTTCATCATGAAAGTTGCGGGTGAAAATGAATTAAAGTCTACGATATTATTAATTATTATTAATCTATATAATATTATTTACTACCATACCTACTCGCTACATTATCGGACGAAATCTTCAGGTGGAAATTTGAAGATGAACTCTTCACATCGTCGTAACTTTTGAACCACTTGATCGATTTTGAAGCGAGAAAAGATGAAGTTGGGTCAATATACTCTCCCTGGTTGGGTCATCTATCGTTTTTCCGAAGATTCATTCGGCAGTGCCAAATGACCAATCAAAACCCCGCAAATTTTCCTCCGAAGACCCGAGCTCCAAACCCGGAAGTGTTTTACCCATTGAGTTTATGTCATTCGTCCACAAGTTTTATCAATGGCAGACGATACCAAACTGGTGGGGGTAATACAAAATATTACGCACGATAATGCACGCAAATTCAGCATTTTGGCAAGGCAATATTTGCAAGTTTTACTCTTTTTCGCGAATTTTTAACAGCACCTCATGATGAAAAACCTTTGAAAACATTATTTTCCATTAATTTTGGCCGCTGAAATCGGAGATATAGTTTGAAGAATATATACAGAAGCGATTAACATCAATTAACGAAAAACGACCTCCCCACCCATTTTTGCCGCTGATTTCGTATCATGAATAATAATGATCTCTCGTAGTTAAACCAATCACAATAAGACAATCACGCTTGTACGTCATGAACACGCGTGTCATTGTTAATCAACTTTTCTATCAATAGCGTTTTCACATGCATTTTCAATACAATTTTGACAATAAAGAAAATAACGCAAAATTACCTATTTTGTCGAATGGCAATCAAGCCCATTTTATAACATATTTATGCGATCATATTGTTTCACTATCTCAAGTACATTTCCCGACAAATACCACTTGTGTGACCAAGATAAAACCATATTTCACAGTCGCACTTTCCCCTTGACCTATACCGTGACCTTTCGCTTCGAGTCGCTATAGCTTACTTGTAGTAAGCTAAAAACCTGATAATAAATGCTCATTTTTGGGCTTTAAAATATCAAAAAAATAATGAAAAAAGTAAGAATATATTTCACTCTGCTCATTTAAATTCCTTCTTACCTTAACCCAAGCCTACTGAGAGACTTGAGATTGCCAATGGTTTCAGGAAGATCAAGCAATTCGTTGTGTTGCAGATCTAAACTGGAGAGTTGTACACAGTTACCAATTTCTATACAAAAAAGGAAAAGAGATAAAATTGAGATTATTTGCTAACTGCAAAAGAAATTGGAATGATCATATGAAGAGCTTTGTTGCAAAAGGGCTATGGTGCATTTTTTCAAAAAATGAGTTTGATATAGAAATGTATAGGGAAAAATCATATGTTTCAAGGAAACAAAGTCATTTTTTTTCAAAAATACCTACATCTCATTGTAAACAGCCATTGAAATTGTTGTTTTGTTGCAAAAGGGCCTGTATCCAGAATGAAATCGGGATACAGGCACATTTAAAATTTATTTCAATTTCAATTAGTATGTAGTGTACCTCTTTCATAATCCATTCAGTTTTTCAATTGCTCAACTTGAATATTTAGAAACAGTTTTTTGACTTTTTCTCAATAAGAGCCAAAGTGGATGTAGGCCCTTTTGCAAAATACCTCTTCCTATACACTGCATGTTTACTTTAATAAGGCTTACATTTTGTGTGAATTCCAAGGTAACAAAACACATATTGAAAGCTTTACATGACTCAAATGTTATCATTAAATTATTGGATAGTACATGTATGTCCATTGTAGCATGTTGACGTGTCAAATGGCTGTGTCATTCACAAACAGACTTATAACAAATTTGCCTGTATCCCTTGGAGTGGTATTTTCTGTTCTCTGATATATATCAATGACCCCCTTATTTTTTTAATTCTAGTATATCAATATCAAAATGTTGTTGTTTTTGAAACAATAAGTAATATATAAAAAAATCTTTAAGATAGTAATAATAAATTGTTTTAATTATATGAACTACATAATATGATTATTATTAATATGTTACTATGTATAAATTAGAGTTAATTAAAATAAATGCTCTATGCACTGTGGAAAAGTTAAAAAAATCAACAAAAAAATCAACAAAAAAATCTAAAGTTTACTTATTGGAGCCAAATGTGTGCAAAACGTTTACAAATATAATAAATACTGCAAGTTGAAACTTGACATTTCACCTAAAGGGGGTCAAAGGTCATATAGGGGCATTAGAGGTCAATCTGGGTGTCATCTCAAATCCATTTACCCAAAGATTATTGTCACCAAGTTTAATTATTTCTATAATAATGCTCACCTTCTGGTAGATGTTCTAAGTGATTATGTGACACGTCAAATGTAATGAGATGAACGAGCTGACCGATGCCGCGCGGAAGTTCACGGATTTTATTCTCCCGCAGACTCAGCATTGTAAGACACTGTGGCAAAAAAAGAAGTTATGTTTATTATATAAATAATGTTCTACATTATAAATGTCCGGGGCATTGTATTTGCGAAAAAAAGGGGAAGGGGACAAGGTCGTATCTCTTATAGCTGCAATTCGTTATATATTACCCAGAGCAGCTATTGCAAATATAATCTTTTTGTTCAGATACATAGTGATCTGAAAAGTCACCATCTGAATAATGTACCATATACTATACAATCCTCACTATAGTTTTGGTGCTATATGGTGCACTCTTGTAAAGATGCAACCCTACACATGGAAGCCATTGTAGATAGGGCTTTGTAGCTCCAAACCCTCAAAGTGCTACTTACTTGTACACTATTAAGCCATCCAAATAAGATCTAGTGTAGGGTAAAGTCGCCTATTTTCGGTCAGCGCCTATTTTCGGTCACTTGGCAAAAATCGTGTAATTGCATCGGTCGTCGCCATTTTAAAAGCAATACCGGCATCAACTGTACGGGGGTTTTTAGCTGTCAGTTTATAACGACGAGGTCATATTCATTACACGATTTGGGCGAAGTGACCGAAAATAGGCGCTGACCGAAAACAGGCGACTTTACCCTACACATTATTTTCAAAATGTTTTGGGCGTCAAGCTGATGCCTGAAATTTGGCTTTGTTTCTATTAACACTTACAGCATTTCAAATGAGGTGTTAACTTGTAAACACACAGAAATGCCTCCTAAACCCTTTCAGGATTAACCAATCACACAATACTAAAAGGATTACCTGATGAAAGTTCCGGCAGTCCTCTCCTTGATAAAAGCATAAACATCTCACAACTTCTAATCCTACACTTATATCTGCTATTACAAAGTATTCCTGATGTCAGTTCAGGCAGACCACCCAATCCCCCTTCTCAGCCCAACGGTAGCAATAATGTCTGACACTTTCTAATCCTAATCCTTACTTCTAATCCTGCAAGGAAACATGACAATCCCGATCCACACTAACTAAGCCGTGGCACAAGTTGAATTGCTCACTCGGAGACATGAATCAGAAGTTTGGTTTGTAGGGATTAAGCTTACAGGGGAAAACATGGCACAAATAATTACACAGAAAATGGGTATCAGGTGATCGTGCATCACACTAAGGGAGTAGCGCTCCCAACACTTTTTCGGAGCCTATAATGTATGATTGCGCAATGAGACTGAAGAATGGGGGTCAACAAACAGTGCTTCTGTTTGCAGGGTTAGGGTTATCCATTGTTTTCTATATAAGGCCAAAAGAAATTATTGTGTTGCCCTCAGCGACCAACCCTAAAATCTCAAATTAGTTGGGGGTTTTTTTTCTCACAGATTTCAATATTAAATATCAAAATATTACTATTTTCAGCTTGAAATATATAAGTTTGCTTGAACAAATAGTTTTAAAACTATTATCACACTAGAAACATTAGTTAAATTGATATTACCAATTTTGTCTTGACATGAACCACAACAGCCACGGTTTGTCAGTAATATTTATCAGCCAGAGAAACCACTTCAACCGACCGACCTCAAAATTTGATTGGTTTCGGGTCCGGAGGTCCCAGGTTCGATCCCGGGTCCGGTCGCGGCGATTTATTTGTTGGTTATTCTTCCAAAATTGCAATATCGGTTAAAAATCTGGTTTGGGGGTTAGAGTTATAGACTAAGCCAAATTAGGCCAAGGGAGTTTTTGTAATACTTACTGTAAGATTTTCAATCTCTTCACCGACCTGGGTGATACGATTGAATCTCAGAAAGAGTGTGGTGAGCGATGTGAGAGTGTACACTACTTCGGGGATCTAAAATGAAAAGACACGAATTGACAATCAATCATTATTCTTAATTCTAACATAGAAAAATTGTCAATTCTTAAATAAGTGTAATATAGGGGATCCTGGATAGTATGTAGTTCATGTCATCCACAGGGCTTGAATTAATCAAAGGCAATTGCCTTAGATGTCCCACCTAGTTGCCTTGATGCCAAAAAATGTGATTGTTTACCAAAAATTGTGATTTCCATGATTTTGGAGGTAAAAAATCACGTTTTTTAGCACATTTTGGTCTATAATTAAAAAAATAATAAAGATTTTCAACAACAACAAAAACGATTCCTAGGGAATTGTATGAGGAATATAATAAAACTAGTATGACAAAATTTGACACAATATATTTTGAGTTATCTTTGCAGAACCTAAAATGGGACAAAAAACGTGTTTTTTATAATTTTTTCCAAATGGTCAATTTCATGATCATGGTTGGATTCATTGAACCCTTTCCTGCAAAAAAATGTATACTTTTATATAGATTAAATGAATAATGAAGGAGTTACGGCAGTTTTACGGAGGCTATACCGAAGGTGCACAGCCCCCTTAAAGGCATAGATGTGATCTTTTCCAGGGGGCACCCGCTATTCATGGGGTTTTTTAGAAAGTAGATTTTCTTACAGATTTACATTTCTGATCATAAATCTATTCTGAGTTACAGAGCGATACGATTCCTAATTACTTCAAAATCATGGTTTAAAGAGAGGAAAAAACACTGTCAGGTCTGCGCGACAACTTATTTTTCACTCTAAATTCACTCTGAAACCATAATTTTGAAGTAATTAGGAATCGTATTGCACTGTAACTCAGAATATATTTTTGATTTATTATCAGAAATGTAAATCTGCAAAAAAATCTACTTCCTAAATAAAATCATGAATAGAATAGAGGGCGCTCCCTAGAAAAGATCACATAATATGCCTTTGCTCTAGTGTGAGACTTTCTGACACTTGCTCTTTATTAGATATAGACAACAGCACCCACCTCTTTCAACTTATTATGCCTCAGATCAAGCACCTTGAGTTGTGTTAACCTCTCCAGTTCCGTGGGTAGCGTGGTCAGCCCATTCTCGTTGAGTGCCAATCTCTCCAGGTTGCTGAGATGGCCCAGCTCTGGCGGGAGACTCGTTAGTTTATTGCCATACAGGTACAACTCGACGAGCTGCGTTAACTGTTGAAGAAATCATTGATATGTTTAGAAAATATGCTAATAAAAGAATAACATTTATTAAATCTGTCTCACTCTTTGTCACGTTTGTAAACAAAAATATGGTTTTGCTCTGTTTCACACATATTTCTACTCCCTATATTACATGCACAAATTCAACCAATGTCTGACAGGTTTTTACAGATGACATCATAACAATAAATAGTAAATAATAAATATGCACACCTACCCATAAACAAATAAACAAATAATAAACAAACTGATGAATAAAAATAAATGAGTTAAATAAATAAATATATAAATAGATAAATAAACATCCATCAAAATTAACCAAGAGTGGGTTTTCTAAGGTCAAAATAAAAAAATTGAAAAATTAATAATAATAATAATTTTTAAATATCAAAAAATAAAAATAAACAAGACTAAATAAACAAAACAAACGAACACGCAGCAAACATAAAAATATACAATAAATAAATAAAAAAATCCAAACTTAAAATAAGGCTTCTCAGTACGTCAAAGAATTTCAGGTTCACCTTCATGATCAAACAATTATTTCAAACTTGCCCCCCCCCCCCGACTCAAATTGCCCATACATGTATTACATGTATATTACAGCATATCAAGTAATTAAACTGATCCCAAGGTGCCAAAACCCATCACCAAGAACTTCCCGTTTCGCTGCGGTCAACTTCCTCTCCTGAAATAGAAGTTTACACATTCCCTTGACCTGAATAGAGACAAGTTTGGATCAATTGATGGTTTTAATTCACAGTCAGACTAGACCCAAAAAAGGGAACATAAATAATGAAGAAAAATAATATTTTAATAATGGCTCTTTCAACACAGATGGTTCAAGGGGATCCTTTTTTCCCATTCATTTATTTATGTGCTTATTAATCTGAAGAACTGCTTTTTTTCCACAAAAAAATGAAAGAATGACAATATTATAATGATTTTTTGTTTTCTCCCTCTACAATGTAATTGCAAAAGGTTTTACAATTTGCCCAAATCACACAACTTCTTAGCAGACTCACTATTGTTTCAGTCGGCACAGGTAATCTCTGCTGCCCCCCACCCCCCTGTTGCAAAAAGGTACGCTATTCCTATCCTTGAACCCCACTCCCAAATAATATTAAATACAGTTTTAGATAAAATACTTACCTCTTTTACTGATGGAGGCAGAGAAGGAATCTGCAAAAGTGTTTAGAGAATAAAAAAGAATATACAGAAATTGGTAATAATAAACAGTACTTAAATATTCCAAAAGAATGATCATTATGTTTACCATTCAGAGCCTTATAGATATAAAGGAGAGTCTTGAGCTTGATGCGTTTGGCAACCAGTGTAGTGAGTTCAACAGAGGAGATGAGGGATTACGACGTGGAACCTGGAATACAATGCGGGCTGCACGGTTTTGAAGGCATTGTAGACGAACAATGTATTTGCCTCTGCAACCAGACAATAAGGTAATAACAATAACAATAACCCTCCTTGTTATCCCTGCTTGCAAGAAGTCCATTGGTGACAAAGCTTTTGCAGTTGCTGGACCTTCTATCTGGAACCGCCTGCCACAAAGTGTCTGTGAAGCCACATCTGTCAACCAGTTTAAGAAGTTGCTTAAGACTCACTTATTTTAAAATATTTCTCTGTGTATCTCATTACTATATGCTGTATACTGTATGTTGGATGATTTTTGTTTGTTTGTGGTTGTTCTGTTTTTTGTGCGTTTAGATCTTTCATTGAATAAGCGCGTTATAAACTCTAGTATGTATGTAAGGTACATATGGCATTGGCATAGTCTAATTTGGATAAAACAAGAGCCCGCATTGCATTGGAAGAAGCATCATGGTCAATACATTTGGTAACAGTCATTTTTACAAAGGAGCGCAGTTTATTGTAAAGATTGAAAATGAACTTAACACAACCTTGATGAGGCTTTAATATACAGGACAGCACATTTGTGTGATTTCACCAGCCATTCCCCGCCCCCCCCCCCCCCCCCCCACACACACACACATTCCCACCAACAGAAAATCAAAAATGTCAAACACGCTTTTGACCTACACCGCACCCCCCTCCCTCACTAACTTGAAGAACCCTCTACACTGCTCATATAGCAATCGTAAACTATCATGATTTTATCAAGATAATATCACTGAATAGAGAGAGACGACTCATTTCCCGCCGCAAGATTACCCTCTCCACAAATTGTTTTCCTTTCAGATTTCCTGTCAATTGACTTGACTGTATGATAGACCCATAATCTAACAATCATTGCCAGCCCAGGGGCTGTTTCACGGTTACAAGGCCGGCCTAAAAAAAAAAGTTTGATTGGCGTAACCCGACCGACCCTATTTTAACCCCCGACCCTAATTTTTTTTTTTTTTTTTTTTTTTTTTTTAATTAAAAAAAAAAAAAAAAATTGTGTGTGAGAAAAAGAAATAAAGACAGTGAAAATGTGTATTTGTGCCATTTGTTTATGTCTGTATGGTATATGTTTGCTGGTATATAAAATTTCATAGACGTTTTACAGATTAAAAAAAAAAAAAAAATGTTACGCCAATCAAACCTTTTTTTTAGGCCTAAGGCCACACAGAGAAAAAAACCTGTTCTTTCCATTTTCAAATTTCTCTTTTTTTAAAGAAAATGTTTTATTTCTTTTTGCACTTTTTTAGAAGACAGACATTTGAAGAAAAAAATTGGAACATTTCTAAAAATTCTCCAAAATGTCCTGAAATGTTAGGGGGAATGCCTAACCGACTGACCCTACTCGAGGTCTGTTTGCCTGTAGAACATAGTGTTTTTTCTTTTCTTGGCATAACCTTTTTTCTTTTAATACGAAATGAAGACATCACATTGGACCTTGGCCCATGTTTAACCCATTTTCCCCCTTAACACACGTCCTGTTGAAGCCTTCAGACTTGATTCAGTTAGGAAAAGATACACAGTATCTAATGTTTGGGAATAATAAAGTTAACCTTATTTGAACTTTTGTGATGTAAGTTTTATAAAATAGGTTATGACTATTAAGGCCATTAAGTTGGTCTAACAGACAGAAGTGCATGCCTAATGCGTGAATATAAAATAAATAAATAAATATATTAAATTAATACATTTTCTATATTTAATTACATTTCTAATCTATAAAGCTTGCTGTTTCTTGTCTGACACTATGCTGGTTCCCTGCACCCTGGATCCCCGGGCCAACTCATCCATAGGTACAGGCTTCGCATTTGCCGGCCGTAAGGCCTAATAAAAAAATATGTTTGTTTCCGGTAACATGCTGACAAAAAAAAGAGGGTCGGTCGGTCGGGAAAAAAAAATATTTTAGATTCACCATGTAAATTAATTGCAAAGCTTCCGAATTTTGACGACATCGCAATCTGAACGCCAACTTTTGAGGCAAATTTCATGAAAACGTGCAACTTTTTGGGAAATGTGGAACAAGATTTGGATGGTCCGCACAGGGGGAGTCTAAGGGTGGGTGCGCCCCCCTCAGAGTTTTGAAGATTTTTGACAAATCAACCCACGAATGACGCCACCATTTGGTGCACAATTTTCACACAAAATTGCCACTCCACCCCCGTACAATTTTGTTTTTTAGTGTTTCTAGTTAATCATATTCAAATCCACACGTACACTTTTTAGTACGAGTCAATGAAGCATACTTGAAGGAGCTAAATTTAACATATCTTATTTTAGATTTACACAACATACGTAATGCGCAAATCATGAACAAAAATAATTACCCTGAAATTGTATATTAAATCTAGAATATTAAATCATTATTTTGGATTTGTAGAGAAACCCATTTAAGTTTGCGATAGCGGTGTGGTCTCGACCGACCTCGTGGTCAAGATTCGCTCAGCGTTTTACACCGTTTAAATCATGCAAATTCACGCCCAGAGTGTACATAGGTTTACATTGGAGGAAGGGAATTCCCTGAACCATCACACGTGCGGTAAAATCTCACGATTCTTTGCTGAAACCTGATCCAATCTCTTCTGTGTAGGGGATAGGGGATAATCCGCAGCAGCTGCAGTGGAGCAACGTAAAACTGGGGATTTTATTTTTTTATTTATATTCGTACGGACGAACGGAAAGTAAAGTTCGGAATTGTTGCAGAATTCATGGAAATGGGTACATTCAAATTGGACCTTCGGCAAAATGGGAATGTAAAACTAAATAGGAATGTAAAATTTTTATTCTCTCAATACATTTCCGTAAATTTGGACTGAAAAAATACGAACGGTAGGTAGAAAATAAATTTAATTTTTTGATCAAATTTTTACTGTCGGCAGGTTTTAAGAGGGTCGGTCGGGTTACCGGAAACAACAATTTATTTTTATTAGGCCTAACCGCCACTTCACCACATTACATTGTCGATCTGTTATGGCATGGTAAAATAACAATCAACACACTGTAGCTGAGATACTGCATCGAACCAGGGATACTATTAATTTTGGGATAAGTCGTATACCAACGTACGTAGCGAAAACGGACCTTTTGAATATTTGAATAAATTATGATAATCGTCTGGAATGCGTCGGTGACCGGCGTGTTAGTCAGCATAGAATTGGTGGCGCTGTGCACGCAGTCTGGATTTACACACAGCTTGCTGTCAAAAAATGATACTGACACTGGAGTTGGTTATCCAACTCCAGCGGTTTTTGGATGAAATAATTTAGTTCCAATGTGTGATGAATTTTATGGGGTCATATAATCAAAATCCCGGGCAAAATCCATTGTTACATTGAAAGTAATGGAAATTCAAAATTAACGACCGTTCGTGTCTACCATCGTCTGCTACAAACCCTGCTACAATCACGCCTCATCAGTATAGCGCCATCAATTCTATGCTGACTAAGTTCAATTTAAAAGTGGACCCGATAGGCAAGCTCAGTGGCACACCCCTGATCGAACGTTGAATGCATTGATGCGCTACCATAGCTATGGCGCGATGGGAAACGCGCTATAACATGTGTGTGAAGTCCGGTGCTGTGGTGAGCGCAGATACACAGTACATGTAGTTTGTGCCAATCAGCAAATTTGTTATCATTCTAAGCGTGAAGCTAACTTGATCGAATTTATCTGTGGATCTATTTTTCGTCATTCATGAATTACTGTGGTGGCCTAATTGGCGTGTACCTGTATCTATGGATAAGTTGTGTGGAGCCCATTGATGCAGGGAACCAGCATAGTCTGTCACCTGCTGTATTGTTGTCTGACACTTGCCTAATTAGGCATGCAAGTGTGCATTGTATAATGGTCGATTCTTTGACCTCAAACAGATACAAATTGACACCAAAATCAATATAATTAGGCTTAGAATATTTAGAGAGTTACATCATTTTTCAAAGCGAAACGGCAAATTTCAGACACCCCCAAACCCCTCTTGTGTCAAAATGGTCTGGTGATCACAGTGCATCAGATCAAATATTGGGCATCCCCTGTATAGTAGCCCTACCACTCATTCAAATTTGTCAATCATATGTATACATGTACATACAATCGAATTATTAAATTGTGTATTGTGACTATGAACACTTACCGACTGCTTGCTGAGGTCTAATCTCTTGTCTCCACGCTCTTTACACTTGGCAAATTCTTTGCTAATATCCTGTAAAAACAATAAAAATATATCCACATCACAAATTTCCAAATAAGCAAAATGGTTCCAAACGCCAAAAAAACCCAATCACACAAACAATTACATCTTTTTACAGTACGTTTAATACATAAATTTTGTGTGTACTAAACAACACTTACCACATCTGCGTGTACGGGTCGATCTTTCTTCCTGCCGGTATTCTTTATGTTATTGTCTGACACCATGAGAGTCACTTGTTTTTTTGCACTTTCCGGGGTGGTAGAGGCACCTTTGTCCCCTTTCCCCTTGTCCTTTGTCTTTGTATCGACCTCAAGTGTACCACCTTTTGCAGCCGCACTCATAATTATTGTGTTTTACTCTCCTTTAGTTCAGAGAAAAGGATTGCCTTCAAATCGTCCAACCTTTCAGGGTGCTGAGAGAATATTCAATATGTCCCTTGACTTTCCCTTCATTCAAGTCCAATGTTTACAACCTCATTTTCTTGTGCAATGGATGAATACTGATCATCAATATGCAGATACTGTTTCACTGTTTGTGCAATGTGTGTTCAGCACTGTTGAATTTAACCACCACTCATAATGTCTGCGTAACTTTCCGTAAGTCGAAAGTGAAGTAAATCGGGTTTCTCAGTTCATGCCAAACCTGGAAAAATGAAAAATTAAATAATTAGTATTTCAACAGCATGCATAGGAGACATTATTTAGTACAAGAAAAACATTTCCCTTTGAGTATCATGTGAATTATGGTGAAATTAAGGGGGCAGGCAATTGGTATGATATCAATTTCAAAACATGGATCAGGGTCAGAAATTCGACGCGAATCCATTCGCGCAAAGATTCGCGTACATTATCACTGACGGGAATCCATTTGGATTCGCGTAAAAATCATGCAAAGTTGTGGCCTATTTCGTTGTGTTACAGGTCTTCTTTACCAACCTTCATTTTGCTCCGAAAAATTGCTAAAATCCGGCCCGATTATTTTCTGTTTATGTATTTATATGCATTAAAATTCAGCTTGTTTTCCAAACAAAATAAACTACGAAATAAAACCATGTCGATGGAGGTTTACGTTCCAATCAGACCGGCCTACAAGCTTGATTTAACATTTGTTTTTCCGACATCCGGGCGTCGTACAATTTGATAAACAAATTTACATAATAAATAAAACGTCATGCGCAATGAACGTCTGTGATTGGATATAATTTGCGGAAGGTGAAATCACGCACGAGGCAATTAATTTCCGCACGTGGGTACCATCTACCCTAAAATTAATATTTCCCATAGTTCAATCAAATAAAACAATTATTGGAATGTTTCTACCGTTTTTGGTTTCAATTATTAAAGAAAAGGATAACAATATTAACGGAGATATGGAAAATATATTATTAAAAATGTTGATGCTCAAACAAATATAATTTGAACACAATTTTGGGACAGTAATGCACCGCGCGCGGGACCGGGGGGGTATGGGGGTTGATGGTAAACATCTTGGTTTTTTTCACACGCTTTGACAGCTACGTTAAGAGTAGATTCTCGCAAGATGCATTTTGCGAGAATCCATTTGCGAGAATCCAGATTCTCGCAAAATTCCCCTGCGAGAATCCAAATGGATTCTCGCACTTGGTCGCGAATTTCTGACCCTGTGGATACAGTTGTAACCCTATACAATTCTAATACCAAACTTAGGCCCAAAAAAAAAAAAAATTGACTTGCCCTTTCCGACCGACCCTAATTTTCGGAAATCTAGGGTCGCTATTTTTATTTATTTTATTTTTTTCAAAAATTTTTTTTCTTCAAAATTTAAAAAAAAAATTAAAAAAATTGAAAGAAGCACATAACAATAAAGAAAGATCAAAACGTGTTTTTAAGTAGTATCTGCTTGTTTAAAAATTAAAAAAAATTAAAAAAATCTTTAAAACATGTTTTTGTGCAGTAAATTTTCAAAAAATTTCAACAAAAAAATCCGACTGTCCGACCCTGACTTTGACCCTGAAAGGGCAAGTCAACTTTTTTTTTTTTTTTGCCTTATACAGGTACTGCTGGTTCTGATTTGTGCTGTGCTGTGCTGTAGCCACGTTTCCAAGGGAATGGAAATAAACAGCTTTTAGAAAACTTTGCATTTGTGTACCATGCAGTGGGTGTTTACTTGAATTAGGGTCTCTGACCAACTATAGAGTACATGTACATGTATAGACAGACCGGTCTCATTGTTTTTTGCATTGCAATACTATAAAAGTGGATATTTTCGTGTTTGTAATTGTTTGCGTTTCGAACAAGTTTGCTTGTTTTTATTTTCGCGATTTTGAGCTTCATTACATAGACCTACACATAAAAGGAATATATTTGTGCGTTTTTATTTTCGCGCTTGCTGATCTTGGCGCGAAAAGCATGAAAATAAATGTAGTGTGAAAATTGCCACTTTTACAGTAATCATCGGTTCTTTTCAGGGAGTAACAAAAATGACTGGCGAACTGTAAGTACAAAATGTGTAGTGTTTTCAACCTACTTTTGGTCCCATTTTATTTAAAGACCCGTGTATACCCCTAGATAATGTGGACAGTGTAAAAACATTGATTTCTCTTTCTAAATTGTGTGCTATTTTATTTATTTATAATAACATGACTATTCTGCATTAAGCTAAATGAAACACATAACTGGACTAATACTAATAGGTATCAGATAAGGTTGCAAGTAATTCCCGGGTACCCGGGTACCCGCCAGTTATCTCGGGTACCCATATTAAATGATAAGTTACTGAATTAATGTATTTTTTGATTGTTAGAGCATGATATGTGGTGTGTAATTTATGTGTGTAAATTCAAAAACTGGGTATGTAAATTTAAGGGTTTGTGTACAAAGTATAGGCCATGTGGACAAAACTGGGTGTGTATTATTTACAAATTTGGGTTTGTAAAACACTCCCTCCATGGCTGGCTGCCTATTGAATCGCTAACCTAAATGTAGAAACATGTGAATCCTTATAGTGAGAATGTAGTAACTCATCCCACCCCTGCCACCAAATGCAAAACATTCTCCACAGACTACAATGCGAAGGTAGAAACCACAGAGTGTATTCCACTGATATCAGCAAAGTTTTTTACATAAGAGTCAGGATCGATCTTTCATCCCTTGATTTAACATTCCACTGTATTAGAATCCTGTGCCTGTGATAAGCTGCGCAGCTGCACCCATTGCAATATGCTCTGATGTCACTGTGGTAGAATTAAATGAAAGAATCACCATTTTCGGTGCCAATAAATGTATAATTTGTAATCTAAGGAAATGCAGCACGGTGATTCATCTGGCACCATTTAAGTGAAGACTGCACCATATCACCACTGCCATTACATGTAATGGCGTGAAGCATCACCATCCCACAACTGCCACCAAATGTAGGTAGTAAACACATTTTGCAGACTAGGAGAGAGGAAAAGAATCCCACAGCTTACGTCAAATGTATTGTTACCTACTTTCTTTAATCCTAACCCTAGAACTGTAACAGTGGGGATGGATCAAAGAACAGGGAGAGGGGGTTAAATGACAATATGTCTGCCACCCCCAGGAATTGAACTCGGGTCGCCGGCATGACAGGCGAGTCAAACAACCATGACACTGCGAGCGCTGGGCTTGCCAGGATAAATTTTTCGCACACAGCATAGCTACCTGGGGTTTAGTACACCGGGGATAGAAGTTGTGTGCGCGCGCGCCTAGAAATACTGCTGGTTGTATGGTTCTGTGTGGTGAAGTAGGGTTAAGGTTATAAGGCACCACCCACACCAATATGTAACATACATTGAAAGAGGGAAGGAAGACCACGTTATTCCACCACTGCCATCAAATGCAATTACTGTATAATTGTTTACCACAAGGGAAGGGATGTTACACAAAAGTCTCATAGAAAATGATAAAAAACCACACAAAGACACAGTTGCTAAGTAATACACAACATTACTTTACAGAATGAGGGAAGATATCCCACTACTGCCATCAAATGTAACACATTACTTAAAACATGAGAAAAGACCGCACAATCTAGAACGCATCAATCCAAAAAAACTTTTTACCAACACCCAGAAACCCAAGCTCTTTTAACATCAGGCTCAACCGAAAAGCTCCCTGAACAGAGACAGAGGACTCCACTACCTTACAGCAACTTACACACACTGCTATTGAGCAGGCTTCCCGTTAAGGTTTGAAATATGCGCGTCCACGTGGACGCAAGTTTGCCGACGAGGTGGCATAAAATTGCGTCCAAACGGAAATGTGTGCATCAATGGGCTGATTGTTAGGGCATCTATTGTCGAAATTGTGTCTGATGTCATCCGACGTGTTTCAACTTAAATCCAAGATGGCGACTCACCGGCCCGTAAACCCGAAAATCACATTATAGCGAGCATAAGTGTAAGAAAATGCACAGATTTCACTAAATAAACCTATTTCCAGTGAATCCAGTGAATCTCCACTATAAATTTGCATTAATTAAGTGTGATTTAGCTGACAATTTGTTTTCTTCGAATAAGCGTATTAATTATTATTTTGTCGAACTTTTATTTTCGGGTTTCGTGAACTTTGCGCGTCAACTGGACGCAAAATACACATTTCTTGAGTTTAAAAAGGCGTCACAAATTTTCAAAATCGCGTCTGGATGCAATGACATGCGCTAACAGGAAGCCTGCTATTGAGTCATTGTCCACCACAGCCTGATCGCGATGGTGGCCAGGCTCAATAGTGAAGCCGTCAATAGCGCCTTCATGTGTTATTGGGGCTGACGAGAGGCAAGCGAATTGCTGCCAGAAAGCTTCCCCAGAGGTAAGCTTATTTCTAGTTGTAATTGTAATCTCCCAAATATAACATAGCACTACCTCAGAAATTCACAGCAACGCATTGCGCATCTCCTGCTTGGTTGGCCCAAACATTGGGGCATTGAGCAGTATCTCTACAAGACAAAACAATACAAGATCCCACAGCTGCCACCAAATATACATGTATGCAACACTTTTTCTTTAGTACATTGAGGGAATGCAGCACTATCCCGCTACTGGCACCAAATCATAATGTCCAACTATTGATCAAATATATTGTTTCCATTATCCCTAACCTTCCTAGACACTACAATTCACTACGGCCAAAAACAATGTCTATGCGCATGCTACGGCATTGATTCAATGACATCATCAGAGCTGATATGTGGGTACGAAATCACTGCCCAGGGCAGCGTTGGCAGCTTAGCTCAGTGGTTAGGGATGCGGCGGTGGTGATTGAAGACTCTATTTGTTAGTAATGGGAGAGGACATTCGAATCGTAAAATAAGAGCTTCTCAATGGCGTATACATGTACATACGATTCATACACGGGATGCGACTCTTGGCATAGCAACCAGAGTGAAATTAAACGTAGCAACACCAATGATTGACACCTCACACGCTCATGAGACGCGCGATGTGATTCATAACATGAGGGCACTAGCAAAACTAGTAGCTTCGATCCAGGGAATGACAAGCAAGCGTGTAGTGGCAAAGGCCTGGTATTCCACCTTTGACAATTAAGCTAGTTCGCTAATTCAGAACAGAGTGCATTCTGGGGGAAAATTATGGGGGATAAACATTGCCGTAAATTGCACTAATACACAGAG
Source organism: Ophiura sarsii (assembly GCA_035610835.1). Classification (NCBI taxonomy): domain Eukaryota; kingdom Metazoa; phylum Echinodermata; class Ophiuroidea; order Amphilepidida; family Ophiuridae; genus Ophiura; species Ophiura sarsii. Next base: position 10,067,440 of record CM069453.1, read on the forward strand.
TAGGCCTTATAAAAGTTCAAGTTTGTATGCATTTCATTCAAGCAGTGTTGGCTGAATTTAAACCCTGAAGTATATTGTCATTAACCCTAACTTCTTAATCGTATCTTTGATAATTAAACTATCAGGGGAGAAAAACAGGTCAAATTTGCCCGCGCCAGGGATCGAACCCGGGCCGCCCGCGTTACAGGCGGACAGGCTAACTGATTGCGCTAGCGGGGGAGCTCCCATTTATTTGACAGCTCGCCAGATCATTCCACGAGGCTTTTGTGCCCTCTGGTATTGCACTGGTAAGTTTAGGGTTAATAATATTTTATTGCAATTCAGGGAGTTAAAATAATTTTGGGATGAGTAAAAATCATGCTTTTAGTTATACATGTACATGTAGAACACTAAAAAGCTCCCAAAAAATAGCTTCCAGCATGTGTAGAGTATTAATGGGAATAGCGTGGGAATTCCTGTGTACTAGTAATAGTATATCCCCTATGTGTTATCCCACAATGCACTGGGTTTCTACATTCTGCCTGATTCTAAATTACCGAACTTGCTTATTTTACCCAGTTAAAAAAATGCCTAGGAGACTTTGTTAGGCAATTTTACCTTATGTTTGAGACCACCCTCCTACTTAAAAGTTAAATAGATTAGATTGTTGTTTATTTAGTGATTTTTCTTTTTTCTTTTTCAACATCGAGAATACTATTAGTAATACTATCACTAGACAAGGTGCTAAACACTAACAATATTAACTGTCAAATTTGACATATTTAAGCTTAACTAGTTTACTGAAGACGACTGGCAGAGAGCCTGATGCACAATTATAATTATTTACAAATTACCAGGATTGACAAAGGTGATTTAATACTATAATTAAGTGAATGCATAAAAACCACAAACAGTAACACATAAATATTACCCATAGAAGTTCTGCCGAAGTTCTCAATTGTTAAGTTGCAGAGTGCATAAATAAATTCCACTTCTGAATTCTGTTTCAGGATCAACTACACACAAACACAACATCAATTCAATCATTGAATCATTCCACATTCCATGTCATGATTCACGAATTATAACAAACAATAACTACCAAGACAATCACTGACATCATTGGATTATACATTACATAAAAAGAGACAATGACAACAGTTTACCGTTATAAAAAGTGATTAACTCCATACCCCACAGTGACAGTGATCACACACAACACAAAACTGTACACTTAAAATCACATAAAAGGCACTCTCATCCCGACAGTTTTAACACAGCAGAGTGATCACACAGAATCAATGTCCTGCGCAGATTTCTATTCCGATGTCGATCGTCCGAATCAAACTCAAATTAAAAAGTCTTGCACAGAAATTTAGAAATATTTCATGAATGCAACATCAAAAGTGACATACCTAGTAGCTAAAAGTTGTATGCAATCCTCTAATTTCCAGCATTAGGATGATATTTTGGCTCTCAAAAATCGAGGTCACCTCAGATTTCGTCCTGCAAATGACTTTTCACAAGTTCCCTGTAGTAAGTAATGCTAGAAGTATTTTGGTAGAGTTTTCCTAGTTGAGAAAGTATATAATTTTTACGGCAATATTTTATGAAAAATAATTTGTGTTTCTGTTGGTTCTTATCAATTGACGAGACTGTGTTTTTTTCTGTGACTGAAATGCTCAAAAATCCGTTACAATTTTACAAAAAGTTAGATCAATTTTTATCTTTCTTTAGAACGCCTTTCTGCAAAGGGCAGGGTAGTCATCTCCAATGCGCATGTGCAATTCTGAGCCCAGTACAACTGACGTCATTTGGAGGTCACTTGTGGTAAAAATGTCAAATACATCATTTTCATAATACTCAGGTAATACTGATAATAAATAGTAGCTATGGAAATGAAAGAAACATGAGAAATTGAGAAAGATTGGCATGGTACATGTATGAACAAGAATATGGAGTCATGGACCGATCTCAAAAGTATTAAAGGCATATTATGTGATCTTTTCCAGATGGGCCCTCTATTCATGATTTCTTTTTAGAAAGTAGATTTTCTTGCAGATTTACATTTCTGATCATAAATCGTTAATAAAGTACATTGCAAGTTACAGAGTGATACGATTCCTAATTACCTAAAAATCATGGTTTTAGAGTGAATTTACTAGAGTGAAAATATAAACTGTGTCGTGTCCCGACAGTTTTCTCTAAAACCATGATTTTGAAGTAATAGTAAGAATCATATCGCCCTGTAAGTGTAACTTGGAATGTATGTACGATTTATGATCAGAAATGTAAATCTGCAGGGAAATCTGCTTTCAATTTTTTGTTCGATGTTGAGGGCGTTCCCTGGAAAGATCACATAATATACCTTTAAGATGCGAATACATCAAACCCTTTTTCGTTCACTGCGCTCGCTAACACAATTGACCCATTTTACGTTGTCAAATTTGGTCTAATACCAAATTGGTATGAAATTTAGCCGTTTTATGCTTTTATCGTCAACATTTTGGTCTTATTTAACCTCATTTATAAGAAAATGTGCGCACAGCGCGGGAAAAGTTGCCTTTTTATGCTAAATTGTCCATTTTCTTTCTTATTTGGGTGGGGGGGGGGGGCAAAGTGGGGTGGGGGGGGGGGGGCAAAGTGGGGTGGGGGGGGGCAACAAAATATTTTTGGGGAATGCCTCCCTGGGGCCCCTGTAGTGCCGTGCCGCCACTGCCAATGGGTGTTATGCCTCGGGAAGTTTCCACGGACAGTTGCGCAGTGATGGAATTTAGTCTAGTAGTATTGAAGAAGACACATCCCACAGTTGCCACCAAATATCTAGGCCTACTTCTTGGGTATCCGGCATAAGTTTCGATACCTTTAACATAAATTATATACAGGGTGTCTCAAATAAAATAATAACGCACCTTTAGAGGATTGTAACTCTCTGAATAAGAGTCAGAACAATAAACGACAAAATAAAGGCAAAATAGTCTGTTATACTTTAAAGAAAACCGGATGTGATTCGGTTCAGTAATTCCAGAGAAATGAGCAATTACGTAACATTAGTCTGGGAACACTTCCATCCAAGTTTGCTCATATTGAGTGATTCAGACAGCACATACATCTCATATCAATACTTCTCTACAAAATTACATGGATTAACGTGTTTTTATGGTTCTATATTTTTTATTTTACACCAAATAAGATGCCAGATGAGACCAAAGTTTAACACAAAATATAAAATAAAAGTTGTCTAGATTATTTTCATCACATTTTATACTTAAGGGAGCGATCGTTATTTATGGCAGGGGGGGGAATGGGCATTTTTCACATTTTTTCACATTTTTTTTTCAGATCCCCCCTCCATTTGCTGTTATTTATTTCGGGTTCCCCCCTAACAACTGACAAAATATTTCAGGTTCCCCCCTGGCAATTTTTAAGAAACTATTTTTCACAGTAAACTTTGACATGTATATTTTTAGTCAGTGAATATATATAGGTACACTCAATTATAAGGCTGTACATTGCAAACTACAACAATATTTCATGAGTGAAAATTGCATATATGTGAAACTTTAAGTATTTAAACAAACACACAATATCATAGGATTTTTACACTCTATATTTTATTTCAAAATGTTTGCATTCATCAGTCTCATAAAACCATCTGACTTTACACCTGTTTTTGGCACGATTGTGGTACATTTTGGTTCTAAACAAGCTTGTAGCAAAGAATATTGCATTTTGGTGACTGTTATGCGCGCGTAGCGCGCGATTTTTTTTCATATTATGTACTTTTGACCATCATGATTCCATGATTCCTCTGGTCAAATGACCGACAGTGCCAATCTCAACCGACACGACGTCAATATCACCCCCTCGCCCCCCCCCCCCCTCTGGCTACGCCACTGTTGCTATCATTAGATTCACTTTCACTACTCTCCCTGCTCGTGATATCTTCATCCATGTCTTCATTTTCAATGTCATCTCTTTCAGAATCTTCACTCTCCATGCCCTCATCTGGAACTTCTCCTCCTGTAGTGTCATTTCCAAACAGCTCTTTTTTCATTTTTTTTTCATTTTCTCTTTCCTTCTTTCCTCTTTTTTTTTCTTTCTCTGAGAGTTGAAAAAAAATGTCGCGTTCCCCCCTCATTCCTTAAAAAAAATATCGCATCCCCCCCTCTTTCCGGAAAAATAATTTCGCGTTCCCCCCTAAATTTTACCATTCCCCCCCCTGCCATAAATAACGATCGCTCCCTAAGAACAGTAAAATTTAAAAATGTGTACGATATTGTTCAATCTTTTTATAACAATTGGAAACAAAATTATAGTAATTTTAGTACATTGTCGTTAATAAACCAAGTTCAAGATCTAATAACATCGCGCATACAACTTATCAAGCTTCTACAAGCTGTCCCAAAATGATTAGTACCCATCGATGCCCAAAGTTCAATAATTTTTGTCATCTTCAAAATCAATGGGATTAGTTAGGTCCGTTGTTTTACATCATCTTTGTCATATTGTACTTTTTCATTAGAATTTTAGATCATGAATATCGGATTTATCAAACTCAAGATACACTCGATCCATTATGTAAAACATGGTGATTTCACCTTTTCGGCAAAGTGCTAAAACATTGTGTGCTATTACAGCTTGTTTGAAAGAAACTTGTGTATTCTCACAATCTCTTGTCTACTTAATTATACTCTTGTGTGTCTTTCTGTTGTAACTGTCATTAGTTATGGGTGTTCAAATCATTCATAATTCTTCTCCTTAATTCAATTTAACGGGTAAAAGAAGTATGTCACACTTGAGTGACCCCATGCATTGTTTTATTTGACAAGTGTTTAGGGACTTCTAAATAAAGTGGTATTTGGTGAATCACCAGGCCCTCAGACGGATCATTGAATTAAGGCATGAAAGTTTAAGAATCTTCCTTTGGCCGTAGAGTTTATTGACTACTCAAAGCATTCGACTCTACACCGAGACCGCATGTTTGAAATCCTACAAGCATATGGAATTCCAGGAATCATCATTGATGCAATCAAGGCAATATAATAAAACGACTCTATACTGCTTTGGTGATTTCTCCAGATGGTGACACTGATCATGTTTACCAACTTATTGACCATGAACTTCTAAAAGTGGGTGTAACATTTATATACAAAATGATAGACTAAACGCTTAGCTTTCATGCCGTTTATTTCATTTAATTTGGTTTTGTCAATCCTGAGATATGATCAATTAATTAAAGTTACCTAAAATCGATGTTGTGCCACTTTACAGAAATTATGCTCTACGCATCAAACCGATACTAACTTGTTCTTCAAATGGGCATCAATCCGTCTTGAAACATTAAGGGAGGGTGGAGGAATTCGGTCTGAATTTTAAAAATATTCAGTTCTGTTTGGCTACACAAACACTCATTCTATTATTTAAAACTATTCAATCGCAATACAAAAAAAGAAGAAAAATAACATTTGCAAAGACCACTCGAACAGGTGGAATATTTGTTTCTCCAGAGTAAACATTTATTCATTGCAAACTTTAAAGAGACACAACGTCGAATTTAGGTCATCTCAAGATTGACAAAACCAGGCCAAATCAGATGAAATAAACTGCATCTGAAAGCCGAGCATCTAATCTCTTAATATGTATAAACAATTTACACCAACTTCTAGAAGTTGGTCAATAAGTTGGGTAAACACGTGCATGGTTTTTTGGGACACCCTGTACATACATCCAATGTCCAAACTCTGAATGGCCATGATCTTGATTTCAAGTATCTAGGATCGTCACTACCAGATACGTGTCGGAAAGCTCAGGCATGGGGTTGCACTTGCATGCAACAAACTTGTACAAACTGATAGCTTGATCTGGAAGTCAACTAGTGATGATAGAAACATCAAAATCAAGTTTTTCAGGGCATGTGAGCTCATAAATGACTACTGCGAGAGAACCGCCCCTTGGATAGCATGAATCAGTGTTTCTATCATACAGCCTTAGAATTGCCTGAATAGGCTAATAACAGCGCCCTACGTACATGACGTAGTACCTGACTAGAATGTATGCACATGTGTATGTAGGCCCTATCGTGACACTAATGATTAATCAATCAAGTCCAATTGGCCAACATCGAATCCTACACCTGCTGAGCACGATCATGGTCGGTTTGTACACCCCCATCTACCGTTTCATTGACTCCAACGTTGTTGATCCTGGGAACGGCCATGGCGTTATATACCGAGAAAAATACGCCGTCATTTCATTTCAAAATTATGTCGAAATCTTGATTTTATTTTACTTAAACTGAACATCAGAACGAAGGGAAATACTTGCTTAACCCAGTAACTTGATAAGATGGATGAACAGACTGATTCATCCGGTGAGTATGAAAGGTTTTGTGTGGGGTTTGAATTTGTGATGGACGACAGTACAGTGAATCGTGCAAGGCCAAGTCAAGGGCCAATGTTTACAAACGTTACACACGCCCGAATAGGCCAAGGCGTGTTGAACAATGGTATGAATCATCCGTTTTACGGACTGTTATCTTATCAGATGGGGTGTGGGCTTGGCCTACATTGGCCTGCACATACCAAAAGGAGATCATTAACTTAGTGGGTTTGGACAATTTAAATTTATTTATAGACAAATTCTGTCATCATGATCACTTGTCAAAATAAAGAATGACTTATGATGAGCATTCACTCAGTAACTTCATCAGTCTTCAGTCTTGCTGTAGTCTGAACTGAGAGTGGGACTCTCTGCTCGAGAGGTGGCACAATTTCCTGGGGGAGGGGGCTGATGATATATTAATTTTTAAATACGGCAATCCTGTACTTGTAGACTTGTTGTAGTGTATTTTAGGGGGATTAAATTGATTTGACAAAACTTGTCAGTCGTCAAATTCATGAAGTATACGGTTTATTCTGTCAAATCAATTTATCCCCTAAAATACAAGATTTCCAAAAGGAGGACCAGAAGGGTTTTTTTCTCCATAACTTGGGGTTGTTTACATATATCACAATGACCAACCTGCAGAGCTGCAGACAGCTAGGAATAAGCTGACTATGTGTGTTATAAATATTAGCATTCTAAAGATCATATGTACTTATTTAAAGACTTTGGTTGATCAATTTTTATAAGGCTAATATTATAACAGTTCCAGTTTCCCGACTCTGGTCAGAAAAAAATGCAGATCAAATATTTCATTATTTCCGCTCATTCATATTTTCATATTTTTCAACCTTTAAAGAAAAAAAATTGTTTTAATGCGATCTTTCACACGAAAGATGCATTTTCAACATTCTTTACGATATGGCATGGCTGGTACTACACACTATATATAGGCCGACTTGTACTGTACATGGAAGTCCAGATAACATAGTGTACATACTAACATGATTTTATCGATGTTTCCTACCTTTGTAGATTACATAGATTTTTAATTATTTTGCAACTGTGGGCTTGGTGTAAATCCTATGAACTCTTTCGTGATTAATGCACAGACATCAGGGTTTTTTTTCTGTTAAAAATATTGAAATTTATAAGAGATGCGCCACTCGTTCGAACTCAAGAAAATAGTGGTAAACAACAAAATATCATGTACGTTGAGCAGTCTGTGCAATGTCTAGTCGGACAATCTATTTTGTTTTCTTAATATTATTACCTTTTGATTCTCAAAACATTTGACTGCATTTTCAGTCACGTTTCTCTCCGTAAAATTGAGATTAAAAGTACGGTACTAAGATACCGGAAGCTTCTAGTATAATAGTTGTGTGAATTTTTTTCAGAGATTTCTCTGATCCCACAACTGCCACCAATTGAATCCGTAATGGGGTTTCTTAAGGGGGCTGTGCACCTTCAGGTACAGCCTCCGTAAACCCGCCGTAACTTCTTCAATATTCATTTAATCTATATTAAAGTATACATTTGTAACAAAAAAAAGAAGATTCCTAGGGAATTGTATGAGGAATATAATAAAACTAGTATGAGAAAATTGGACACAATATATTTTGAGTTATCTTTGCAGAACCTAAAATGGGTAAAAAAACATGTTTTTTCCATTTTGTTTCCCAAATGGTCAATTTCATGATCATGGTTGGATTCATTGAACCCTTTCCTGCAAAAAAATGTATACTTTCGTACAGATTAAATGAATAATGAAGAAGTTACTGCAGTTTTACGGAGGCTATACCGAAGGTGCACAGCACCCTTAAATGAGATTGTTTCTTTATGGGATGAAATTCAGAAATTCAGAATGATTTGAAACACATTGACATCAATCAATATCAGTGATATTTACCCTCTCCTTTCTTGGCACTACAAATAATTATATACCACTCTGCTCTCATTGCGCTTTCAAGAAAGGTTATATCGTAAGAAAACTTATAACATGTAGTTTTGTGACGCAAAGTCACAAACGTAAAGATTTGTAAATTTGGTTTGGAACATTGCACTAATTTTCGCAGTAATATTCCACATTTTGTGAGCAATGTTCAAGCACTGTTTAAGTAATAAACTCTCTTGTAGTACTTGAACTACACTGAGCCAAAAAAGAAACTTATAAAAAAAGAAACTTATAAAAAAAGAAACTTATACAATTTTAACAGATCACCAAATAATATTCTGTGCATGAAAATGTATCAAATTTGGATACAATATTACTGCAATGTATCGCTTCAAATGGCAGTCAATAACCAATTGTTTGCTTCAATGACACAAGAGAAATGTGCACTGCCCCTATGGTGATCTGTTAAAAGTTTCTTTTTTGGCTCAGTGTATTAACAACCTCTTATCCATCCCCCACCCCACCAATCAATGTTGAGGGTCCCAACAATCAAGGGTGGCGCTGGGTCAAAAATCTTGGGGGTCCCATGGGACTCATGAGCATGCACAAAATACAAAAATGAGGGGTCCCACACAAATTTTGGGGGTCCCATCAAATTATCAAGCACGAAGCATGGCATTGCGTTATTTGATGCTGCATTTGTTACTATATTGTTTAATGTTGTTAAATAAGTACCCACTTTAGTACTGCTACTGCTGTGCTGTCTTCCTGTCTACTGTCAGCGTTGATTCAATTGCAGAAGAGTTTATTAACGTGCAAAATTAAATAAATAAACATTGAACATTACAATAATGCATGACCAACTTCAATGAATTGAACAGACACAAATCACAATCACAAAGTACTGTGTCGTGCCTTGTCCGCCATTATTGACAAAATGCTTCGTCAGTCAAATCAGAGAGCGAGTTATCCATTTTCCTATACCTTTACAAGCGGATGCGCGGTCGGTTTAAATTACAATTATTCTTGGTTGTGCGCAGGCCATCTTTTTTTTCCACCTCTTTCACAAGATGAAACACGGACGATCGCTCGCTGTAGTAATACGCGATCTGAGTAATGTGTATTTTACACGAGTATAATCAATCAATCCACCTCTACACCAGATGATACATGAACGATCGCGGTAATTTCAGCCATCCTCCGACATGCGAAAACGAAATTTGTGTAATAAAAAATAGAAATAACACGTGCGAATGGTGTTATTCGTGTTTACTTTCTACTTTGTTGACGTTCCCTACAAATTTTGAGTTGCGTCCCGTGGGACGCATGAACCTATTGCTTTGACACATTTCGTGCGTGAGAATTGCTTTTGGAGCGTCCGGGACGCAAAAACGCAGCCTAGCGCGAAGCTTGCCAACAATCGTGGTGATGAAATGGGTTGAGCAGTTCACCACTATTTCGTGCTCAAAAGAACAAATCTGTCATCTGTTCAATGAAGCGTTACATTGACAGCTACACTCTAAAACACTGTTTACAATCTTTAAACAAGTGGCGTTGTTTAAGTACCCTCCTTAAAGAAGTGTTTTAATATACAAAACATGTTTAAGCAATAAGCAGGGTACTTGAAGAACCTCCCTGTTGTTTAAAACTGTTTAACAACATTGTTGACTGTATTGTAGAGAGATTCTCTATTGACTTTTCAGGACAAAATAGTGATGATTTTGGCATTCAGATTGAGACCACCCCATAGCATGTGGTTGAGCTCTGAAACAAGTAATTGCTACAAATTTGATATAACTGGAAAGATAAACACATCATATTTCAATTGATATGCAATGTGCCAGAGCTCAGAAAGTAAGCCTTTCCCTTCCTCACCAACAGTTATATGTTGCTCGAACAAACAACTAAAAAGCATAACAAGCCAATTGCATGCACTGATTGGATTAACTTGTTCTCTACATAACTGATTCCTAGGGCCAACCTCTGGTGAACAACTTTATTTTTGATCGAACCATCTTGTTTTGATCAAAGCATTCTCTGATCCCACAACTGCCACCAATTGTAATTTGAATGGGATCCTCTCATGAGAGGTTTTGTTAACCGAGATACACAGGATGAATGTAGTATCAACTGATGAAATCCATTGTTATTGCTCATGTCTGGCATTGAAATATTAGGACAAGAGGATAAAAATGTAAGCATTTCTTGTTTTCCGTTATATTGTTCTTCATTATACACTTATCTTATGGTGAATAAGAAAATACACAAAATCCGGGGAATAATGTATTTTTTAATTAGGGCTTGGTTTGGTGACGTATTCAAACATGACTGAGTGCTGGGATGGGTGTATCATTTCTGATGGGGGACCTATAGAGCTGCCAGAGGCTGAAATGTCATCCTACAAACATAGTGTTTGTTTTCAAATGGAGTGAGTCCTCTTAAAGGAAATGACAACACAAACAGGTCTTATGAACTTTTTCCTTTTTTTCAATAAAGAGTACCAAAATGCTGAATTTCAACAAAAATTAATTATGGTATGCTTACTTATTTGTGAAAATGTGTAAGTTTTCCCCAGACACTGAATTTCTTCCCATCACAAAATAACAATCCCCTTTTCCTTGTTTTACCCAACTTTTATTGGCCTTTTTCTACCCCCTTCCCTATTTTCCCTCCCTTTCTCTCCTCCCTTTCACCCTTTCCCCTCTGTTGGTCACGAGTGACCCAGTTTCTTCTCTACGTACATTTTTTATCAACATCGCTGTTTTCTTTCCCTACCTTGAAAGCAGGGCATTTTCATATATATACCCCTGCGTAATTTATAGCAAAATCGGGACCAAATGATATACTGTACCATACCCAATTTTGAAGGAATATGCAATGCAATGTGGCTTATTTCTGATCAATCATGCATGCTGGAATATGATTGAATACTTAAATGAATGAAGGGACCGATACCAGATTAATCACCCAAGGCCATCCAAGCTTACACTTTGAAACCATAAATCAATACGTATGATTGATTGTAACACTCTGTTCCCAACTTCTAAACCAGCATGAATTACATTTGAAATGATTATTTGTCTGTTATGTTAAACCTGTAGAATGAACAGACATATCAATCAATGCTTACAACAATTTGAAATCCGTAACAAATTTATTTCATTTGCCTTTTACTTCATTTTGGGATACATGTATGCTAGTTGTTTTGCTTAATATCAATGGAAAGCTGATGTGTTCATCTTTCTAATGATACCAAATTGGTAGTACATGTAATCACTTGTGTCAGTGCTCAGCCGCTTGTTGCTTCAGAATGTGTGGCTGTCTCAATATGAATTTACCAAAATCTCAAAAAGAACATCTCTGTCAATAGAGTGCTTCTCATTTCTTTAGACTCTGTCAAAGAAGATTTTAAAGACACCACAACAATGCATTGCGTTTTTGCAAAATGCCCTAATTCTGGTCTCCAATTTGTCTTGGTTCCTATAGACATGCACACAATCATGGCTTCATAGCGAGTTCATCGTTGGTGCTCTTAGGTTCTAGTTTACATCAATGAATAAATTAGTTATTAGTTATTAGTGTTTCTTTTTCTTATTTCTAAAACTTAAGAGCTTGACCAAAGCATCATGTGAAAAAGCTTTAGTTGGCTTGCGTTCGCGCAATGCATTGTGGGAAGACCTTAAAATCTTCTTTGAGACTCTGTTGTCAATGTTACACTTCATCAAACAAACAGCTGAGTGGTGATTTTGACACATTGAAATGTTACACATTAATATTGGGCAAGTGGCTGAGCACTGAAACAAGAGATAGAGCTCTACAAATTGAACACATACAGTCCTCAAAAAAGTAACTGACCAGGTAATAAATGTGCTCATAACTCTAAAACATGGTTCCAACTTAATATTGAATTAAAAAATGATGGAATAATATCTCCTCTTCAATTAGAGACATTGGTCACGAAGATTGGTTAACAATTAAGAACGCTACACCAAAAAAAATGATACAAAGTGCAGTTTTCATTTTGTACAGTGTACAGGTATGTGTATGGGTTGCATTGATCAATTGAAGCATCCCCAATCCTTATCTTACTATCGACCGGTGAGTTGTCGCTACCAGTTAATCAATAACCTGCCTATTGCTACACCGAGTGTATGTATAAAACAACCAATGCCAAAATGAAAAACAGACTTTGTTTTGGTTTTAGACACATAGCTGTGTTAATATTCAACCATTATTCACACATAATATCTCAAATTAAAGGACAGATGTTTCTTTACAAATTTATAAATTACATAGGAACTATAGTTTTGGAATTAAGAGTTGCCCCCTGGACCACCGCCGGGGCTTCGCCCCTGGACCCCAAGTGGAGCTTCAACAAGTTGGTTACTTAAATGTGGAGCATCAGTAAATCTAGTTGAGAGAGCCTGCTTTAACCCATCATTTGTTCTGTTGTGGTGCATAGGTTACAAAGCAATTGATCCAGAGTTTGGTCTGGATTGACAATGTGTCAATTTGTTTATTATTGTTGGTGTATCATTGTCCATCTGCTATATCACTCATGCATTATGTACAACTCAGTCATTCCCCTTTCCCCTCTGAAATCCACACGGTAGATCACAACATCCTGGTACTGCTGGCTCCCAGTCCCAAAACACCTGTCGCTTCATATGTGTTCTCTACCAATCACAGAAAACTCTTACAATACATAATATTATAAATCGCAAACAGTAGCTATTGTTACAGGACAGTGCAAACAGTCACCACGTTTTTGTAACAAATTTGCATAATATGGATGAACAGGTGTGGCCAATCAAGGCAGCAGTAGTAGCCAGTATTGCTAACTCTGCAGTTAAGCCACAAAATTGGGCTAATTCTGACCTGTGCAGGTGTGGCCAATCAAGGCAGCAGTCGTAGCCAGTATTGCTAACTCTGCAGCTAAGCCAATTCTGACCTGTGCGGCGTGTGCGCCACAGCCAAAAAAGGGTGCCATGGTTGCCAAGTGTAATTGGGCTCCTCTATGTATTTTCTGCAGGCTCATCGAAATAGGGCTACGTTTGGTTGTAAACAGTGGCCTAGATGGCACTTGCTCCAGGCCTGGGAGATATTTCAGTTGGCAACACTTGCAGTAGTATCAAAACGTGAATTGTAATATTGTTGTTGAAATGATCATGCGATAAAATCTCTTAAAAGGGAACGTCAAAAAGTTCACATTTTGGACAAAATTCCCAACATTTTTCAACAAATTAGAAAAAATAAAATTGGTCGGTCCGGCCCTTGGAGCAGGGTTTTTTCCATCGCCTTATTGTTCTGCATCAAAATATCCACTTATAACATTTGGGTAAAGATGTTATTATGTGGATCAAGATTTTAAATGAATTGAATTATAGACCTGTAGCCAATTGGTGGAATACTCTAAATCTTTCTCCACTGTTGAGTGTGTTTGGTGAGCTGGAAAATTGGATTTGGGTTGTAACTACAGGAAGTGTAGTGTCAATAATAATAGTGTATATAATTCAGTCTTCAACAAAGGTTTAATCCCCATTTATACATCTCCTGCAATAATAGATTGTCCAAATATAGATGCTTTCAATTATCAGTGAAGGCTCCCTACCTTAATTTGTGACTGGCCAATTTAATATTTATGCCTAGTGCTCGACCAATCAGGTGGCGTGGTGTATCGAGTCGTGGCATGATTTCGCGCTGTTTTTGGTTTGGGGTTTTCAATGTCTGTTGGAGTAGTCATAGGTGCATGGTTAAAATCCCACCCAACCCACCCAGTTATTCATATTGGAGGAGTTGATTGGGTCGCTCAGGCATTATAAGACCTGATTTTGCTGGCTTGGGTCTGAGCCGGACTCGGCCGATGACTGGCAGTTTTTTGTGCGTGTAAAGGGTTGGGCAGTTTTTTTAGGGGGATAAGGGTCTGGACCATATTTGTTATGCTCGTTTTCATGGTTTTGCTTGTGAAATTGTGGAAGGCTAGAGTTGCTCCATTCGGGGAACTCGATCCCTTCCAAATCGTGGTCCGGATCCAGATCCTCGTCCTACTTAACGTAGGATGGGCTTACATTTTTTGTTGACTAAAGCATGGTGTATTCTTGACTAAGGCATGGTGTATTCTTTTTTAATGCATGGTGTATTCTTTTTAATGCATGGTGTATAAAGCATGGTATAATATTGTTACTACTTCTATGAAAGAAGATAAGTACTTATTACAGTTGTGCATCAGGCAGTGATGCTTTGACTACTCCAGCTCATCCCACATATTAAAGTTGTGTGTAAAAATTACAAATTGGCTGTGTGTCGTAGTTTCTTGTCTACAGTACATAGCTTAACCTTCTGAGGACAATAGAAAACGGTGCTAAAACTTGCCTTAAACGGCGATAACCCACTTTAACCACCTACATGTACTAAAAGCCTTTTAAACATAAACGAAGGACCTCTTTTAATGTGACGATCAAGCATAGGTTTTGAAGTAAGTACATGTATGATTAATGAACCAGCACTTTTGTCTTTTGAAAAAAATCCTCCGTTTATTAGAATAAATCCGGTTTGAAAGCCCTGATTTATACTGTAAAAGGCAGCTATTGTAAAATGTCACCACACATTACACATGTCTATTGTTCTCTGTCATCTGTTATTGAATTGAACGAAGGTTAAATGGTATCAGTGGTCTCGGCAAACTACAAAGGGTCAGTTAAATGCATCTCTAGTTTGTAATTACTATAAAATTACAAAATGGATTAAGTTGGATTATTTATATTCATGCATAGTTATTAACCACCTAGAGAGAAGTGGAATTATATTTGCTCTGATTTTGATTAATCATAGCACAATAGTGATGTGACAGTTTTGATAACTTATTATTACGCTGCAAAAATATATTTGATTGGAGACCTGATGTATTTGCGTGGATTTGTTTATTATTTAGGGAAGGATGGCGACAGGTGTCACTCTGTCTATAGCAGTGCTATTAGGGATATTTGATCACATGCCACCATTTTGAACAGTGCGTGCAATTGTATAAGTGCAATATACGCAAATATTTGAACAAATCACGTCACATGCAGAATTTGGTGTCAGTATTGCAGTTAGTATTTGTTGGCTGTACTTTTCACAATGCAAATTCCAGAGAGCTCAAAGTACTCTTTTGGTTTGTTAGACAATTGGACAAGTGTACTTCAAAAAACATCTGAAAATGTTTTGAAAGCATGACTTGTGCGTTTGATACCAGGAATACGACATCATCTGCTGAAGTACCGTTGTGGATACATTATATTATATAGTACTCAATTTGGATGAAAGGTTGACTTATAAAACATGGGGTACATGATATCTTGAATTCATAGCTTGCTGCTATCTTCAGTAGATAGTACTTAGTTCAGGGGAAGGATACTAAGTCGAAACTGGATTGACTATCTGTAGCTGGAACTTCAACTAAAAAGGATAACATGGAATCTGCATAAGAAGTATGTAATACTTTCAATATTGGTCAGAGAGCAAGTAGCTTAAAACTTTTCCAGTTGCTATGGATTCGCACACCATACGGTCCCTGGTGATAATATTTCACAGGGCTAGGAATAAATGAACTACTTTGTTATTGCTGCTATCTTCGGAAGATAGCATTTAGATGAAGGATGTTAAACCCAAACAAGATATATTGAAATTTACGCTATAAAAGTTGACAAGCAATTCAGCACATTGCACATAGTGCTCAGAGAGGATACAGACAGTATTGTGTTTTTGCAGGTGTTGTAGCAAATACCAATTATCTGAGCAAAGTGTAGTGTATGAATAGACCTAATTGGTGTGTGTGACAAGACAATTCACACTTCAACAATTAACAGAGGAAACCTGTTGGTAACAAATAGCAGCTCATTAGGTACGTTGTTTAATAAACCAAGCAAGACCAAGAATCTACAAGTCATGTTAAGTTTAATCTACATGTACATGTATGTAGAAGTGTTTGCATACATTATCTAGATGTCTGCTTTAGTCAACTGTTGTTCGAATGGAAATAATGTTTGGAACAATTTTGGATTAAATCTAATTTGACCAAGTATCGAGAAGAAATTGTGGAACAATTTGGAACACATTTTGGATTTAAATATAAGCTGCGACTGAGACTGTCAAACTTTTTATAAAACAAACTATGTTTCTTCAAAATGAAGAAACTGATGAGAACGGTGCATTTTAAAGGTGAGATCTGGCATTTGCTGTTACATGGCATTTGGGTGCAAACATTTGTAGCAGTGGGTGGGCCATAGCTCAATACATGGTTGATGGTTATGCTCATCAGCTCAATACGTCTTTTTCCAAATTGGTCATGTTTATGCATCAAATGTATGCACACACATGGCTAGATTCTAGCCTTGGTCCAGGCTGATCGGTGAAAACCACTTACCGTTTAGGCTGTACTCCCGAAGCCTGTTACATAACTGCGCCAATTTGGCCCCAGTCTACAGCACATTACAACACATTGCAATTGATTTGGTAACATTCTACCATGTGGGACGGTTCTTGGGATTTATAGGCTCAGTTGATATTCATGGTATTGGCTTAGTGGTTCTACATGTAGTTGTCCACATAGATTTCAAGAGAACAGTGTATTGAGGTTCAATTATGTCCTGAATTTCAGGAGAAAAGTAAATAACAGCATTTTATCATAGGAATTATGTACAGTTTACAAAGAAAATATCAGGACTGGAACTTCAGATTTTTTTCAACCAGCCAGTTAGCCAGGTAACTCACAAAAATACCTGCCCAATACCTGCCCCAGTCATTGAAACTCACTTACACTGTTTTCTAAATTTTTTACCCGCCAGTTGGTCAGGCACTTTTGCATCTTGTTTATAAAAGAGTCCATATTTCCTGTCAGAATCATCTCATGTTTAAAATTCAAAATTCCTATTATATAAAGGAAGCTAAATATATGTAGATGTTGGTATCATTTATAAGCATGTTAAGTCGTTGACCAATAGCAATGGTATTCATAGCTAAATAAATTCAATATTTTGGTATAAATCATCACCCTGTATCAAACAGTTTTAAATGTTCTAAATATTTAGGAATGTCCTATTTGAAGAATGGTACTGTTACAAGATCTCATTGAAGAAGAATGGTACATGTAGTTATAGCACAAAAAGTCCACTCAGCTGTTTTAGGTACAGTTCCCTTTTTGCTCTTTCTCATTTTGAATTTGTATGGAAATTAAAAAAAATAAAATTGAATTTGTTAAAAATTGCTTGAAAATATTGTTCACAAAAGTTTTGAAAGAACCCCCAATACAACCCCCCCCCCCCCCAAATAAAAATCCCCCGCACAACGCCCAAACATGTTTTTTTCTTCTTCTTTCCAATTCATCGCTGTAGCTCCAATGGTGTACGTACTGTACGAAGGAGTAGAATTCAATTTTATATTAATTGTTTTTTAAAACAGAGATGAGAAGGAGATTTCTCAGTACCAAATATTTGTATGGATAGCTCAATGTCCTAGACTCAAAGGTATTAAATTCATGCAGAAATTGCTCACAAAATTCCCTGTCGACATTTCTGTCATTTCCTAACCCTGACCTACATGTGTATACAGTACATGTATTGACCATCCATTAATAAATTAAGAAAATGACCATTGGTCAGATGACAGCTGCTTTCATGAACTGACCTAGATTCTAATTATGCTATTAATGCAAATTTGATTAGTTATTCAAGTGCATTGGTCTTTTTCCTCCATTAGATGAGAGTAAGATATTGCTGTATTGTTATTGTTGACATTTCACCTTTTTAAGTGCATTTGTAACATCCATGAACATGTATGCTACTGGTTATTTAAAGGTAGATGTTCCGATTTTCAACTTGAAGTTTTCTATTCTACATGAAAGGTCATCCTTAAAAAAGTCGTGTTCCAAAGTTTGAGTTGCATAGCTCTAATATGGTTCTTATTTTAGACGCACAAGATGCTGTGAACTGTACCCATTGAGTAGTACACAAACTATATCGGTGGTTACCACCATTCGCGGTAATTCGACGTTATTTCATCGATTTCTCCGTAATTATACCGAGTTAGGCCGTCAAATTTTAGTATGATGATGAGAAAAATACGAGCTTTCATATGATATGAAAATCTCCGTATGTTTGAAATAATTCTGTGTTACGAAAATGTGATCGGGTCATCTACCTTTAAAGGCGGCTCTATTGGCCGAGTCAAATATTTAGATTTCCTCTAAAATCAAATATGTTTCAGCCCTTTGTCTGATGATTCTGGAACTGACAATTTTATTTCAATTTTACATTCGGTTGCCGAGATATGTTTGGTCAAAGGGGCATAACACAGCTTTGGCAACAAGTTTATTTTATTTTCCTTATTTTTTTCCACACCAGTTGCCAGGTAATGTCCTTAGTATGACTAATTATGTATGCATAAAATATGCAAATTAAAGTTTGTGGATAGATTAGATTAGCTATGATGATATGACTTGGTATTTGGGCACTGTTGTACATGGGTAGTACACACTTGAAGAGCTTCAAATCTATGTTGGCTTTTGTCTAATTTCCATTTGCATAATTAATTATGCACATTTTGTTGTTGTTTTGAGAGCCACCTTAATAGGCAAAAAATGCCCCTTGGACCTAACATATCTCGGGAACCAAATGTTCGATTGAAATAAAATTTTCAGTTCCAGAAACGTCAGACCAAGGGCTAAAACATACTTGATTTTAAAGGAAATCTAAATTTTTGACTTGGCCAATTGAGCCAACATAATAGCCAAAACTATTTCAATCCTTGGTTTGAGTCCCTTTTTCCTCTTTTGAAAATGCGGGATAATGCTAGTTTCTGAGAGACATTTGTGACCTATCACATCAAAACATACCTCTTGTCGGTTTTTCTAGTTTCTAGATATGAAGTAAAATGTCTTGAAAAATATAAAGAAATTAAAAGGAAATGCTAAGCTTTTGTTCATCATATTTCCTGATTCGTTAGGCTAAAATATCACTTGTGAGGTATCAATTTAACGCTTGATTTTTGCATGTTTTGATGATGTTGTAATCAGACATTGGTAAAAAGACCCCAAGAGGTATGTTTTGATGTAATGGGTCACATTTATGTGCATTCTTGCGACTACATAAAATCTGATGTAAGTGACCTCCTCCACCAGCTAAGGACCAAAAGAGCACGAAGGCAATGCATGGGTTATACAATTTTGTTTAAAGGTATATGTTCCGATCACATTTTCATAACACAGATTTTTCTCAAACATATGGAGATTTTCATATCATATGAAAGATCATGTTTTTTTGATTAACATACTGAAATTTGACAGCCAAATTGGTATGATTACGGAGAAATCGGTGAAATAACATCGAATTACCGCGAAAGGTGGTTAACCACCAAATTGATTGTGTACTACTCAATGGACACATTTCAAGGCATCTTGTGCGTCTAAAATAAGAACCATTAAAGCTATGCAACTCAAACTTTGGAATACGACTTTTTTAAGGATGCCCTTTCATGTAGAATAGAAAACTTCAAGTTGAAAATCGGAACATCTACCTTTAAGATGATAAAAATATATGAAATATTGTGAATGACCCAATTTGACTAGAATTTGAAATGAACAGATAACACTTGTGTTTTATAAACAATTAAATAATCAAATTTCAATTTATTTGTACAAATATTTTACAGATGAGGAGCCCGGACCACAGCACAGAATGCCAACAGATGAGCTTATGAATAGTGAGGTGGCAATACTCACAGGTAATTAATATGAGAAAGTCTGGCCAAACAAAGAAGAAAGTCCGTCTCAGAATCATTGTGCAAAAAAGCTAAGTGCTGTGCGATTTTTTTTTTAGAAAATAGGCTATGAGGTATGCAATTTTTGTGTGGTTTTTTTGCTATTTTTTTAGCCCCTAGCGCATAGACCTACGCGCCGTAGCTCATTTCACATACCAATTCGGACGGGCTTCTGAGACAGACCTTCTTTGTTTGGCCTCATATTGCAAGTTGTTTTTGTGTGAAAGCTCTTAAAATGAAAATATGGGAACACAGACATACAATGAAGCAGGAAATGAAGATCTTTGACCAAACGCAAAAACAGGTGGACGAACCTATCAGGTAGGGTTATTAGTCAGTCTGGCATTTTTACCCTTCAAATTTTAAACTTTTGAAACATTAAAAAAAAATTAAACATTTAAACAAATTGAGACCCTCAACAAAGACTTTGTATACATTACACTGGTTCATCTGCCACGTACACACAGCCCCTGTGGTCTAGTGGCCATGGTTATCCTTTGCCGCGATAGTGAAGAGGGACTGGGATAGAGTCCGTATAATTATTTAAAAAAGGTCTTTGTTAATTTAATTAACTCCAGTTTGTCCAGGTCTCTGTATTATTTTAAAAAATATTTTTTATTTTTTCAAACACAATTTTGGAAAAAAATCCCAAAAAAATCTCAAATACGTAAAAAATATGCATCCAGGGACAAGGTTCCAGTCTACTGTCACAATTCTCCAGAATTTTGCTTTCCGGAAATATGCTTAAAACTGTTTCTACTCTTCTAAATTGTTTCTAAAACATGAATGAAGTGATTAAATAGTCAAATATTCCCAGTCACATCTTGTTTTAGCAACCGTTATACATTTCTTGAATGTGATTTATAAAAAATTAAAAATAAAAATCTGACCTACTCTGGCCTTATATAGTGCACCTCCATATAAAACAATATACATGCTAAAATAATTATTAGGCCCAAACGGAGTCACCCACCTTTACAAATTAATTTAAAAACCCTTATTACAATTGTACCCCTTTAATCATAATCAAATGTTGAGACATTGCTATAAATGGGATTGTACAGGCCATTTGAGTTCATCTGCATAACGCTGCATGTGCCCTTCGGCTATATATACAACACTCAAAATCAATCTGCATATTATTCAATCAACAAAAATATGGTGGGAAAAATCAAAATGGAAACAGATGGAGCTACATGCCGTGTTGAAAATTGAATTGAAAAAAAACACACAAACATATGCAACGCAATTATTACGTCTATGATCGTATTGTATTTTTAGCGTAGGAGGTTTTATTATACGTTGTTTGATGTTTTTTTGTGACCACTATGTTCAGATTGTAGTGTGTTTGTTAGATCAATTTGTTTATTTTTAATAAATATGCTTGTTTGTTGGTATTCAGATGTACTGATTTCAGGATAAGCTATGTCTGGAAAATTTGCACACATTTTAGTTGCTGTCACACACAAAAATCCTCAGCATTTCTGTAATTTTTTGACAAATTGGTATATTTTTTCAGCTTTTAAAATTTAGTCTATTGTACACGTGTACTTACAAAATATTGAGGTTTTAAATCTATCTTCTTGTAAATGTATATTTTTCACAATATATTTAACCTGGCAAAACATGTATTAATTGAACATAGCTGATATATTCTAATTTGATGTATGAAATTTGATATACTGGTAATAGGGAAATTTGATGCTGGTTCAATAAAAAGGTCCTCTGTTGACAGTATGCATTAGCTTTTAATAACGCATACATAGTTGTGCATTATAACTTGTTCTCTATATTTTAAGGTAGGTGTTCCGATTGCTGGCTCGATTTTCAACATAAAGTTCCTTAAAATAGTCGTAAGCCAAAGTTTGAGTTGCATAACTCTGATGGTTCTTGTTTTATAAGCACAAGGTGACATGAAATTAGCCCATTGAGTATAGTACACAAACTTGGCCAGGTGGTTAACCAATTTTGGCAGTAATTCACTTCATTTTGGCATTTAATGTCAAAATGGAACATAATTATCTTGCGCCACACATTTTACAGGAATAATGAGAAAAATATGGGGTTTCTTCTGATATCAAAATATGTTGTTGGGCAAAAAAAAGCTAAAGTGATCGGAACATCCACCTTTAATATTATGAATGGAATCATTTTTACTGCTATCTCATTTTTACTTGCTATGCCTTTTTGCATGGCATGATGTGGAATTTCATTTCTTTTTAAATCCCTTTAATATTTTTTATATGGTCTTATTGCAACATTGAAAATTAATGTACAGTAGTTGGAGGCTTTTATTAGAATACAAAACCCAATATATTTGACCTGATTTTAATCTAACTCCTCATTTAAAGACACAATCCACTTATATTCATAGGTGCATACATTATGTCTGTCAAAAATGAGTTGAAAAGGTGTAGTTTTTTCAATGAAGGACAATGTGCCTGCTCGTGGAAGGAGTTACTTTTTGAGCATACGGCGACGACCCCCCCACTGGTCTATTGGTTTGACTGACCCTTTTTTTTCTTCTCCAAAATATCCTTTTTGAGAAAATTGATGGGAAATGTTTGCAGATTTTATTTTTTGTTGTTGAAAATGTTTGAATATTTTTTGAAATTGTTGAATTATTTTTGAAATATTAAAAATATTTTTTGAAATTTGTGAACATTTTGAAAATGGCTGAAAATTCACCAACACTTGAAACAATAGCCCCCAAAACCCGACCTAGACCAACCGACCCTACCTGAGAGGTCAGATTGCCCGTTGAACTGGATGCCTTTTTTGTCGCCTAAGGTACATTTTTCCTACCAACTATAGGAAAAATCAGAAGAAAATTTATTTAGGGTATCTATGGGTCACAAGAAAATATTTGCATTTGGTCCAATCTGAAAGCTCATCTGAAAGTTCATATCTGAGCATGATATCTACTTTTGTATACAAGTTCTCCCTCCTCTCCCCCGGGAGACACACACAAAGTAGATAAGATAGTTCCTATACTGCCAGTATCTTATTATAATTACAATTGAATTGAATTCTACGTTTGTGCTTTTCCAACCCAGACTTTGTGCTATATTTAAGCATCTGATCAGGCTGGTTGATGAATGATGGCATGCATTGTATTGCATATAATTTGATGCATTGCAAATGAAGTAGATATTATGTAGATATAAGAACCAGCAATAAATAAAAAACAAGATTATTCCCATGATAAATATTTATATTGTATCACATGATACCATACCGGTACCACACATGTCATATTAAATATTTATTTATATAGTTTCTGTATTAAAACAAGGTATTTACAAAAAACTGGTCAACATCCTAAAATGAAATTAACAGACGACACAAAGGAAATATGAAAAAGAAGATTTAGACAGTGTATGATGTATTTTAACAAAAACTCTTTGTTTTAATGCTGGGCCCACTCTTCTCTCTGAAACCCTCCATCGTCTGACTCATTTATTCTATCCCATGAGGCCCCACCTGTGTATCTCAACATTTGATGAGGTCGGGTTGAAAATTAACCCGACTAAAAAAACTAAGAATGTTTTAAGGTAATTTATATGGACATGCAATAGAACAATAAGTACTGTAAATGGTCCCAAATCTGTCCAGAATTAAACGTTATCTCTTGAGACATTTTATTTGTTCCCACAATATAATGAGATCTACCAGTGACCCTTGTCATGAAACGACCTCGTGTGCCGGCCAGAACGCACGTGCATGTGTTGCATAATACCAATTACGACTGTTTCAAGTCCTAAATGGTTACAGCGGTTTATGTTGGCGTATGATAGTCACAGCATGGTCACAGCGAGATCGCGCGCGACAAGATTGGATTGGCATAGGACCGCTGTACTGGTATCAAATGAATGGTGGTAGACAAGAGGTGTGTGGTGGGGGGAGAAAATAAGGACTTGATTTCAAGTCTATAATCAATATAGTAAACACGACGAATGTCGCAGATTTTGCAAAACTCTATCATTTGTTTTATATTATTTAAACCATTTCTCCACGATTGTAACAACATATGTGTTCATATTTTCATATCCAGATCTAATATACATTTTAAAGACATCTGTGTACAAATACTGATTCAAGATACATGAAAGCAATTCATAGACTCTACCACAAGGCCTGAATCTGAATTCAAATGTCAACATCCCAGGATGTTGACAAAAAATTGCAATTGAGCTCCCATTATAATATTACTGGGCATGATTTCAATGCAGCGTTTGTACATACAATTCTACATCATGTAGTTTTATTAATTTCCAAGTTCGTGACATTTAGGTTGATTCACCAATTTTCAACCTTTTTCTGATCTTTCACTTTGCTGTGTCACCTGTATATTAACATCCCTCAAATGATGTTAAGAATAAGGCATAGCTTTTTAGCATAACATTTTGTTATTAAAAAAGTTATCTATTATATATGTGTACTATCTGCACATCTGTGCAAGAAAATCAATATCAATGGTGAAAATCTGGAACCCTCCCCCTTTTTTTTGAAAGACAAATTGTAATGTTTAAATATTTGACCCCCTAAAATAACAACTGGCAACAAAATGGCTGAATGATTTTATCTTTCCCATCATCATGACCAATAGGCCTGCTGAGGACACCCTCTAATAACACAATATCATCTCATCCATTTGGTACTTTTGATATGTTTATTATTTTAGGGGGCCGGGACCAACAGGGTCGTCAGCTGATCACTTTGCCGGCACGTCACCATGGAACGCTAGAGTCAAAGATTAAAGCGACAGGACTTGGTCGCATTCTGCGATATTATATGGACAGTTCCAGGTTAGTTTTGTAGGAATCAGATCGACATTGGCATGAAATTAGGGTTTGTGGCGTGTTGAACAAAATGTTATGTCCCCACTAGCTGCAGCATCTCCACAGCAGCTCCTTTAACCCTTCCCAAGTGATCTCCAGAAGTCAAATAGTACTAAGAATACTTTTTATTTAATGAATATACTTATAATTCAAAAAGTTAAAGCTTTATCCTGAAAAATTCAATCATTAGTTCTTGATCAATTATACAAGCGAAAAATGGTCCAATAAGTAATAAGATGGTACAGATCAAAGAGCAACACTGGTGATATATTAAGATAAGTAACCATTGAATGCAACATTCATTCATCAATCGAAATGATGCTAGACTTTAAATGGAATAAGAATAAGAATAAATGGAATAAGAATTGCAATGATGTTTTTAAAAGATTTGTTTCTAGACTTCAATGTTGCATTTAGCACTAATATAAACTCTGACATTATTGTGAAGACGTGTCATTCCAAAATGTTATTTTCAAAAATTAGTTTGTATTGGGTTATCAATTTCTATATGGAAACAGCACACTTTCTCTGTAAAAAAATGAGTTTCCCTCGATTTGTATATGTAAATATCATTTTAATTTTTATTATTTAAAAATAAATTGTGTTAATTTTTACAGGACATCAGATAAGAGGAGAGGATTTGGTTATGTGGTTGATTTAAGATTTGCTGCCATCGACTTTATATCCATGCTCAAATCAACTCTGAGTAGTCTTCAAGTAAGTATAGACTGGAGTGGGGAAAGGATGGAAAGGCTATGAACCAGAGTGGGGGGGGGGGGGGGGGGGGGGGGGCTGGGGAGAGGGTTATGGATTCACCAATGTATGGGGGTGGTGGGAGGGAGAGTGGTGGGAGGGAGAGCTATGAATGAACCAGAGTTGGGTGGAGCTGGAAGGTAAAGCCTATGGATGAACCAGGGTGGAAGAATTGGAGGGTGAGGGCTATTGAAGAAACCAAGGTGAGGTGGTGTGTGTGTGTGGGGGGGGGGGGGGGGGGGGGGTATGAAGGAACCAAGGTTATAGGGAGTAGGAGGGAAGCTATGAAGGAACCATGGTGAAGGAGGAGGAGGAGAGAGCTATGAATGAATCAGGATGGTTGAGCTGGAGGAGGGATATATGGCAATAGATAAAATCCAGGGTAAGCGATGAAGAGAGGGAGGGGGTTATGTATGACACAGGGTGGGGTGATTGGAGGGGAGGAATATGGATGAATCAAATTTGTTTAGAATACATGTACAGATGGTCTAAAAATAAGGACACTTTTTCAGAGAAAGATTTCTCAAAATCATGGATATCCCATCTTGATAGTTTCATCAATTGCAACATATCGGTCTTATATGGTGAAAATGGTGTTGAAAATGAAGCTTTAATTTCAAAATAGTAGCCATTTAAAGAATAATTGTAACTTGTTAAGGGTGTACACAACAACTATTACGCGCTATCTTTGAATAAGTTCATCAGGATTGTAGATTGAAATGATAAAAATGTTTTGTTGTACAAATCCAATATCTACTCACATGACTAGACAGTTTCGTCCTCCCGTTCGGAAGACTTCTTCGGTAGTGACTTGATCCACTTGTTTTTCCCGCGAGATTTACTTGCACTCTCGGTCCCAGGAAGCTCAGGTGTTGTTAACAGTGGATCGTATACATGATTTAGAGAATCAATACCCTCGTCGCGGTTGATGATTTGGGCCCCCTGCCGTGTATCCAAATGGATTCTCTTATCCATCGCTTGTGTTTGTCATAGTCTTTGTCAAGGATTGATGCCCCGTCCCAGTCGATTGTGTGATTCTCTTGTGCTATGTGGTCTGTGACAGCTGATTTATGTTGTTCCGTTGTAGATTCTACGACGGAACTACGTTTATAAAATTTGGGAATAGTAATTAACACACATAGATCTAACTTGGGTCAAAAATTCAGGTTGGGTTGCCCTCTTAGATTTTTCAATATTTCCCTCTTTATACAGCGTAGTCATTTTGAACAAGAAATCACACCTTGTAGCTTGTTGTGTTCAATGTGTATCCTTCCGCCAATATTTTTAATTAAAACGTTAGATGTATACTCTTTTCATTCAAAATATATTGGGTACAATTCAGTGAACAAATAGAGACCAAATTCAATCATCTTTGATGCTATATAATGTCAATATGAATCATTCTTTCTGTTATTTAGGGACTAGCTGGGTGATGGCGATGGCCGGAAGCTTTGACGTTGACTGTAATAGTTGTGTGCACCCTTAAACGATAAGAATCTATTTTTTTGTTTTTACACAGGCTGAAATGCGAGACACCATAGGAGCAACCATCCTGTACGCCATTCAGCCAATCAGCAAAAAGACGGCCAAAGACACCTTGACATTGATGAATCTGAGGACGAGTAAAAAGAAGCAGAACAAACATATGACACCACCTCTCTTTCAGGTACATATTATAGACAGGTCTCTGTGTTGTGTCACGTCCTATTGTATGGCTCCCCTATCTTTAAAATTGGCAGGGATCAACATTTTTCAAAAAAGAATGCAGC
Organism: Ophiura sarsii; assembly: GCA_035610835.1. Lineage (NCBI taxonomy): Eukaryota > Metazoa > Echinodermata > Ophiuroidea > Amphilepidida > Ophiuridae > Ophiura > Ophiura sarsii. The sequence goes on from CM069453.1 coordinate 10,094,853, forward strand.
AGTTAATTCAATAATTATGTCCAAATATAATATCGTGTTCTCTGCCCTGTAACAGATAAGCGCACATGGAATATGCTGTGGCTATCGCCTCTCACTCTTCAGATTTGAGGATATAATCATCCTTACTTATGTATATGCTGTAGTCCAATTCAAAACTCTGTAGACTTGCCTAACAATAAATGAGTATTGAATCTCAGTGCTATTTAAATGCAGTTGCATTATGTGTTGCCATCATGCATCAATATGCAAAGGGAATGTGATTCAAACTCATTTTCTTCTTCCATGCTCTCAGGTAATAATGGCGGCGGATGAAATGGACCTGTACAACTACATCGACAGAAGTCATCTTACTCCAGACCTGGGTGGATATCTGCAATACTCCCATAATGCATGGCTTCGATTTAGAAAGGTATAAGCCTTATCGCCAATGGGAAAAAATCCATTGATTATCCTTTTATGATGCATTGTGGGATAGAAAAGGGGGCATATTTTGCCCCTTTTCAATCCCACAATGCAACAGAAGAGGATAATCAATGGCTTTTTACTGACTCACGATAAACCCTATAGGCAGAGATGCCAGTTTCAGGGGTTTTTTTTCAGGTTTTTTGTCACTCCCAATTTCCGATCTTTCTATTTGTTTTTCAGCCCGTTTGGGGGTATTTTAGTCACATTTACATAATATTTCAGGTTTTTTACAACTTTCAGGTTTTTTGAGTCTGCATGGGGTATGATAAAAATCAGCATCTTGATAGTACTAGGATAGAATGCCTTTCGGATTTGCTATATGCAAATTGTGAAATATACATCTTTATTCTTGATTATATCTGGCATGGTATTATGAAATGCGAATCTGAAAATAGTTTCTTTTCCAAGTTAAAATAGCTTAACCCCTATTGTATCAGACATAATGCTTCATAGGTTGAATTCAGGTCTGGAAAATATGTGGAATTAGGAGATCTCTTTCTTGGGAAATATGGGTATTTTTAGGGAAATTTTGTATTTTCAAATAAGGCAATACATGAGAAATGGAGGAAAACCTAGCCTGCATCCTGGAAATATAAAAAAATCCAATCCTGAATTTTAAAATTGTCTGTTTATTGCATCCAATGTAGCCATGACAATATTTTAGGATAAGACAAAAAAAAAATGTTTGGTTGCCCTCAGAGGGCAAAATCTTGGAGGGTTGGTAGGTTGATCCTTTTTTTTAATTTGAAAAAAAAAATGTTAGGGTGTTTTTCAAAAACATTTATTAGGGCGTTAAAAAAAAGAATTAGGGCTGTTTATCGCGTCTGACATGTGGTGTTTATATTTTAACTGTGAAAGAATATTAACAGCAATTTTTGAATTTTATGTGTTGAGAAAAATTTTTTTTTTTAAATAAAATAAAAAAGCGACCGGCGAATTTCACCATTTTTGGGTCGGTCGCGGAGGGCAACCAAACTTTTTGTTGTTGTTCACTTGTATAGCTCTAGTTAAATAGAGTGAATTTGTTCAACATTTTTAATTTGTTTTTAAGATTAGTCAGATTTATTTTTATACATTTCTAAATTTTCTCTTAAAATTCATCAATAAACCCACAATTTTAATTGAATGAACAGTGTGAGAATGACAGCTGTAAACTGTTAATGTAAAACTAATGTAAAATCAATAGCGTATGCGTGGATCAACAAGATTGCTGCCTTGTGCTATAGTATGTATTCCCCTAATAGTTATCCTGTATGGAGTACCAAATATTACACAAAGCAGCCGTCATATGTGATGTATAATAAGTACATACAGATTGCTGCCATATGCTATTGTCACATACCGCCCTAACATAAATGAATTCATGAGATATACCAGCAAAATTTCGGAGCACCAGCTGGGAATTGAACCCGGGACCTTCCGCTTAAATATTGAACGCGCCAGTGTATAGACCAGTTCCAGTTTCCTCATGCTATCAAAATTGATAATCCCCAAGAAATTGGAGAGCCGTTTGTGCTGAAAATGGATGTTACAATATTAGTGGTAATAGGATGTTGCACTTTGAAAGACAACAAATTTTTCATCCAAATATCAATTTCAATCTGACAGACAAAGCCATCATTTATTTCATTTCTATGTATTGTGCACACAGGCGGTGGAGCCATTCTTTGTCAATTACGAGTCGCTGGATGCACGTCTTCCCTCTGGTTACGAAAGATTGATGAATCTGTCGCATCAACGCGCACAAGGGAACTCTAAGGAAGAGTTGCAGCAGATGTTGGAGTGGTTAAGAGAACAGAATGAAGATATCCGAAGGTAGGAAATTACATGGAATAAATTGATGCTGTTCTGTCAAACCGTGTATCTCCATGCTGCCCTTGCAGCATGTATAAAGTAATATTTCCTACGTATAACCTTTGGGAAGTCTGTTCTAAACATGTTCAAGGGCCAAAAACATATATATCAAAACCTTGTAAGTGATCTTGCCCCTGAACATGTATAAAGCAAATAACTAAACAAATAAAACTGAAACTGAAGGTCTCAGGGTATTACTATAATAGCCTTTGAACTCATTGCACAGAGATTGATGAACATAGTAAAAATGCTGCACTTGTAAAGTTGATCTCGCTGCATCAATGGTTGATAAATCTTTTTCGTTTCACAAGGAATTCCTCGAGGAAGGAAAATGGACTTTTGTAGGCTAATCTTTATTAATTCCTATATTTTACAACTGACCGATCATATTGTGGTGGGGTTACTATGTAAACAATAAACCAAAACAAAGGGTGTTGTGCCCCCATGTACGGTAAGCATGCAGGGAGCAATTAGACACTTTCAATTTTCAATGCACTCCACATATTTTAGTTTCCAGCTTTTCTGAATGCCTTGATAATTTGGATAAATTTGGTGTCATTTTTAAACTTAGAAAATGCTCTGAGAGCACACATAATAAACTCAAAAGTGACTTCACCTGCAAAGTACCCCCTTGTGATGTGCTGCATCACAGATGAATTGCAATTAAGAATGCCTCACAGAGTTTGCATATAACAAGTAGTAGAAGGAAGCTCATCGCTTGTACTTGAATATAATAAGGACTGGGGCTTCCCTTTGTTTTTGTTTTGTAGGTTGAGACATGAAGACTCCCTGTTGCCTTAGTCCTTAGGAAAAGAGATGGTTTCATAGGAAACTATATATTTATCACATGTGTACAGCCACAGCAAACGGTTGCAGTTGTCTCTAACAAAATGTTGAGATCTTAATTCCAACAAAGGGAGCTTTTTGAATGCTTCAAAATGACACCTTTGTGGTTAAGATTGAAAATTACTGTAAAATTGCCTTTATTTTCTTCGTTTTTACCATGCCTAATTCCAACAATATCTCCAAATGCATTTGACCGACAACTGCACCCTTTTGCCGCGACAGTACAAGTAAACACACCCCCACACACATATATATATCAGGGAGTATTGTAATAAGTACACTATAGAGGGCACTATACAATATGTATGAAATGAAACAGGGTTGTTTCTGCATTTATGTTTGCCATGCCAAGACTCTTTTTTCTGAGCCTATTGCCCTAGGGATGAACCTATCATTGTTTTTAAGTTGCTGTAATAAAGATCTTGGCTCATATGTCTGTGGTTTCTGGCAGATAGGAAACGTAGGTTTGACTGGGTTACAGTAGAGTAAATCTAAGTGTGATTAACTGTTAAAGGTAGGTGTTCTGATTGCTGCCCGATTTTCAACTTGATGTAGTCTATTCTACATGAAGGGTCATCCTTAAAATAGTCAAGTTTGAATTGCATGACTCCAATGATTCTTACTTTAGAAGCACAAAGTAACATGACATTTGCCCATTGAGTAGTTAACCACCTTTGGCAGTATTTTGGCATATAATGTCTAAATGGAATAATGTCTAAATGGAATATATCTTACCCCAAACATTTTACAGAAATAATGACAAAAATATGGGGTGTCTTCTGATATGTTGATGGGCAAAATAAGCTAAAGTGATCGGAACATCCACCTTTATTTGTCCACAGGCTCTTCCAGGGTTATGTTGAACCCATAGGTTAAAGGTATATATTATGAAATCTTTTCCAGAGGACGCCCTCAATCCTCGAAAACAATTTAGAAGCAGATTTCCTTGCAGATTTCCATTCCCGATCATAAATCGTACATACATTCAAAGTTACAGGGCAATACGATTCTTAATTACTTCAAAATCATGATTTTAGAGTGAAAATAAACTGTTGGAGTCTGCGCTGACAACTTATTTTTAGTCTAAATTCACTCTAAAATGATGATTTTGAGGTAATTAGGAATCGTATCGCTCTGTAACTTGGAATATATTTATGATTTATGATCAGAAATGTAAATCTGCAAGAAAATCTGCTTCCATTTTTTTTCTTCGAGGATTGTGGGCATCCCCTGGAAAAGATCACATAATATACCTTTAAGTTGGGATAGTATTTGGCTCAGCTATCTATGGTTAAGGGCAAATAGGAAACAATGATTTGGCTGACTGTGTTATGGTATGATAAGCCACTTTGAAGGATATCAGGACACTGCCAGTTTGCTTGAGGGATACCGCGGTCATGGCTGCCTGTTGATTAGTCTTCTCTGTATACCTTTTTCCTTTTACTTGTCACTTTATTAACAACACTCTGTGGCCTGCAACACTGTGGTGATGTACCAATAGAGAGCTCACTCACTGTGACCGATCCCCATCCTCTGATCTCACCCCGGAAAAAGGTCTACTGACATTGGATTTGACCTTATGACCTTTGTATACTGCTACACGAGCGCTAGTCTGGGATGAATGGATAATGAGTAAATTGTTCGTGTGGGGTTTTGCGGGGGATATAATGGACCAATGGCAGACACAATAAATACGAAATATATGAATATTTATATACCGTCTTCCTCGAAATTTGAGATAATTCAAAATGGCGATTTTCTAGCACTGGATAGCCGTCGTTCGGTCTAAAATTGTAGCTTTCGAAGTAAGCCTTGACATTGATCCTCGCCCAAAATATTTTCGATATAGCTACATTTCTGCATGTGACTATTTCCTATCTTTCAATTTCGTTTAGTAAAAAGCCTTTATACGTCCAAACATGGACAGATAATTTGATCGTGTTTTACGATTAAGTATAAACTCTTACACAGCTACAGAAATAACACTTTCACATGTTTCTAACTGTACATCCTCAAATTCAATATTAGCTCGTTATGATGTTACTCCCTGGGGGATGATACATGAATTATGCATCAAAAGCATCATCCCTAGTATTTCTGTGTAGACGCAGTTCTGTGGTCGATTTAATTGTTTGGGGCGGTTCTCGGATGGGAGAGGATTTGGCATGGCGAAGTAGCAGAGGGTGCTGTTCGATAGTGTGATAGTAAAATGTAACACGGTATACGAAGTAGACTACCTACTGATTGGTATACTCACATAAAAATTGCTGGCTTATATTAACGATGGTGTTCAGAATTAGCATATTTGTACTGTGATAAATGACGTTTTTCTCCTACACTTGAACATATTGAACATAATAAGGCGCTCCAATGTTATTGTAGATTGTAGGTTTAGATGAGGATTTCCCTTTATCTACCTAAAGGATTTTGTGATAGAGCATTTTTTGTTTCATATAATCAGTGGGCACTGTAAAAGCACATTATAGAGGGCGCTATACATAGTGCTTGAAAGAAACATGGCTTTGTTCATCAATGCTATGCCAAGACATTACCAGGGTTGTAGTGCCCTAGGGATGACAATATCATTGCTTTAAGTGGCTCAGATGTCTGTGGTTTATGGCAGATAGGAAACAGTGGTTTGACTGTGGGTTACAGTAGAGTAAATCTAAGTGTGATTAAACTGTTTAATATAGACTTGTTACTCGTCCAGGGTTATGTTGAACTCATTGCTCTAGGTTAAATGGTGATAGTATTTGGCTCAGATGTCTGTGGTTTGGGGCAAATAGGAAACTGTGGTTTGGCTATGTGTTATGGTAGAGTGAATCTAACTATGATATACACTATGAAGGCATGTGTCATACTGTACCTGATTTAGGAATGCCACGAGATGTAGCTTTTCTGACCAAGCCTGTATTTGCACACGCACACATAAATATTCAGATTGAAAAGTCACACTCCTGCTCAAAAATATCTTATTACACAGATTTCTCAGACTATTTTATATTTATCATAGAATTAATTAATTCATACTTATATATGAATGTTCTGCTAACAGTAAAAGAGAATAACCACTCTTTGATGAAGACATTCACATTGTTTGGGGAAAAGTATAAAGTTTTTACTGTGATTTTATTGTGCGATTTTAAAAGGAATACAATGATTTCAAGTTGTGGCAATATACACATTTTTTATCAATGCATAGATGATTTTGAGACAAATAATGAAACAGATAAGGTTGTTATTAATGCCATATTCACACATATTAAAAATTACAATTCTTTGAAATATTGTTACCCATATTTACAGAGATGTCAACTTGGAACCAGTGTCAGACTTATGCGACAGTTTACACAATCGATATACTCACTCCGAAAATGACCCGGTCTTTGGACCAATGGCGCAGAAGCCTATATTCCGAGAGACACGCTCAATGCTGTCACATTGTCACTGTCAGCTCAACTTGGCAGAGAGGAAGTTGGATGCATTGTGGGAAGGTGTATCGGTGAAAATACAACAAACTATCGATTTGATGTCATACACTGAGCAAGTTAAACAGGTATGGTTTGCAAAATTGTTATTTATTTACATTGGCTAAAGAACTAGAAAAATGCAATCACATTGCTCCCATTCTCAAGCAGCTTCATTAGCTTTCAATTCAATTTGGTTTAGATTTAGCTTAAAAGGCCCATTTGCTATCTTAAAAGCTGTAAATAACAAGGCGACATTTATTTGAAGGAACTCCTATCATTATTTTAAATATTCTCAGGTCGATGAATGTTTGTTTATACTTGTGTATTATTTTGAGTACCTATATTTTAAGTAGTTGAGCAGTTGATTAAAAGAAGATTAGTTTTTAACTTTATGTTATTGTAAACGTGGACATTTTCACGCTACATTAATTTTCGCACTCCAAGCAGCTACTGCGAAAATAAAAACACTCAAACATATTTATTTTGTGTATAAGTAAGCCTATGTAATGAACTTTCAAATCACGAATTTAAAAACGCGCGAAAATGTAATCGCACGAAAATACCACTTTTACAGTTATCCCTCATCTTACAAACAACTCGTTGACAGTTGTTTTCTGTGTAGAAAAAAGAGATACAATGTTATATTTTTGTATTTGTTACAGGTACAAGATTGGTTCGCACAGAAAGGCTGGAAAGAGTTGAAGAGAAAAGTAGAAATAGCAGACAGCGTTAGCAAAGCTGAAATGCTGTGCAACCACTTTGACACAGGACTGTATTCTAAAGCGAAGGTAAATTCACAGGGTATATAGGGTGCAATTTGTTTAATATACAGGGTGGCCCTAACAAACATGTGAACAGAAGGTATTCGCAAAGCTGAATGCTGTAAACCATTTTAATACATGGATGTGTTCTTATGGAAAAGGTAAATTCACAAGGTAAATGAGTACAAATGTAGACAGGTTGCCCTATACAAATACTTTTACAGAGTGTGACGATTTCCTAATGGCAGCAAAAACCAGTGGTTCGGAAGTCATGTAGAAATGGTGGCCCTGTGCATCGGAAGAGCAATACCCGAACACATTAAAAAGGTTACAGACTCTTTTGTAAAGTGTAGGGGATTATCCCGGTCTGTATCTGTTCGCACATCTAACGGCCCCCAATGGAAATAAGCTATATAAGCTTATTGGGTTATCTAGGGTCGTAGGACCCAAATGATCTCAAATCAAATTTAAAAAAAAATCCAACTCATACAGAAAACATTAGCAAAGCAGGAATCCTGTATCCACTTTGACACAAGATTCCATTTTAAGGCTAAGGTAAGTTCACAGGGTATATAGGGTTAAAATTATAAACCCAGGGTGCCCTATATACACACATATTTTGGCAGACAACACTAAAAAAGCTGAAATGCTGTGGGACTGCATTCTAAGACTAAGGTAAATTCACAGGTCTATAGGGTGCAAACACTTTTGCAGACAACATTAGCAAAATTAAAATGCTGTGTAATAACTTTGACACCGGACTTCATTGCCAGACTAAGATTAATTCATAGGGTATATAGGATGTAATTTTGTACACAGGATTCCCTAATATAAACAATTTTGCAGAAGATGTTAGCAAATCTGAAATGCTGTGATTTCTTGTTATATAAGACCGCATCAACATTTTAAGGAGTATCAAAACAATAGAAAACAAAGTTATTGTTTTCTATAAGCAATATCTTTGAATTGATATCCTTCTGACTGATTTTGATTGATCACTTCACACATGGGAAATAATATTTGTAAACATTAGCCTGAACCTTGCTAAATCCAACCTAACCAAGCATAAAGGCTGTGCTGCTGGCACCCACTCTACCAGTCTCCTAGTCAATCTCATTGAGCAATCATAGAAAAGTATAATTATGTGGTCTTTAAAAAATGTTTTGAAGAGGGTGACCCATGTGGCGTGATGCAACATCGCCCACTTTCCAACAATTTGAGCTCAACCCTGATAGTTTTAATTCCTACAAAGAGGTTAGGGTTATAATTTATTTTGATATTGTACTGTAGCAATCTAAAATGAATCTTTCTCTATAAAATCAAACCTGCATTACTGGGATATTGCCCATATGTCTAATATAATAATCTGCCAACCTCCCCCTCCCCAGTGTACTTGTAACCATAATTGCCATAATCCTGCCACAAGCCCTAAAGTATCAATTACATTAACAAGTACAAGGTTATTGGATCCACTCCAATTGATTTGACTCACTTTAGCGGTTAACCACAATTGGCAAACCAACATATGTGTAACTCAGCTACCTGTCCATTATAAGACTGCATTCAAAAGTCAATGCTCTCTGTCTCTCATATATGCCTTTAGGCTATATTAAACAAATCTTTTGTCTCAAAACTTCCGCGCGCGTTAGTTAATTGGTGCGTGTTAGAAGAATTTTTTTTATTTTTTTATTTTTCAACAACAACAAAAAAAATCCTAAAGTTTCACAGATTTTTCAGATTTTCATTGATCACATCATTTTAAATACAAAAAGGTCACTTTCACAAGGATTTCAATATTTATAATTTTGTTTTAAAAAAAACGCATTTTGAAAAACTGAAGAGCTTTGAGACAAAAGGTGTTTTTTTAATATAGCCTTATCGAATATCTTCAGCACAGTATTCTTCAATGTATGAAATGTTTTAGACAATATATGTTACCTGTCATATCATGTTAGATACGATGTTTTGGTGATGATACTCCAATTTACATTACAGATATCAGTTAGAAAAAACATGTACTAAGCGTTAAAATGACTTGTCGACAAGAAGCATACTTTTCCCATGTTCTCCCTTTAAATTGTATTGTTAACAACAAGTCCTTTTTAAATGTGGTTAGTTACAAAGTGTATTTTGATGATTATCAATACTGTTGAGGTTTCCTCTTTCAAGGACAGCCATAAACAAGGCGAACCAATATAGAGTTTATTTTTACTTAATAGGGTAACTTTAGTTGAGATTCGGTATAAGCTGAAGTTTTATTTTGACATGACTGGTAAAGTTTTATTTTTTTATACCATAATATTTTCATTGGGTTAGTTACCCTAGATGATGGGTTAGTTACCCTAGATGATTGGATTATGGAACAGTAACAAAATAGAGACACTATGAGACATACAGTGGTGTCTGGAGATGTAAACAAGCTCTGATTAGTTAACAAGTTAATCATATCAAAGCAACAGATTAGACACACTCTAAGCAAAAGCCTCTTTGATTGGGTATTAATAGGATCATACCATAGCAACAACCAATCAGAGGCATTATAACATAGGCAGTAACAACAATGATGCTAATAAGCTCAAACTCTTGGTTTTCTCACCTACAGGCAAAGCTTGCCCAAGCAGACGGTCTGATCCAGCATTCGGAGACCATGGTGTTACAGGAGAGTAACGAGAATATAGCGGGAATAATGAATGCAGCTAAACAGTTGAAGCAGGAGACGCAAGAGTTCAAGGTGGCATTGAACAAGAGAAAAACCATGCTACAGATGGTCTATGACTTCTTCTTTGTCTATGAAAAAGTAAGTGTTATGTAGTATAAGTAGATCAGTTTTGTGAAAGTGTTCGGGGCTTCCACAGCCAAGAATACCTGCCTGCTTGAAACACTTTGGTACAACAGCCCTACCCCAACCCCATACCTGACCACAAATGCTTTAGTATGACAAAAAAGTGTGCGTACGCTTGGAGAAAAAAAATCGCATGTGGAGATATAAAATCGCATATGACTTGCCGATTTGGAACTGATTAAACTATAAAAACAATTCCTTTTCTGATGACAATCAATAAATATGGTGTCTGTTCGCTTGTTAATTATTGGGTAGTCTACAACGATTACTAAATAGTTTAAGGATGATTTGGACATTGGTTTCACAAACCCAAATGTTGCAGAAAAAAAAATTTGATGAGTTTTTCTAACTCTTGGTTAAAAATGCATTATTCAACAGGCTGCAAAATGGGTGACCAGAGTTTTAAAATTCCTACCAGACAACCTGATTGATCTGTTCAGCGATCTCCAATCTCAGAGACGTAAGGAACGATCTCGCGGCAGTGAAAAAGAATGGCGCGAGGACGTGAGGCGTTTTCTGAGTCGATACCCGCCGCCCAAGAGAGAGGAGCTGGCAAAGGGCAGAAAGGCAGCAGAGGTTATACCGGAGAACAAAGCTAAGAAACAAGGCAGAGTATTAGTTCACAGGTAGGTGCCTCCAAATGATATTATTTATATATTTTTTGAGAATTGATTTTAAGCAACCCAGTTCTATGGTCTGAAATACCTCTTAAGTAGAGTTGAACATTATGGGATTGTAAGGCCTGTCGATGTTTGTTTTTCCTTTGGCTGTAGGTCTAAATTTAATGCCTAAGATAAAAGGGCTGGTATGTTAACTACGGGACATAAGGTTGAATCTAAAAGTGTAATTTTCAGCTTGATATTAAATCAAGCAGCAGATGTGGATGTTCATTTTGATGGGAGGAAAAGCTCAGTCAATATTATTGAAGTTGGACATGAAAAGTTTTTTTGCCATTCTTTTATTTTATATTTGTTTGGTTTTGGCAGGGGAAAATAGCATTAAATGGTGACTTGTTTTGTATTGTGTAAGCAAGTGTAACTATTTGTTGGTGCAGTGATTTCAATTTGCTGTTGAATCTCTAACATCAAATTGTTCATTTGACTCAAAATATTGACTTTCCAATTTGTACCCAGGTGTCTTGTACTCTTACGCATCTTGAATCTGAAAGATATCGCTTCCATGAAAGATGTTGTGGAGGCTGTCAAATGGCAGGACTCACTCCTCTCAGCAGACAACACGGATGCATCAGCTTCAGAAAATGGACGAAGAAGAGAACCTTCTCCTTATGAAAGCTCATTGACGAGCCGCGAAGGCGATGTTAATCGGTCCCGTCAGCCTCAAAGTAAAGGCAAGACAAGAAGTGGTGCAGCAGAGAGAGGTGGAAGGTCAGAGAAGGTAGATGAAGCTGGTAGAAGAAGGACTTTGAATCAAAGATCTGGTAGAAGACCAGAGGAAGCTTCTTTGAATGGACACAATGAGGTTGACACACCGACCACTAATAAACCATACAGAGCCCAGCCTGTAAGAGATCTGTACACAGAAGGTGCAACTTCAAGACCACAGACACCAGGTTTCATTCAGAGATCTATGTATCTCCCAGGGGGCTCCGGACGTGAAGTGCACACAGTACCCCTAAATTCAACACCGCCAACTCATGACAGGCCAGATGGTGGTGTGGCACTCACAGCGCAAGAGTTGCACAACAAGTCGTTTGGGGTTTATGGGGAATCAGGGGCAAACAGTTTTGGATTGTCAAATGGAATGAACTTGTATCCAATAGGGGATGTACCCCAAGGGTTGCCAGCCCATCAACTTCCTGGCAACAGGTATCCTGGCAACCAGGATTTCTCTCTGTACCCGCAGAATGTGCCTGGAAGACCCTCAACATCATCTCCAAACAGTAACACCTTCTCTCCACCGACCAATGGTCAACTTAGTGGTGACCCGTCACCAATACGTGCACAGGACATGTCTACCCTAAACAGTGTGCATCAGTCGCCACCATTAAGAGCGTCCAAAAGTATGTATGATGTACGCCAACCTCTTGGCACGGACGTTGAAACATCAACCAATTACCCACCAGTTACAGAAAGATCTCAATTGCATAGAAGCGTTGATCTTTCAAAACCAGGTGGCACTGCTGCTGGGGGAGATAGTGCCTGGGCTTTCTCTCTTCCAAGACTTCAACATGGTAAATCGGAACCTGGTTTGAACCAGTTGCAACCAGCACCTGTAGCCTCCCCCTACAATGACTTACTGGACAGTCTGTCATCTTTGAGATTACAATCTGGTGGTTTGTCAAATGGTGAGGTCTTTATTAATGATAGGCAAACACCACAGCTTGATGACCACTCTAATTCACGAACTAATCCACAGTCAGAATACTATCAAAGGTTATTCGGAAATGATAGCCCTAGTCTTGGACAGCAATCATTGGAGAATTTTCATGATAGGAGCCCATATGACTTTTCCTTTCTTCCACAAAGACAACAACAACAACAACAAAAACAGCAGCGTGGGTCACACGTAAGACAAAAGCCATTGAGTAAATTACCTACGACAAATACCTCAACACTTGACAGGATACCACAGTTGGATCGTGCAGAAGCGCTCACGTCACTCGATATATTGGAATATGAATTGGCCGCAGACAGGGAGTACTTAGCCGAAGAGATAGCGGATGATAAATACCGCATGGAGAAGGAACATCAGGCAATGATCGATAGCATTTTAAAACGAGCAGACGAAGAGCCACAGGAACATGTATCGAGGCACTATAACATGGGCGATCCGGCAACTGACTATCGTGCAAATCCAGGACAGAATAGGAAACCAACATCTAATTCAAGAAACCCCTCAACGAATGCCTTGTCACCACGATCCGATACCCCTCCTCTTCCAGAAATCCTCACGTCGCCACCTAACGAGGACTGGAACTTGTACAATCCACCAGGAGCACACGGAGGCACTCCAATTTCTCCCATGACAGTGGATGAACTGGATGATGATTTTGATGATACCAGTCCAAGGTTGGGGAATTATTCCAGCGTACCAAACACACACGGTATAGCACCGTTGACAGACAGACTGAAGGAGTACTTTGAGAGCAGTGAACCGAGTGATGAGCCTATAGAGTATGAGAGGATGCTGCAAGCTGCACAGAGGAACAGGTATGTGAGAGCAAGTAATTAAAATTTGTCTCAAGAACACTTTTAATTTTCCGTAACTTCTGGCAAGTTGATGAAAACTTTGACAAAAATGACTAAATAAGAATGGATTTCTGAGTGCAAGTATCATTGGTGGTTTTGGAGATGTTTTTAATAAAAACAAACATGCAGATAATGACTTTCGAATAGCCAATATATTTTAAACATTGTGAAAAACATGGCAATATTTAGTTCAAAATCTTTTATTATCATCTTCCTACATACAGCATCTTGGCAAACCAAATGTGACAATATTTCAGTTGTTTGTTCAATTTATTTCAAATTATTTAGCACCCACACATTTATAAACATTTTGTCCACACATATGGGCTGTAAATTCAAGTTTGCATTACAGCGGAATACACAATTTGCTAAAAGTTTAGCATATTAAACCTGCAGATTAGCAAAGAAGATACTTGCTTTGATACTGGCTGACTGTCTACCACTCCACCTCCTATGGCTTCCCTTGAGATCTTATAAATCATCTATCATGTTTGTATTCTTTAGGGAGGAATCACAAGAGATTTTGAGACAGGAGATGGATCGCTATAATGATGTGTTGATGCACCAGGAAGACTTGGTGAACCTGGACCTACAGGATAGACTCTATAAGATAGAAGAGAAATTACAGGTAGGTACACTTTTTAAGAGTCATGAGAGGTGCGTCTATTGAAATGCATCAATGTAAATGCACATTTTGTGACCAAAAAATCCCAAAAGTGACACGATAAATGTTTACGCTTTACAAACTTGGATCATGGAACTGGCTCAAAGCAACCAAAGAGGTTCAAAGTGGACACTATGTAGCTATTCAGATCAAATTTGATTCAGTTTCCATGGAGCCAACACCAATTAGCAAAGACACCTTTCAACATTTAGGTCATAGTAAACACACTCGGATCTATTTTCCTCTGTTTAGGGTGTACACCACCAAATCACTTCTGGTAAAAGTTTATTTCAGCAATAGTTTCTTCTTTCGGTACAAATTGAGAGGTTTTGAAAGACTTTTTTTTAATTCTATCAATTAATTTGGGGGTATTGCATATTATTATAGGTATTGAAATCTAATAAAAAATCTCAATGATTTGATAATTTTGTAGTTTTAAACGACTGAAATCAGCGTAAATAAAGGACCAAAATCGCTGCATCAAATTTATCGCGTAATATCGAAATATTTAGTCAAACGCTTGTTATGTGGCCGTTATTTTGATATGTTTTGCAGGCATCCCTTGAGAATGATCTTTGTAAATGTCATATAAGGACATATGCATGTAGCGTCTATGGAGAGGGCGTAGATGGTGTAAACCCTTTACTAAAAGGTAACCATTGATTGACTCATTGGTATAGAAACTGTAGGGGAGGAGGTATCAGTAGATCAGAACATGAAAGCATTGTCAGAAGGTTACATCAAGATATGTATTAACGTTACACTTAGAATGGCTTTATTTTCAATTGAAATTCACGCAAACCTATATTGTGTAACTAATGTGATAGATTTTTCATTTAAATACAAATCAAGACAATAATAGTTGAAAATGTTTTGGTGCATACATTTCAGCCATTATTCCTGCCAGCGCTTGTTTGTGGGTTGAGAGCTAGAAGGCTATAATTCACCTCTTTTTTGAAGGAGTGGGGATGGGGGGGGGGGGGGGGTGGTCTTTTGCCGCTCAATACTTGTGTTGATTTCATTGATCAGAAAAGTTTGCCTTCACCCAAGACCGACCGTGTAAACAAACAAACAAACTGGTACTGAAATGCATTATTATTAAAAAAAACTCTACCGTATCCGTTGTACAAGTGCATTGTTTCTACAAACAAAAATACCTAAAACCTAATTTGTTAACGTTTGCTATCACTGTTGACTAATGTTATGTTATCTTTTTATTTTACCTCTATTTCAGGAGGAAGAATCCATCTTAAAGCAAGAAGCCGAACTGGATTATCTCATGGAAATTGAAAGAAGACGCGATTACACCTCGCACAAACCATCCACACACAATGACGACATCTCACGTTTTGAAATGAGACGGGATATTAATCTTCAGCTGTCAGACGAGGGCGTTATTTTTGACGGAGGTTCTGTGGACGAAGCCTACGAGCATGCTAGTACAATCACTACGGAGCGTGAAAGCGTGGAAAGTGGACTGGGGCTAAGGAGGAGTAGGAGCGGTGGTTCACACAATGCATCTGCCATAAGAGGTATGTGTTGATTGATAAATCCTGAAATTGTATAAAATAGGTGCCTTTTGGGTAGATAATAAGGTTTTTCACTGGTGTATTGCTTTTAGGTTTGTCGAATCCGAACTCACACAGTGCGCAACGGCTTCAAGTTCCTGTCTTACCTCTTTGTACCTTAAATTATTTATAGTTTTGATGTTTGTAATGTTTGTCCTGTCTCCACTGCTTGTATGTAGGTTGACCAGTGTTGGTCATTGGTGTGCCAACATCATGTCCTGAGGTTTTATGTCTGTTCTTTTTTATCAGTTGTGATGGGTTTTTTTATTGATTGAATAAAGAATGATTAACAACATGCCAGTGAATAGATTTTGATTCTAAAACACTCCCTATCCATGTCCCACCATCTTCCACCCCCTTAGCAAAATGTATCCAATAAGGCAACGAAAGAACACCCTGTTTCTACGGGGACTCCTCGATAGTCTGACGGTTCTATAATCCGACGCCTCTATAGTACGAAGGTTCTATAGTATGACCATGTAAATTCACCATTCGATAGTCCGAATCAGATAAAAGGTTCTTTAATCCGAAAGCAGGGTTCTTTATTATGAAGGTTCTCTATTCGGAAAATAAAAAAGGTTCTAAAGTCCGACAGGTTCTATAGTCCGAAAATTAAATAGATTCTATAATCCAATTATTTTTTCATTGGTAAAAAAGGTTCTCTAGTCCGAAAATAAAAAAGGTTCTATAGTACGAATATTAGAAAGGTTCTTTAATCCGAATATACTGAAAGGTTCTTTAGTTCAAAATCTGATATAGGGTTCTCTAATCCGCAAGTTAAAAAAGGTTCTCTAGTCCGAAAATAAAAAAGGTTCTATAGTACGAATATTAGAATGGTTCTTTAATCCGAATATACTGAAAGGTTCTTTAGTTCAAAATCTGATATAGGGTTCTCTAATCCGCAAGTTAAAAAAGGTTCTCTAGTCCGAATTTAACAAACAGATCTATAGTTTGAATTTTCAAAAGGGTTCTGTAAGTCTGAAAGAATTTCACTGTTCTTTAATCCGAATCAGAAAAAATATTCTATAATCTGAAATTTGAAATAACATACTTTGCAGTGTAGGGTTAACAGGAAAGCTCATTTTGGAAACATTGCCTCTTTGATAAAGAAGCTATATAAAAAAAGAATCGAATCCGAAAGTGTTAATATTAAGTGAATGAAAATTCAAAATAATTTGTCGGATTAGAGGACCTTTTTACCCATTCAGACTAAAGAACAGGGTAAGATTTGGAATATTGAATCTGTTAAAAGATTCGGACTAAAAGGACCTTTTCTTAAATTTCGGATTAAAGAACCTTATTCAATATTCGGACTAAAGTAAAGTACCTTCTAAGTACTGTAAAAGTCAATATTTTCGCGATAAGATATTTTCACGAAAATGGTCATAACAGGCATTACGCGATATTTTATTTCCGCGATTTTCAACATTTGTGAACAAAAGTCAATGGAAGTCAATCATTTTCGCGAGTTTATATTTTCGCGGAGAGGATTGATTCGCGAAATTTGCGAAAATAAAAACCTCGCGAAAATTTCTACTTTTACAGTATTCGGATTACCGATCCTTTTTCAATAATAGGATTATAGAACATGATCATAGTATTCGAACTAAAGAAACGTTCTCATGTCTGATTATAGAACTTTTTCCATTTTTGGACTATAGAACCTTTTTCATTTTCAGACTATAACCTTATTTTTGTTCAGACTATAGAGGCATCGGATTATAGAACCGTTAGACTATCGATATGTCACCGTTTCTACAAACCTTTCCAAGTAGGGTAGGTTTGGCATTTTCTCTCAAAACAAGTCATCAAAATCACAAATTTTGAAGACACAAAAATAAATGGTTGATAATAATTTTAATAAATGTAAATTGTTTTGATATTAAAAAAGAGGAAATGTGATATGTAACTCATTTTTGAAAGCTATGTGAGAAAAACTCTTTCACCATTACAAGATTATTTGTCATTATTTAATAATGTCTATAACACAATGCACAAATTGAATACCACTGCCGTTGATATGGTTGCTTCTGGACTTTACTTTGCCATACATTTAGCTTTCTTAGGATTTTTTTTAATCTAAAAGTTCTGATATAAATTAAAGACAATTTTGTAACACTATAGATTCCATTATACCAAAATAATTTCTTTTAAAATCTATAAAATCATTGACTATTGTTAACAGTTAGCACAAAACTCTATTGGAATGATATGCATGTACTTTGCTGTGTCATGTTATAATTTCCATTACAAGTTGATAAATGTAAACTGTGTATATAAAGCAATATCTGTAGATCTGTATTCTTTCAATGAAATGTTCAGCTGTAGTGACTTAATACCATCCCCGCCTTGGTGGCAGTTTTGAACAATGGTGTGAAGTTTATCATACATAATGCACTGAAAGAGTAAAAACAAATAATAATAATAATAATAATAATGTGGATTTATAATGCGCACTAATCCACCAAAATGGTGCTCGAGGCGCGATACAAAACAAACAAACTTGCATTACAACATACATTTTAAAGTGCAACTTAATCTACAATAATTTAACTAAATACAACTTAATAGTATAATAATGATGTCAGTAATGATATCATAATTTAGACTTACACAAAAAATGTAACTACAAATACATGTAATACTATTTGAAATTTAAAGAAATATATATATATATAACCAAAAAATACACTTTTAATAAAAAGAATTAAAAAAAATGGAATGGAATTAACAGAAAACATGTTCACTACGCAATGTATCGCAAATATTAGATTTTGATACACTGTCGTTTTATGGGGTTTTTTTCAATTATAATATCATTCTGGGACACCATGTAATAAATAGGGTGATGTCCTTTTCCAGGTACTTTTTCTTGGAATTGAGATTATTGCATGATTAACCCACCTCGATATCACCCAACAGCTGTATATTCTCAGGATTTTCCCACACTGCTCATGTAATTTTAAAACATGCTAAATGGAGTAAAACCACATCTATCAGTTGATTGTATTGGGAATGTGCAGAGGTGTGCTTGTGTCAACATGTTCTTGGAAATTTGGCATTGTTGCATGACCACAGTCAAACAGCGTACCTATTTATAGTTTGTTAAATACCAAATTGGCCAGCCTCGTTACACTGTGAATCGTTTCATAAGGCCACCAGTGGCGGCACCAGGATAGCCAAAAAATTGAGGGGGGGGGGGGAGAAAAAATCAGAGGGGGCAAGACAAAAATTTGGAGGCAAAGAATGCGCCGAAATGTTTGCTGAAATTGCTGAATTAGCTCAATTTATACTAAATTAGATATTTCAGACCAATAATTGAAGTTCAAAGTCTACCTTGAGCTAGCTTTTTAAAGGACTTGCCCGAACAGGCAAAGCTTTTCAGAACTTTAATAATTAAAAACCCAGAATTTCCCGGGCTATCGGACAGGGGAAGTTGTCGCGGCCTGAAATGATCAGTGTGGATAAATAAAAACAGATACAGGCGGTTAAAGACCCGATATTCGATTGTTCTTGATGTTTTCGTACCTGATTATTGATTTTTTCAGCATAAAATATCAAATAATGAAATCTTATAAAATAATGAATTTGTTGAAGCGGCCGGTCGATGCGAACCATGTTATTTAATTCCATTGGCCTAAGGCGATTTATGCAGGAGTATAATTGTGTTAAGCAAGATTTGCAAAGGGACATTTAAACAAAATGGTTACAAAAACTATATATTTTACAGCATTTTGCATTCAAAATGAAGAGTGGCTTTATTACGTGGGTCACCATTTCATTTATATAGTTACACAATCAATCGTGCAAATATTGGGGATTTTGCTATGTTTAATCCACAAAAAAATGCCCTCATTCTTCTTTGTTAATTTGTTTTCTTAAGGATCAGTTACAATGAGACGCTAATAATGTATTTGACTTGGCCAAATACGCTTGATGTATTGTATCTAGTTTTGTAAAAACAGTGGCAACCAGTGACCGATACCTTGAACCCTTCACCTCTACATCTATCTACATCTTTTCTTTGTTGTATTTTTCAGAGAAACAAGATAACCATACATCGTCTGTCCTATCAGGCATGCCGAGACATAACGGAGCACCACCACGACACCAGATCTTAAACGGGATACATACTTGAAAGGAGTTGGAACTAATTAACTACCATATGTGTTTTGGTAGTGTGGTTAATACAGACCTTTTATAGCCTTTTTTTGTATTCATTCCATTATAGACTGGTATATCAGTATGGAATCGGTTTTAGTGGCGGAGCCAAAGGGGGGGGGGGGGGGAGGGGTGATCGCCTCCCACCATATTCGAGTCATGTCAGTCGAGATATGAACTGTCGGTTGAGATTGGCACTGTCAGTTATCGAGAGCTCAATTTTTCGCGACTGTTTGGGGGGGACACCACGTCACAACCACCCCTCCCCAAGCTACGCCACTGATCGGCTTGATGTAATTAAGCTCAATGATGAGTTTCCCGTCACCTGCCCTCTTTACTTTTTATTATCATTTAAATTATTTACACTTAAGACCTTTACTTTATCAAAATGTTCAATAGTCAAAATATCTGTCACATCCTCCTAATGATTTCAGCAGGTTATCTTAGCAGTAAGGGCAAATAATGACAATTTAATGATTTCCTCATTGTTCCTGATCATCAATCCTGGCAAATGTAGAAATTTAAAAACAAATGTTGTTCTTTTCTTAATCTGTTGTAAAACATCTATAGAGATGGTCAAACTATAAACCCATGACTTGGCACTGTGTAACATTTTAAATAATGTACACTTAGTTATCAAATAATAAATAATGAAATAGTTGCCGCATTCCGAGCTAACGGGAAATTCTGAATCAAGTTTCATTGGCCTTTTATGTTCCAAAAATAATGAGGAAATTAAGATATGGAATCGGTTTGATGTAATTATGCTCATAGATTATTATGTTCATCTACTTTCATTAGTGTTATAAAAGCCAACAGGAATACATGAAGTCTTTAGAGTTCTTGTCCTAGTAGAATATCTAAAAAGTAAAAATAATACATCCCTTTTTATGACTGTAATGTTTGCAAAATGTATTCTATTCATTGTAGTAATTCATGTTCACAGCAAAATGATGCAGTTGTCTAGGCTGTAATGGGTCATTTTTTCCACAACTGCATCATTTTAATGATTGAACAGATAATATTAGTGCAGAAAATGTGAACAAGTTGAGAGTTAAATATTCAAACATCGAAAGCTGAACCGAAGACTCAGGCATGATCGGACGCACTAATTATGTTAATCAAAAGAGTGTCAAATTACATAGGTTGTCATATCAGTTCAAATCTGGTTCAACGCACAATTTTTTGTCTCACTTTGTGTGTTTTAGCTGTATCAGAACTTTGTACATGTATCTTTTTTTTAAGTATAATTATGATTTTAAAAAGTGTTCCTATACTTGCAATAAGATACATCAAGCCTTATTGATTATAAATTATTATATTATATAGATAAATTTATATTACTATGTTATCGATATAGTTACTATGAGATAAACAATGTGTATTATTATATTTAGTACATGAAATGTACTTTTAAGTTTCAACTAGGTTAAACGTTACCTGATTCATTCACAAAATCCTCTTATCATTAGTATAATAATTGTATAATATAAACATATAACCGGTCATTTTCCACCATATCAAACCAGAATTAATTCATACAACTTCAATTTTTGGTTGGACCCTGAAAGAGTTGTAAACATTCCAGTGTACAGACTCCATCCGTCCGGCCATAAAACCATTCCAAGTTTTATTCAAAATATTTATTGTTTATGTAGCATTGTAAAATAATATCCAGGGTCAGAAGTTTTTCAAAGAGGTTCGAGAATCCACTTAGATTCTTGCCAAGGATTTGGCGAGAATCTATGGATTCTCCTCCATTCCAATAGTGCGTTAGACAGATTATCCATGAGAATCAACTTGGATTCTCGCAGCTTTACTGGCTGGAATGTTTGCGAGAATGGATTCTCGAATTCTCCTCAAATATCTGACCCAGATATCTCTCTTCATTGGACTAATAATTGACTTATGTGTATGGGCATCAATCAGGAAGTGGTGGTGGGGGGGGGGGGGGGGGGGGGTGTTCAGGAATACCACCCAAGGCAGCTATATTGATGCCTGTGTGGTGTTCAGGAATACCACCCAAGGCAGCTATATTGATGCCTATGCCTGCATACAGGCAGGCTATACAGAAATTGCTGCAAATATGTGTATATTTACTCTTATTGGATTAATTGAATATATCAGTGTTAAATGCAAGCCAGTCTTCCACACATGCATATGTATATTTTCCTATCACATCAAATATCATGTAGTGATTGATTTTTATGTATTGAATTCACTTCCAAATAATAGTTTTCACCTTGAAACATGATGCATTCCTATAGTATAAAATAGAGGTAACAAATAGTACTCTTATCATTAATATTGTTAATTTTATTTCGTAGCTAATAACTTAAAGGCAAAGGTCCACTTAGACCAGTTCACCCTGGATGAACTGGCTTACATCTGTTCATTTGGTGACGGATGAAATAGAGTTAAGATGGAAAACCTCGACCTCACTTTCCACGCGGCTATTGGTTTTACCACGGTACAAAACAGATTTTTTCAGAAACCTTTCCTAACTTTCATGTCTATCTCAAGGATAACTGAACAAATAATAGGCACGTTTGTACTTAATATTTGGATGCATTTCACTTTGGTGATTCCAAATATGGTAAATGACATTCAATAATTTTGACATTTTTGAAAAATTTTGTGCAATTTTGGATTGTCGTCTGCAGACGCCTGCCGCGTGGAAAGTGTTAAGATGTACCCAAAGGATCTGGCGAGTAAGAGTGGACCTAAGGGTTTAACAAGAAATAAGTCATAGGAAGGGTGAGGTACATTGGTGGTAGGGTTATGTTATATTTCCCCAAAAACAGTAGCCATCATCTCTTGATATGTTATATTTTGTCTTATTCTCGGATATCTTATGAGGGAATAGGGAGGCTAAAAGCCTAAATTCATTTTTGACTTTCTGCTACCAAGAGGTATAGTCACCTACAAAATGTTTTGCTGGTTGTGCATGTATTTTATATTTACATACAAATTGAGTGCGCAGTAATGGCACCACTTTTCACGAATTACGCACCTTTTATACAGCAGTCACACTGCTGGACTCGCCTCTTAAACCAGACAGGGTTTCAGGAAGTGACTATAATCAGGTGATCCACCTGCTTTGTAAATGTTATGTCTGTGTGAAAGTATTGATGCGAGATGGGACAATCAGTTGGTAGTTTTACTTGTAATATATAACTGTAGGATCAAGACTATTTTACTTTGTATTATAAGGGAGGGAGGGAGGGAGCTATACAATTATAGGTCAATAAATGTGTATGTGTTGTTTCAAGATAAATTGCGGAAGTGCTATTTTGGGAGCATATTAAACATTTGCGCAAGTTAATTGATTTTTCTAATTTTTCAAGAAACAAAACATATGCATGTATTGACCTGAATTCATACACACCAAAACAAATCAAAATGTATAATGTTTGTGCATACTTTTAATCTCTGTATGAATATATCACCTGCTGTAAAAATTGGCAAACCCATGCTGCATGAACAACAAAACAAAGCCAGTGGAGCATGCATATACGGCGCACACGTGGAGTGCATTTAGACACTTTCAATGTGCTGCACATATTTTAGTATCAAGCTTTCTGATTGGTTCGTAACTACAAAGAGTAATAATAATAATAATGAACATTTATTGAGCTCGCAAATCCGCAAGAATGCTCATGGCGCATACAAAGCAACAAAAATCAGCAGTATACAAGAAAAATGAAACAAAATATAAATACTTAATACAAACAAATATCATCAAATATGAGAATAATACACCAAAAGGGGCATAGATTAATCATAAAACAATCCTAAGCTATCTTGCAAAAGTGTGTCGTCGGTTGAGATTTGAAAGAACCAATTGAAGGGCTGCTACGGCTGTACTCAGGGAGGGTGTTCCATATGCGAGGAGCAGTAATAGAGAAGGCCCGATCCCCCCAAGAGTGTAAGGATTTAGGTTCCAGTAAGAGTGCTTTTCTGGCAGAGCGGAGACCAGAACGAGATGGATTATAAAATTCAAGTAGATCAGTGATATAAATGCATATCATCAATATGTAGTCAAATCTTTGTAAAATATCTTACAGGGTGAGTCAGAAAGAACAGGCACTTTTTTTCGCAAAAGCTCCACATATTTAAAATCAATTGCGGTGTAAAAAATTGAAAGTTTAAAAATCTACCATTGCGTTATCATGTTACACTAATTTTAGTAAAGCCTCCAATTCAAAGCCAATCCACAGAATGGTAGAATTATCAAGCCATTCTTCAATGGATTCAAATAAGGCTCGCTTCCTTATTCAGTTGTA
Source organism: Ophiura sarsii (assembly GCA_035610835.1). NCBI lineage: Eukaryota > Metazoa > Echinodermata > Ophiuroidea > Amphilepidida > Ophiuridae > Ophiura > Ophiura sarsii. The sequence goes on from CM069453.1 coordinate 10,118,979, forward strand.
ATGCCTCTTTCTCTTTTCAGTGGCTTTCCCCTTGAATTCAGGCCTTTTCTTACTCATAATTACTTAGTTCAATTCAGTGATTTTAAATCCAACAATCATGTGTCTTGTAAGGTTTTTTACCCATTTCATTGATTGCCATCTCTGAATTCTCAGCTAGCCAACAATATTACTCATGTGTTATTGTCATCCTGTGGTTTAACTTTAAAATACAGGGTTCTGCTAAAATAGATGTAACATGACGCAATGGTTGAATTATTCTTTTTTGAATGAACGACAAATATGTGGCCTTTTAAGCACTATCATTGGTTTTGAATATACGGGCTATCCGCAGGCAGCATTTTGTAACCATTGCCATGGGAGGAAAGAGGTGTCTAACATGAACAGTAAAGGATTTCATGGGACCCAAAGCTACAATTGGTTTTTTGTCTCGCCCTGATGTAATCAGAAAGAGACTATGTTATCACTATTTCTGTCCGGCGTCCGCCGTATGCCGTCCGCCGTATGCCGTCCGCCGTCTGCCGTGTGCTAAGAAATACCTTTGTGACGCGATATCTGGAGATCCGTAAGGCCTATCGTGATGGGACTTGGTGGAGGGAAGGGGGGTGGTGCGTTCTGTTGCTGATTGATTTTTCAAGGTCATCGGGGGTCATACAAGGTCATCGGGGTCAAATATGCTTAAAACTTTTGAGACGCGTTGTGACGCGATATCTAGAGATCCGTAAACCCTATCTTGATGGGACTTGATGTCAGGGAAGGGGGTGGGGTGTTCTTTTGCTGATTAGATTTTCAAGGTCATTGGAGGTCATTCAAGGTCATCGGGGTCAAATATGCGGTCAAATAAGATCCGTAAGGCCGATCTTGATGGGATTTGGTGGAGGGAAGGGGGTGGTGTGTTCTTTTTGCTGATGAAATTTTCAAGGTCATCGGAGGTCATTCAAGGTCATCGGGGGTCAAATATGGGGTCAAATAGATCAGTAAGGCCTATCTTGATGGGATTTGGTGGAGGGAAGAGGGATGGTGTGTTCTTTTTGTTGATTAAATTTTCAAGGTCACCAGAGGTCATCGGGGTCAAATATGGGGTCAAATAGATCAGTAAGGCCTATATTGATGAGATTTGGTGGAGGGAAGGGGAGTGGTGTGTTCTTTTTGCTGAATAAATTTTCAAGGTCATCAGAGGTCATTCAAGGTCATCGGGGGTCAAATAAGATCCATAAGGCCTATCTTGATTGGATTTGGTGGAGGGAAGGGGGATGGTGTGTTCTTTTTGTTCTTAATTTTTCGGGGTCATCGGGGGTCAAATATGGGGTCAAATAGATCAGTAAGGCCTATCTTGATGGGATTTGGTGGACGGAAGTGGGATGGTGTGTTCTTTTGTTGATTAATTTTTCGGGGTCATTGGGGGTCAAATATGGGGTCAAATAGATCAGTAAGGCCTATCTTAATGGGATTTGGTGGAGGGAAGGGGGGTGGTGTGTTCTTTTTGTTGATTAATTTTTCGGGGTCATCGGGGGTCAAATAGATCAGTAAGGCCTATCTTGATGGGATTTGGTGGACGGAAGAGGGATGGTGTGTTCTTTTTGTTGATTAATTTTTCGGGGTCATCGGGGTCAAATATGGGGTCAAATAGATCAGTAAGGCCTATCTTGATGGGATTTGGTGGAGGGAAGGGGGGTGGTGTGTTCTTTTTGTTGATTAATTTTTCGGGGTCATCGGGGGTCAAATATGGGGTCAAATAGATCAGTAAGGCCTATCTTGATGGGATTTGGTGGACGGAAGAGGGATGGGGTGTTCTTTTTGTTGATTATTTTTTCGGGGTCATCGGGGGTCAAATATGGGGTCAAATAGATCAGTACGGCCTATCTTGATGGGATTTGGTGGACGGAAGAGGGGTGGTGTGTTCTTTTTGTTGATTAATTTTTCGGGGTCATCGGGGGTCAAATATGGGGTCAAATAGATCAGTAAGGCCTATCTTGATGAGATTTGGTGGAGGGAAGGGGGGTGGTGTGTTCTTTTTGTTGATTAATTTTTCGGGGTCATCGGGGGTCAAATAGATCAGTAAGGCCTATCTTGATGGGATTTGGTGGACGGAAGAGGGATGGTGTGTTCTTTTTGTTGATTAATTTTTCGGGGTCATCGGGGGTCAAATAGATCAGTAAGGCCTATCTTGATGGGATTTGGTGGAGGGAAGGGGGGTGGTGTGTTCTTTTTGTTGATTAATTTTTCGGGGTCATCGGGGGTCAAATAGATCAGTAAGGCATATCTTGATTGGATTTGGTGGAGGGAAGGGGGGTGGTGTATTCTTTTTGCTGATTAAATTTTCAAGGTCATCGGAGGTCATTCAAGGTCATCTGGGGTCAAATAAGATCCGTAAGGCCTATCTTGATGGGATTTGGTGGACGGAAGAGGGATGGTGTGTTCTTTTTGTTGATTAATTTGTCGAGGTCATCAGAGGTCATCTGGGGTCAAATAAGATCCGTAAGGCCTATCTTGATGTGATTTGGTGGAGGGAAGGGGGTTGGTGTGTTCTTTTTGCTGATTAACTTTTCAAGGTCATCAGAGGTCATCTGGGGTCAAATAAGATCTGTAAGGCCTATCTTGATGTGATTTGGTGTAGGGAAGGGGTTGGTGTGTTCTTTTTGTTGATTAAATTTTTCAAGGCATTACATCCCTTGCATTAACTACAATGCATACCTCTGTGACAGTGCTACATTGTATCATATGTTTCATCATCATTTCTTTCAAGTCACTTTTGATGAACAGGCGAGACGCGCCGTTCGAGAACCGCCTTGTTTGATATAAACATGCTTTTGTGGCATTTATATTTATATGGAATTTGAATGAGCTCATTCAAATTTGTAACATTAATTATTGCATATAATATATCATGCAAAACTTGCATGTGCCATATATAGTTGTCAAATTTCAATGGGCTTATTCAAAATTGTGCCATCCAATAATGCATGTATATACATGTAGCAATAACTCTTGGAGAGCTAGTTGCTCACATTGCATACGTAATTTGAAATTTAAATTATGTCAAACTTGTTTTTGATAAAGGCTGCATGTAGTACATTTAGCAGAATTGAGATCAATGTAAATATTTTGAAATTCATCTGCCTCAAAACTCTTGTTAGTGGTGTTGTGCACCATTCACTTAACATACTTTAATTTAACAAAACAACTGGTTATTGATTGCACAATATGATACTTTAAAAATGCAAACCCCACTCTGAAATTAAAGAAGCCCCAGTAATATTGATGGCACAAACAGTAATAATACATGTTTTGTATTGGTTTTACAAACTAATTACCGTAGATTTAATGAATTTTATGTATTCACTTTTCAAAATAATGATGTATGTTCTTACAGAATCAAGCAGAGTTGAGAGAAGATGATAGCAAGTGAGGATAAGGCAAAATTATCCAAAGCTTTATTTTCAGGGCACAAAGAACTAATTATAAAATAAAATAAACAAAAGACGATCCCAGATGTGTGTCAATTACACAGTTGAATAAAGTATCTCATTTAATCCACTACTTAACTTTGTGAAAGACTTGACATATGACTGGGACCCAAAGTACACAATTTCCGATGCAAGAAAGATAGCTCCATTCAGTGGCGAATTTCACCAATTTCCAAATCTAGTTTGATTTTGTAAGATCAGGGTGTAGCATTGATACACCATACATTTTGTATTTGATATTTACTATTCAATAGCACTTGGGTACAACAGTGTCTTATTATTTTTTTTACACAAATAAGAGTTTATCATATAATATATAATACAATGACTGTGTATAACAAGGCTTCTTGCACTAGGGAATTAATGATTGATGAGAATGTCATTCAGAAATAAAAAATTGTATTTGCTTCACTTCATTATATGAATTATATTGTGTAATGTGTGGTTGATCACAATTTGTTCTTCCTTTTTTTATACAATACTTGTGTTTATTTCACTTTCTCTAGAAAATCATTTAACTTAACTGACGCAACATTTACACATGCATACAATCAGTGGCGGCACCAGCCTGATAATTTTTTTTTGGGGGGGGGGGCAAAGGGGGCAAGATTTTTGTGTGTGCTATTTTACGGTTATATTGTCAAATTTGGTCTATTACTAACTAATTTGGTATGAAAATGTGCGCTTGCGCGCAAAATTTAGCTGTTTTATGCTAAAATGATCAACATTTGGTCTTATTAAACCTTATTTAGTAAGAATATGTGCGCACAGCACGGAAAAAAATTGCCTTTTTATGATTTAATTGTCTATTTTTTTATTTTATTTTAAATGAAATTATTATTATTATTATTATTTTTTTTTTGGGGGGGGGGAAACTGGGGGGACAAGATTTTTTCCTGGGGGGTGGGGGGGGGGGGGGGGCAATGGTGCCGCCACTGCATATAATATGTATCTTGTCTTTGTAGGGGTGTGTGTATACACTAGATGCTTTAGTAAGATTACACCTTCGTGTTCCATCAAATGAGGCATTAACGTCACCGTCTAGTGGAAATGAAATAATGACACAAATTAGTTTGCATATACTTACATCTAAGTCTGGTTTTAAGGTTTGTTAGATGATAATTATCATAACAACCAATCAAAGACAAAAAGAGGCAATGCACTACTACATACATAAAATAAAACTTCTTTTCATATTAATAATAATAATGTTTAATATATAACTCACTGCTGATACAGGACAATACTGTCAAAGTAGAAATTTTCGCAGGGTTTTTATTTTTCGCGAATTTCGCGAATCAATCCTCATCCCCGAAAATATGAACTCGCGAAAATTATTGACTTCCATTGACTTTTGTTCACAAATGTTGAAAATCGCGAAAATAAAAAATCGCGAAATGCCTGTTATGACCATTTTCGTGAAAATATCTTATTGCGAAAATATTGGCTATTACAGTAGTATGTTTTAAATTAAAACTTCAACATTTATTGTATCGCTTTGAGTGTAATTAGGAGAATTATAATAGACCTCTTCAAATTGGAGTTTAACCAATGCAGAAAAACAGGGAAATCAAACTTGTTGGTTCAGCAGACCATGTATGTTTTAAAATAAAACTTCAATATTTATTGCATCCCTTTGAGTGTAATTAGGAGAATTATAGACCTCTTCAAATTGGAGTTTTACTACTTCAGAAATACAGGGAAATCAAACTTGTTGGTTCAGACCATACATTGATACATCTATGGTTTTACAGCTTGAAATTAAAATGTTATTAAGCACCAGTTTGATGACCCTGCTTTTAAGATTTAAAAAAAAAAAATCAGTTAGAAGACGTGGTCTATATTCTACCCGAGGCGACGGAACCCCCCTGTTTTACGGGCGGACGGACCTGTCAAGTAGGGTCGGTCGGTCTGGTTTGTTTGGTTTTTTCATATTTATTTTGTACCTAAAATGTCACCAACATATCTGCACAAAAAATTCGACAGATTTTCGGGAAAAAAACTGCTGATTTTACATGATTTGAGAAAAAAAGTCTAAAAACAAATTCTTAAAAAACGCAAAAAGTGGGTCTGTCGGGCCCGTAAAAAAATTCTTGAAAAATGCAAAAAGGGGGTCTGTCGGGCCCGTAAACAGGGTTTTTGCCCTCGCCTCAGCCATGAATACATAGATCAAGTAGAAGACAAGCTTGGTATTTTATGGCAAGTGCTGACTACCCCTGACCGAGTTGAATTAAGACCAGTCACATCAAAAGGGGGCTTTTGTCGTTCAAAATGAAATTTGGGATTTTATTTTGATGCAAAAATGTATTTTGTAAGCTTTAAAATGAAACCTCTCTTGATACATTTGATAAAGTGCATTCAGATTTTGTGCGGAATTTCCTTTTAACTTCTTTTGTTTCTTCATGCTTTGCTTCTTGTATCATAACCCTAACTCGAGATCACCACACGGCAACAGATTTCTTTTCCGACACCCAAAATTCACCAGAAAGGTCACCCCGACCCCCCTGGGATTTGAACCACGGACCTCCAGCACCCCAACCCAGATCCTAGCCACTACACTACCGCTGCCAGTCGACACTCGGCGAGTATATTTGCCTCGTTATATAGCATGGGTCCGTTTTGTACCCCAAAAACCTGCACGGCAGGTTATAAAAACATTTTTTCCGCACAGTTGCCGTGTGGTGTACGTAGTAGAGTTAGGGTTATCTATGATTTTTAATTTACAAAATTTTGGAATTAAAATTAAAAATAAAAAAAATTGCTGTTTAAAATGCATACTGCTGACAAAAGCCCCCTTGATGAAGTGATTGGTTACAATTATCCTCAAAAGATTTTCAAAACCCTAAAATAAGGTAGGCATGTCTAAACTTCCTACAAAATGTATCAGTATTCGTTGTATCCACATGGCTGCTTTTAAAAAAAAAAATGACCCAATGCTACGGTACTCCTATTTCGTCATGCAGTATATATATTTTTTGCTTTAACAAGGTTTCTCAGGCATTCTTATGTTAGTTCCTTGAGTTAGCAGCTGTTCATCAGTCTCTAATTTTGTGTTTTATTTATAATAATCTCAATCACACTTTTACGTTACTGTAAAGTCGCCACTTTTCGGTCAGCGCCTATTTTCAGTCACTTCGCCCAAATCGTGTAATGAAATGACCTCGTCGTTATAAACTGACGGCTAGAAAACCGCCGCATAGTTGATGCCCGGTATTGCTTTAAAATGGTGACGACCGATGCAATTAAGGCTACTTTACCCTATATGATGAGTGTGTGCTCTCAAAAGCATATACACACACTGCATTGAAGGAAAGTGGTTTACCCGTGCAGTATCACAAAATACTACAGCTAGCAGTTTAATATTAAAGATAATATATTCATAAAATGACACAATAATTGTACACATACAATTCTATTTCAGATAAAATCCAATATTTCAGAAGTATTTGAAAACACTTCCATTTAAAATTTAACAAATAAGTTGCATCATGAAAGATGTATAATGCAACAATGATAATAGTTCACTCAACAGGTCTGACTGGTCTTTTCACTGGAGCTCTTACAGTTTTGTTCTCTGCTGATATATTGAGTTGAAATGGATAAGGTTTATCTGTAAGAGGAAATAACAAATGTATAGCTTTTATAAATTCATGCATGCACAGATATCTCACGGAATAGGGATTAGCACACTAAAGGGATTAGCACACTAAAGGTCATGAATTTTGTTGTTTAGATAAATGGTAAAACTAAGATCTTACATGTAGCACATGTATATAGCCCCCCTCCCCCCACCCCACACCACCACCACCACCACCAAACCACATTTCTGCAGGCTTAACGGTCCTTAAACTCCTGAACCCCATGAAATCCCATTTGAAAACTATGCTGGCCGCATGTGTCACCTTAGTCCATCTCCCCGGACCATGGCGGGTGATATTTGCAGACGGAATTGTTAATTACGGGTGTGTGACTCCTTGCCGAGTGGACCGACATTGTATTCCATGCTGGTAGACCCTGGTTCGACTCCCGTCACCTGCAAGTCTGGTTTTCCCCACTAAGTTTTGCCCATTTCTACCCCCAGATAGTTTTCCAACATTTCCATCCCAAAAGGGTTAGGGTTAGTCTATTATGGTGTGTGCATCCAGAGATAGGTGCACATCCCCTCCCCATAACATATTTAATTACACACCCTGGCCAAACCATAGCCTGATCCTTACCCGTGCCTTTACCTCCAAACTTTCCATTAGTGTTACTAGGAATTGAGGGTGATGATCTCCTTACAGCCGGTACTTTACACATCACAGTTATCTCAGTTGCTGAAGGATTATTGACGGACAGTTTAGGATCACAATGATCACGAAGACGCTGACACATGTACCATTTTACACCCTGCAATAAAAGTTCAGTAAGATATGTCATCAATCTATGATTTAAATTTGAAATAAAGTATAAAGGCATCATTATCAAAACATCTGTTGTAAGTATACTTAAACTTCTTGACAAATTTAGGTAACTCGTGAAAATGTTCTCAGTGATACTTCCAATGAGGAATAACACTAGTTATTTGACCATTGAAATGCCAACATTATGTTAAATGTTTGCATTCATCAATCAGGTCAACGTGCAAACAACCCTTGAGCAAAAAAGTTAGGCATGAAATATAGTGATAAAATGAAATTTCATTCAAATTCTTCAAACCAATTTCCTGCTCAGCCCTTAATATTAGAGTAAGAATTGTTCCTTTGCTGACAAATTCTGCCTTAGTACAATATTTTGCCTAAACCATAAGAATTTAACTAAGTGGTTAGTTTAGATTATTCAATGAGAAGTTTACTTGCTGACTCTTAGGGCGTGCTCACACTATAGCTCTTTCCTCAACCTGGGTCGGACCCGGGTCGAACCCGGATTGATCGATATTTCATTTTCTGTTCACACTAGGGCTATGTATGTGTTGAAGCTGTATCCGCATTGGCAAATGGGTTTATTGAACCCGGAAGTTAAAATTCTTGTATCAATGACCTATGACCTAGCTTGCTCATCGTGGCGGGTATAAACAACAAGCAACAGTGGCTGGTAATGAAATACCGTCGAAAACATCAGCGACAACGTGCCAGAGGCCGTAGAAAGATGGCAGGAATAAAGCGGGCAACCATTAACATTCAGCAGTCAGGTTGTCTACTTCCGGCAAACCCGGGTCAAAACAGCGATTTCTGTTCACACTACAGTCGATGCGAGTTGAACCGGGGTTCTACCCTTTACTTTCACAGGGTTGTAATTTTCGACCCGGGTCGGTTTTTTGAGCCTATTTTTCTGTTCACACCAGACTTCAACCCGGGTTCGACCCGGGTCGTGGAGAAAACTAGCTATAGTGTGAACACGCCCTTAGTTTGCCCGAGTGATAAGTTACTCAACTCACTAAGTCCTGATCTAATGATTTTTACATCATGTTTGACATTTTAGTTACCATAAAACCAGGTAGAGAAGACAACAGCATACTGAATGTGGTCTATTTTTGGTTGCCAGAACAACTGAAATACACTTCATAGTTGCATATTAATTAGTCTTACCCCTTTCTTGCATGCATCAGGCACATAACACTCATACTCGGTTGTACTAGTAGTAGTAGTCGTTGTAGATGATGTTTTCCCTCCAAGAGCCATCCCCCTAAATCCAGATTCCTGTGCATTCACACACACAAGCCTGGCTCTAGGGAGTTGTGCACCGGAATTCTTGCCATGATGCTTCTCCCGCAGTTTGACATAGGTGTAAGATTCCCTGAATAAATTAATTCCAAATCAAATGAAGCAGAGAGGCTGCGTTAGTCACTAATAACACTCAAAAAGTTTCCGTTTTGTTTTAACAATTCATCAAACAATAGAAAAGAGATGGCAACACAAAAAAAACCCAAACCCCTGACAGATACTCTGTGTCTGCTCGAGTTGTGAGGTGATTATAGCGCAATATAGGCCAATATTCTTCTTTAATCATGCAGATGTGAACATGTATTAAGAATACTTGGTGACTTTACCTCCTCACTATACCTCCTAACTCGAGGTGACACGAAGTATACAAAATATTTAAATAACAATAATCTAGACAGTTCTTACATATTTATAGCGTTTTTGCCCTGCCTAATACGGTATACGGGGATGTGCCGCTCTAATGGGTCGTTTTTGGCAAAAAATCCCTAAGCGGGGGGTATGATTTTGTGCTGGAAATCCCTAATAATGGGGTCACTTTTTACAAATGGGTCCATTTTCCCGAAACTTTGGTCTATTTTCCCGATAATTTGCAAAATTCGGGTCTATAATGAAGCAAAATCCTTAGACATGGGTACCGTTTTTTCCTAAATCACCCTCAGAAATGGGTAGGGGTTTTGAATCTCCAGCGGCATACCCCCACCACACCAAAAGCTACACTAAGGTGGCTACCAGACAACGTCGCACAGCCTATCAGCACTACTTAGATTATGGCATTCCCTAACAGCTCTTAAATATCGTGTGGGTGGACAAGGCAATCGAGACTAAGAATCTTGCCCAGGGACACAAACACATTGACCGTATTGGGGATAGAACTCACAACCTTTGTATCATGAATCCTGTGTCTTGTCCACTCGACCAAGCATGCTCTCAAACATGGACAACCCTCACGGATAGGGTCAGTCGGTCATGTTTTTCTTATATTTATTGTTGCTTTTTAAGATTTAAATTGTCTTGCCAATTTAAATGTCATCTTAGGTCATGTTGTAAGATAGGCTGTTAAAGTTGTTGCTAAAATGTGAAGTCCAATTGAAAATAAACTAAGCTGAAAATCCAACATTCCAATTTCATCATGGCCAGATCTATCATGAGTCATTATTGTAGAAATGCTAAAGCTCCCTTTTACATGAAACCTGCAAAAATGTTGCGCTTCTGCATCATTGATGCCCTATTTTAGAATTATCAAAAGTATCAGACATTTTCAAAAAGTTTCCCAAAATTGAAAAACATCAAACAAACCCTCAAAATTTAAAACTATGGGTCAGTCGGGCCACCCCCACCCTTGCCTAAGGGGCCTACTTTACCCTCTCCTCAAGAAGAGCATATGCGTGAGAGCAGTAGGACACAGGATAATTTGAAATTTACTTCTTTTTATTAGGCAAACACTTTTTTTTTGTTATAAAGATATTTTCATAATCACAGGCCTGTATATAGTTAAAGATAAAACTTATGATTCTATAATGGCCATCAGTTCAAACTGAAAACTAGCTGTAATTATAAAAAGCCCTACCTATATGTGTCTGCATGTTGCTTAGGATGTTTTGAATGCTTAAATTTGTAGTCTATCGGAACGGAGGGTGGGAGAAGATCTCCCCATATAGTGGATTCTCTCTCATCGAGTGTGCTCGATGGTCTTGAGTTTGACTTTGCGCTGTGGCATGTCTTGGGCTTTACAGCAACCGCTGCAGAAGTAGTAGATTTGACTTCAAGCAATCTTCCAGATGCACTTGTTATGTTGCGTGATTTGTAGAGTCTAGCTGAATTTGGTGTGTGACTCACTACTATCTCTTTGGGAGGATCTTTGAGATTGTGCAGGACCGAGTTGGTGTGACCTTGTGGGCAGATATTCCAGCAGCCAAACCCCTAATAACAATTAAAATTCGAAATATGCAACTTGCATATATTAACCCAACTTGATCATGCATTTCATTCATGACTTTGAAACAGGTATACCAGTTCATTACACATTCGAAGATGTGATTCATCCTTCATCCTAAGTGATGTGCATGTGATCTCATGCAAATACAGGGTATCCCAAAAGTGTTGATACCTTATTAAAGCTTTTTTATATATCTCCGGTAAAATGATTTGAAGAACAAAATTGAAAACATATTTTCATAGAGAAAACTTTGTAGTAGTATTTTAATACCAAACTTGTCCCCTTTTCGGAGGTCTCTTTATATAACAGATGCTAAGAGATTTGGTCAGTAACTCACAATACTATAAATTTGGTATAACTTTCAGGATGACAGGTATATGTGTACCTGACATCACACGCTGCAGGCTCTTTGCAGTCCATTCATGTGGCAAAAAAAAAAAGGCTTTCACTTTAAATTTTGTCCACAACATGAATAATGTTCATGAGTATTATTTCAATCTGAAATTTAAAATAAAATCACTATGGAAAACCTTTTTCTTCAATAGACTTCTCTCCCCTTCCCCCTCCCTTCAATGCATTACATGACCTCGCTATACGACGCGTTTATATGAAGTTGCAGTTTGCAGTTCGGAAAAAAATCTTTGAACTTGGGCAAAACACATCAAAATAATTTTAAAGGTTTTCTCTATCCAAATATGTTTTCAATTTCATTCTGCGAAATATTTCACCGTAGAAATCTTTAAAAAGGTATCAAGACTTTTTGGGCACCCTGTATGTGATTCATGAATTTAAAATTAGAGGATAAATAAACAACTCTAAACATTAGATTAATGACTTTGAAACCATTAAAATTCATTTGATTCACAACTGGATTTCATACACATTTTAATTTATAATGTTCTACGAAACCAAGTTTAAAATGCATAATCATGCCTTTAAAATCAGGGTTACATAGGTTGTTCACATTATGATAGCCCTCCTGATCGAGCCACAAGAAAGACTGGAGAAGCGTGCGCTACCAGTGCCTGGTAGTGTAGGACATTGCTACTGAATTAAAGTTTAATCAGTGTTGTGATGACTCGAGTGGTCAATGACTTGACATGGTCTTGTCACTATTTGACTTGATGACTTGAGTCACTAAGAGCAATGAATTGACTTGAGTCACTAAGAGAGCCTTGACTTGACTTGAATTGTGACTTAGTTTCAAATATTAAAAAGAGACTTGACCTGAGTCTCTTATCCAAAAGACTTGACTCGACCCGAGACACTTTCCCAAGAAGACTTGGTTTGACTTGACTTGAGTCAAATGTGGTAACCTGGCTTAATGAAGTTGAGTTTCGACAAACTGTCAAAATGGATATTATTATGCCCAAGCTACTTAAAAGAAGACTGAACAAAATTTGATTTATAATTATCAGTACATGGAGCGAATAGTTTCATGTTCAGCACAACTTTAGATTTGAACAAAATTAGAGACTTGACTTGAGCCCACCACCAGAGACTTGACTTGAACTATTGCAGTGACTTGACTTGACCTATTGCAGTGACTTTATTTGACTTGACTAGACAACATTTACAAATTACAAAGACATGACTTTACTCAAGTCGCCTCAGTCAGTGACTTGACTTGTGACTCAAGCAGTGGCGTACCCAGGTGGGGGGTCCAGTGCCCCCCCCCCCCCCCGAAATATCCCTGTCGGTAAACTTGAGCTTCCATTGGTAGATTTGCGATTTCTACCAGGCAATTTTTTTCAGCCGTGTTTGAAGACAACGCCATCATTACCGCCCCCCTGAAATAACCCTGTCTGTAAACTTGAGCTTCCGTCGGTAGATTTGCGATTTCTACCATTCGATTTTTTTTCCAGCCGTTTTTGAGGACAACACCATCGCTACCCTCCCCCTGAAATATCCCTGTCGGTAAACTTGAGCTTCCGTCGGTAGATTTGCGATCTGTACCACACAATTTTATTTTCAGCCGTTTTTGAGGACAACGCCATCGCTACCCCCCACCCCCATTTATCAAAATTTCACCTGCTGACGGGGAAAAAATAGGTCACTTTTACGATTTTTTTTGTCGGTACATCATGCCTTTCGTCGGTTACAACTATACCGTGCCCCCCCCCCCCCAGTTTCCAAAAGCTGGGTACGTCACTGGACACAAGGTTTAATGACATGGTCACAACACTGGGCTCAATAATTTAGAAAACAGCAGGGATGGAAATCCGGTTGGTTTATGACATTTGTAGTAACCATTGCAAGCTAATACTTATTATAACTAATTGTGGGTGTTTTTTCTTTTAAGTAAAAAATAGATAAAAACAAATCTGATCATAAGTTCATCAAACAGCCGCAATGGCACATTTGTTTTTAAAACAACCTTTCTACAGTTAATTATGGATCCCTGTCGTGTCGTGAAAGTTTTCCTATGTTTTCCCCCTCATTTTACCTCCTCAAAAGTACGTACCCGACCATATCCAAATTCTTTATCTCTAGAGCTGAGCTGCAGGAACACATCAAACATGGACAGCTGACAATCACCGCCTTCATTTTCACCTCCACCAATCACACGTTGTGGAGTACATGTACTACTATTAATACTGGTAATAGCTGTTTCGTAATGAGGAGTTCCATGTTTTTTCTCTACTTTTGAGCATGCACTCCTCTTTTTCGTAACACTGCTAGAGAATGGTGTGATGGGTCTGATTCTTGTGATGTTCTTATGGTCACCGTATGTCCCAGGTTTGCCCTCACTGATGTTCAATAGCTGTTGTTGGGCAGTCTTTTCAAAGCTAGCTTTGTAGTCACAAGGGAGGTTAGAATTGACCAGACGGGACATGATGCATGCTTGCTGGATGTTACATCTTCCTAAAAGTTGTTGATAAAGAAACAATTTGACAGAATTATAAAATATCATGCATTGGAATATTATGCCCTTTTTTCGCCTCCTGATAGGCCATGACAGCAGCCACTTACTACCCATGGTCGAAATACAAAGTGTTGTGTTGTCTAATCCCATTTTCTTCCCATTTTGTCCAATTTTAATTATAGCTTTATTCTTGTACGCTTTTTTCCCCACAACATAATCAACAAGCAATATGAATTCTGTGAAAAGCTATCATGTGAAAATCAATTAATCCAAGCTACTCAGGACTGGGCAAAGGTCCTTGACAAAAGAGGCCAAACAGATGTCTTGTTGCTGGACTCCAGCAAAGCCTTTGATAAGGTCCCACACAAGAGGCTACAAACCAAACTTGACTACTCACCATCAGGGGCAAAACCCTAAATTGGATACAGGACTTTCTTGTTGACCGAAACCAGAGTGTTGTTGTAAATGGCACAAAATCTCCAAATGCAAAGGTTAAGTCAGGCCTCCCGCAAGGCTCAGTCCTTGGTCCCACACTATTTTTACTATACATCAACGATATTGCTGATGATGTCAAATGCACCCTGAGGTTATTTGCTGATGACAGCATCTTGTACACAGAAATCAAAAATGCAAATGACCAGCAACGTCTATAAGATGACCTGATTTTTTTTCTTCTTTCAGTGGGCCGATAAATGGCAGATGTCTTTCAATGCTGCAAAATGCCAGTCCATCTCCATTACACGGAAGACCAAACCACTCAAACACACCTACAGATAAAGGATAAGGTTGACAACCACTGCATCGAGGTCACATCAAAACACAAATACATGGGGGTAAACATCAACAGCCACCTTACTGGAAAGACCATACAAGCCATATCAGCAGACGCCTGGCGAACACTTGGCGTACTCAGGAGAAACATCTCATCATGCTCACCTGCAGTCAAGACCTGTGCATACCAAGCTATCGTGCGTCCTAAGCTCGAGTATTCGTCTGCAGCATGGAACCCTCACGTCAAGCAACAAATTAACGCGTTAGAGGCAGTTCAACAGCAAGCGGCTAGGTCCGTAACTGGAAACTACGACCACGAGAAATTATAATGAACCGACAAGATATTTGTGAGTCAAGAAATGCGCGAAATGTTTTGACTTTAAACCTATTTTTTGCACAATTGAGGTACATTTTGGCCTTAACTAAGCAAGCTTGTACCAAAGAATATTGCATTTATGATTTAGGAAGACAATGCGCGCGCGAACATTTTTCATCAGGGTACTTTTGACGATCATAATTCCATGATTCCTTTGGCTTTGGTCAAATGAACCGACAGAGCCAATCTCAACCGACACGACGTCAATATTGGGGGCAACCCCCCCCCCCCCCCTGACGAACCTCCATGGACAAGCAGTTGCTTTTTTTGGAGTAGCAGACTCAAGACTCAAGATATGTACTCCATTTTGTCTTTTCCCACCCTGTGCCCTTTCCCCACTAATAATGGTCCTGGTACATATACCTTGAACTATTACCATTTTGTCCATTTCTAAAGTTATCCCTTTCTGGTTTGTTCATTCTCATTTATTATGTCCTTGGCCTAAACAAAATACGCCTACGCTTTAAGTTTAGCCTATGATGTATTAAATGATAATCATAATGATGATAATGATATCATAATGTAGCCCTAATAATCCTAAATTATTATGGTCTTTTCACTTTTTTTACTAAGTTCCTGAAAGCTTTCATGCGTTTAGAATTTGTAAGGCAGATAGATGGGGCGACCGATGGGGCGTGGCCGGCCCTTTTAAAAACCACGATCACGATAATTACAAGGAACAAGTCCTCCTAATTATAAGCAAAGGTTTCGCTTGTCCTTCAAAAATTCATTCTTTTTTTGTAATCTACCCATATTGTTTTCAAAACATCAAAAGAACATACCGACCGTGTTTCCGGGATATCAGTCAGCTGTTTTCCATGTGTGTCGTCTGCTTTCTGCGCGATTTGTAAACATTAACTTTTTTGCATATCTACGCGTGCGCGTCAATTTACTATTTCCTCTAACAGCCAATCAAAATGATTAAAAGTAACTACGTAACAATTTATGTGCGCTTTTGGAAGGCAGTTATATGCAAATCGATTTAAATACCCACAGAGTAATCAATTATTCATGAGCGAGATCGGCACCTCAGAACGAGGCCGAATCGTTCCCAATAGCGAAAACCAGCGAGAGCTGAGCTGTGCAACTGAAAGACGTGAGATCAGGGTTCGGCTGGGCTGGAGATTGCTGAAGAGATGTCGGACCATGAGAGTGCTGAGGAACAACCTCAGGGGCCAGGTAAATAACCACGAATATGACCATTTTGTTGATGCACATGAATCTAAGGCCCATGAGCTATATATCTGACGAAATTTGCTACGATTTCCGTTCAGACACCCCGAAAATTTAACGTTGAATCGTATTGACAGCGAGCTCATTTTTTTGCAGACCGCCGGTGGGTTCGGCCCATTAGAGGTCAAACAAGATGGCTGCTTTATTTTTCTGCACGAAAGGGATGGGTTATCTACTCTATTATCTCTTTACATGAGCACTGACAACTGAAATACGAAGCATTTTCCGATGCAGGAATATTTCTAGTTTCAGATTTGCGGTCGAAATTTTGCAAAGCGGCATGCATATTTCCGTAGTCTAAAGCCACATACCGACATCCATTTTTGACAGTCGTGTGTGTACATGCGAATGGTATGCGGAACAGCTGATTTGTTATGGCCTTTCATGTTTTTCTGTCATGTCTTTCAGGAAATATATCACCGGTGACTTAAACTAGCGTAACACTTCAGTCAAATCGTGTGTTTTTGACAGATTTTATAGACATCACAGGCCTCTCTCTACTCTATCCTCTGGGCTAAATATAAAATAAATAAAAGGCAGGGGCGTGGATCGTTTCCATTTTTTTCTTAAAATATTAATAGCTCCATTTGTCCGTGACCCGCACCCCTTTTGCAGACGATGAAGTAATTAATATAAATAAACAATGAAATTGAAAAACAAACTTATGTTAACAGGGGACTATGACATGATGATGAATGCTGCATTTAGCAAAGGGCTAGCTGTAGGCTATTATTGCAAGCTATTGCAGAACAATTTAATTTTGCTTTTCAATTTCAGCTAAGCAACTCCATGAACTCATGAAATTGAAATCAACTTTTTTACCAAATTGTTTGGATTCATCTGGGATCAAGTTCCTGACAATATCAATTCTGTTAAATACATTTATTATTTTCAATGCTAACTCCCTGGACCAGAGGGCATAACACAAAATTGACATCTGTTGGTTACCACTTTGAATACTGATCATTTCTTGTTAGACCCAATGACAATGTAACGATGAGTTCTATCTGAGGTCATGATTATCAGGTCTAACAAACATGTAACAGTCCCTGCTAAAGTTCTGGGCAGGGAATACTTTTTCCCATGTGCAAGCTGCCCCAAAAAAATCTGCAAACAATGTCAGAGACCCATGATTAAATACATGGATTCCCCAACATCGTATGTTATAGATAGATAAATAAATAAAGGGGGCTATTTAGAAAATAGAAACCAATAGGTTCTTGCTCATTGTACCTTGGTCCTCGGTACAGTCAAGTGATGGGCTAGTAAATCACTAGAAATAGAACACAAACCCTCCCATTATTTATGGGTTCTTTTATATTACATCCCCGGGTAGATTCTTAACCCATTTGAGTCACACTACTTGCCAGCATATTAAAGTCCCAGCTATATGTTCAAGATGTAGTTACACACTTTGACAATATTCTTGGTTATTCTTTGCTGATGAAGTACATGTACCTCGTGACCTGGGTAAAAATGGGCCTAATGTGAACATGCTCTAAAAGGCAGAAAGGTAAGCAACCAGCACCATCCCACCTTTGCCACCAATTGAATATAAGGAGTAAACAGAGTTAATGAAGGTTCCCAGCTTGCAACTGATCACAAACCCAGTGTCATCATTAAGTATTAAATATGTTAGTATCAAAGCCTAAAATCCAATTTGGCGTATAGATATTCTTCAGCTTGGTAGGTTATCCTGGTTTTCTTTCACCCTGCTAAGTTTTGCTAACAAATTTTCCCACAGCAATTGCCTCTCAGCAAGTTTGTGTCACTAAGCCCAACCTTGAAAATGTAACAACCAGTCATTTCAAGGACAAGAGTAGGACAATCATTCAAATGTCAAGGCTAGAACTATTCGCTGAGTAGACAGTTCAGTGGTTGAATGCAATGTGAAAACCAGCCTCAATTAAAATTTTGCTTAAAGGCATATTATGTGATCTTTTCCAGAGGGCGCCCTCTATTCATGCTTTTTTTGGAAAGTAGATTTTCTTGCAGATTTGCATTTCTGATCATAAATCATAAATATGGTTTAAAGGGGCATTGAGAGATACGTATGGGAGTGCGCCCTCAATTATCCTGGAAATCAGTTTTTTTGCATCAAGTAATACTAGGCATAACTACCATCTGAAACAGTTTACCAACATTCGCCGTTTATCATATAAAATTTTATGATTTTCTTAGTTTCGATCTGATCATATCGAAACTAGGTGCTGAATTTGGAAGTTATGCAATCGTTTTACTCACAGACTTTCTCAGCAAATCTCAAGTGCCGTTATTTGCTTATTTAGCATGAAGGCGATGTCGGAATTGTATGACATTTTGGATTTGGGCTATGTTGATGATTATCTTTACGTTATTTGCTCATTTAGTATATCGATACATCTCTCAATGCCCCTTTAAAAAGTGAAAATAAACTGTCAGGTCTCTGCACGATAAACTTATTTTTCACTCTAAAACCATGATTTTGAAGTAATTAGGAATCATCGCTCTGTAACTCAGAATATATGATTTATGATCAGAAATGTAAATCTGCAAGAAAATCTACTTTCTAAAAAAAACCATGAATAGAGGGCGCTCCCTGGAAAAGATCACATAATATATATGCCTTTAACCTTAACTACCCAGGCATGATTTGGTGAAAAAAATATCAAGGGAAAAAACTGGTCAAATTAGGGGGGGGGGGGGGGGGGGGGGCGGTGGAGTGACCAGCTGTGGTTGTGCTGTAGAATGGTGAAAATGCACTCTTAATTCAGCCTACTACTAGAATACAGACCTTCACAAACCATTCATTTGTGTAGTGTGCCAACCTGGCTGGTATGATCAGCTACAGAATGGATCTATTTATTTGACAACCCTGTTTAATTGTCATTTGGAGAGCGTTTGGACTAATGCATTTCCTTGTCATATACAGTCAAGCGACAAATTTATTGTCTTTTTGCCCTAAAAATGGATTTATGGTTGATCAAAACATCATTTATGTACCAGAATACCTGCTGTGGTTGCTGCTTAGTCCTGATATTCATTTGGTGGCAAATGTGGGATGTTGCTTTGTACGCTCAAGGTTGTGATTTCAGCTCTAGAGACACTTTGTTTACAGTGGAAATGTTGGCCATATTCAGCTTGTACATGAAAGATGTACCTGTGGGTGCTGCCTGCCTTTCTGCCTTTTAGGGCTTGTTTACATTAGGACTTGTGTCCATTTTCCCCAGGTAATACCTGGTACCCAGGTCTGCCCATTTTGATATTCAAGTGTGAACAAAAATAATGCCCCCAAAATGACACCGGTCACTAGAAGTAAACAACTGATGTGACCTGACCTGATTGACCTTTTTAGATGAAAAGCGCGCTATATATGACATTTTACACCTCTTTTTCCATAGTGATCAACTCTGTGCATATTAATAGAGTGATAGGCCCATAAAGTAAAGTGTTGCGCCACCGTCAACATTCTTCTTTGATCATACAGTTATATAGTTATTTCCCATAGGAGTTATGTAAGCGATGCATTCAAGCTAAATGCTGATGTCACCTCCCAACTTAAGTTAACATAAAGTTGAGTAAAGGATAGAAATAGCCTTTGAACTAAATTGCTGCAGCTGTTCTGCCTACCTTATTGGAAATACATGCAAAAAGTTAAATCACTTGATTTATCAATTAATACTTGATCGATGAATTATGGAAAAGTAAATAAATCCCAATCATCTTGCGTATGGACACATGCAATGAAGTTCAACAACCAACCAATACATGTATAAGTTTAACAGAAAACAGTATATTTGAAGAATTACCATATGCATATGAAAATCTTAGGATTTTTTCAAGCTTAATCCATGGCTCACGGTTGACCTAGGTTTGATTCCCGGTGCCTGTGCCTGTGATAATAGCCATGCTCATACATGTATAGTGCTGTTCAAAAAATGAACACAATGCTGAAGAAAAAAAATACCACACATCCCCCCCCCCCCCCCCCCCCTAATTTGACCCGTTTTCTCCCTATAGATAGATAGTTTTATTGCTAAAACACACCTTGGCAGTTAATGTTAATCCACATTTTCATTACAGCAAATGCTTACAACTTGACATCTAAGTGCCCCTCACATTCCCCCCCCCCCCCAACTCATTCCCTCCCCTCCCCCCACTCACATACTGTGTAAACATGGAAATGTTTGCACTACATTTATTTCCACGCTTTTTGCACTCGAACCGGCTACCGCGAAAATAATAACACACAAATACATTTCTTTTGCGTATTGCCTTGGTCTATGTCAGGGGTGGGCAACCTACGGCCCGCGGCCGCATGGGGTTTTTGCGGCCCGCGGGATGTATCAAGAAGAAAAAAAGAAAAAAAATCTATTTGACATCACAAATAACGAGCTATCTGCTTAGCATTTATCGACGCAAATGATGTTCCTCGAAGTGCGTAGGTATATTTTCCTTATTAATTGTCATCTGTCAGTAGCATAACCAGAGGGGGAGTAGGGCGTTCAACCCCCACCCCCCAATATTGACGTCGTTTCGGTTGAGATTGGCACTGTCGGTTCAAGAGGAATCATGGAATTATGATGGTCAAAAGTACACAGATAAAAAAAAATATGTGTCACCAAAATGCAATATTATTTAGTAACGGCTTGTTGAGAGCCAAAATATTCCAAAAACCCGGGGGGGGGGGGGGGGGGGGGGGGGGTACTCACCCAAGACGGTATATGGGGGTGTGCCGCTCTAATGGGTAGCTTTTTGGGCACAAAATCCCTAAACTTGGGGTATGATTTTGTGCTGGAAATCCCTAATAATGGGGTCACTTTTTACAAATGGGTCTATTTTTGCGAAATTTGTGTCTATTTTCGCGAAAATTTGCAAAAATTAGGTCTATTTTCCCAATAATTTGCAAAAATTGGTCTAAAATGAAGCAAAACCCCTAATAATGGGTACCGATTTTTCAAAAATCACCCCTAAAAATAGGTATGGGTTTTGAATCTCCAGCGGCACACCCCCGACCAAACCAAATCCGACAATTTTCCGACAATTTTCGCACGCTATGCGCGCATTGCTTGACTCAAAACAATCTTGTCGGTTGACTTTCATTATTGCACCTCCCCCCCAATATCAAGAACGCCACTGTCATCGGTACTATATTGAGATTACGTTTTTGTGAAGATATATATTAACATGATTAGCACACACAAATCAAAGGTTTGAAATCAACAGCAGGCCATTGCTACAAAATTTGGTTAAGTGCGGCCCAGTCAATTTTTTACTCCTTATATCTGGCCCATTCATTCAAAAAGATTGCCCACCTCTGGTCTATGTGATAAAAATACAAAATAGTGAATTTTAAAACACGCAAGACAGTTGAAAATTTGCAAAACCCGAAAAATTAGTCATGTGAAAATTACCGCTTTTACAGTTCCCTTTTGGACAAGCTGCCCTTTTGGACAAGCTGCCTAGATGACATGTAGCAAGTTTGTATTGCTACTCTGTACACATGTAGTAGTATCTGGGAATTGCATTGACTGACTGTGCCCTCCTGAACTGTTGCACTATTGAAATGCTGCCCTCTCTTGACAGGGAAGGGACTTGATTGGCTTTTTTGTAGTTTCTGGAAAATAAGAATTGAACAGGATTGTTTCCTTGTTTACAAAGTATAGCATCAAAATTGCGCTTGCCTTGTTTTATAAGAAATCCTTGCCATGGAACTAAAGCGCTCAGATATGTAGCATTATTATTATTATACAGACCACATCCGTAGGTTAAAGTTTTATAAAGTGCCACAAAAAATAAGCTGTAGAAAGGGAAAAAATTCACCTGTATGGACGTCGACATATTGAATGAAGCTATGGTGAAATAGTCATGAGATTTCCACATCTCTGTTTCATGTATTGATACTTTCGATCTATGCATTGAGTTCTTGCGTGATTACGTTAAGCGACATGTTGCTGATGAGGCGGTTTTAGTAGTGATAACGTCACAATATTTGGTATGGCTATCCCATCAGCGCTTTCAACACAGACAACCAGGCGCAAATTTCAAATAATCACAGGTTGGGGTGTGCAGTTCACAATCGTTTTATTGAATAGTGTAGTTCTGCTATATAGTTCTGTGTTCAATTAAACTGGTCAATATACATTAGATAATTATTTATTACCATATAATGCCTGGTTTCATGAATAGCACTGGTCTCCTTTAATTGATATTCTAATGCATATTATATTAGAATGGGTTGTTATTGTTGAGGTTTGATGCAATGGAATTCAAAATGGATTCCTTTTTGAAGAGCTTGTTATTTTTTCATCCCTGTTATATGAGCCGAAACCTTCCTTTCCATAGATTTTACCTCCGTTTAAGAATTCATAATGGCAAATATGTGTGTTCTATATTCTACAGAAATAGAAATGGCTTCCTGACCCCCCTTTCTTGAGTCAAGTCTTTTAGGATAGTGACTCAAGTCAAGTCTTTTAGGAAAGTGACTCAAGTCATGTCAATTGTCAAATTATTTGAAAAGATTCCAAACAGAGTCATCTAATATAAGTCAAGGCATCGATCAATTTGGTTTGTTAGTGTACTTTAATTACCAGCACTGCAAAAATATTATGAAACAAAAGCAAGGCATGTATAATGTCTCTGTGAGGCAGGGATATTATTCCCAGATGATATGTCCGATTTTGCGAACAAAATCTGATATTTCTGCCATGGCACGCACTATGGCTTAGAGAATATGTAGTAGCCCCCAAACCCTAAGAAAGTGTGTACTACATGTAGACTAGATCCAGTGGCGTAACAGCCGGGGGGGGGGCGGGGGAGGGGGGGGGGGGGGCAGGGGGGGGCACAGTGCCCCCCCCGAAGGTGCTCAGCAGGAAATTCAAACCTACCCACCAGGAAAAATGGGGGGAAGGGAAAAGAGGAAAAGAAGGGGGAAAGGGAAAGAAAAGAGAGAGAGAAAGAAAAAAGGGAGGAAAAAGAAAAAAGGAAAAGGAGAAAAAAAGGGGAAAGAAAGAAAAGAAGAAAGGGAGAGAAAGAAAGAATTTCGTAGTACAAAAAGCACTACAGTCAACAAATTCTTAACCATTGTTTTTTTTGTACTGCGAAATTTTGTGACCGTGCGAAATTTTGTGACCATGCGAAATTTGTGACCTTGCGTAATTTTGTGACCGTGCAATTTTTTTTGACCCTACTCCCCCCCCCCCCCCCACTTACGTGATATTCACGAGGTGACTTTGGGGCAACCTTATTTCCGGGACGGAATTATTCTAACCAGGATTTTTTTTGGCTGTGCCCCCCCTGACAACCAACCTCTGTTACGCCCCTGACTAGATCTGTCTCTCACACAAAGATTACGGATGGATCAGTGTGATTAATCATTAATTTATTAGATGAATAATGATTGACAGCATGGATTTATAGCATTGATAAAGCACACCAATTTAAACTATTTCTATCTATTGGTGTCCTTGTGATAAAATTTCAAACAATAGAATCTGAAATGGCAAATTTTTGAAATGGGAAGAAAGTGTCCTATTCTTACTTAAATTCAGACATGAAACTTCTCAGGCTTTTTCAGCATTTTTTGTTGCTTAAAGTTGCCCATTATTTATTTTTTCAGCCCAATTTGAGCTATTTTACCCCAATTTCACGCTGGTTTTCAGCTCTTTTTTAAAGCATTTTAGCTTTTTTCACTGATTAGTCAGTTTCAGGTCTGTAAATTCTAAATTGAATTTATTGCACCCCCAAATGCAAATAATTTCCATCCACCTTATGGCAGCATCCTTCATTTGTCTGTCTGTTTGGTCAGTGTTTTAGCACAGTCAGTGTCTTTGTTTTGTGCAGTGATATTTTGGTACCGTAAAATTCAATGGATACTTACAAAATCATTGACAATAAATGATATCTATTCAAACAGACAATTAGTTAAGACATTGTCCCTATTTTATTGAACATGGTTTACAGAGAAGAAATAAAACAAGGAACGTTTGGTAATAATTGAAACAAAGTACTGAAGTGTTGTAGCTTGGAATAAACAAAGTACTGCAGTGTTGTAGCGAGTACGAGTTTTTAGGTGTTTTGTATGAAAATTTTGAGGGTTTCCTGCCACAAAATTTCTTTGTATGAACCAGTTTTGATTCAGTTTTGATTCTATCCATGTCAAGTTTTGAGTGCTGGTCAGCCGACGTGAGTGCCGGTCACACCCGACCGGCGTAGCTACAACCCTGTTCTACCATGCAAATTGCAATAGATACGTATCTGTGACCTAAAGGTAGCTCTGAATCCTAGCTCTCTGTGGGAGAGCTATGGAATGAGAGCATATGAGTCAGCATCGCGGATGGTCAAATATTATCATCAATATTTTTACAAATTTTCTGAATAGAATTAGTATTTTTTTCTTCTTCTTCAGATACCATGTTTAATGTTCAAGTAATATGTATACATTGGTTAAATATCAAAACCTATTCCTATTTTCAAGTAAACTGGCTTGAATTTCGCGCTACCTTATTCCCGCTACAGTAAAACTAAAACGGCAATGTGGACTGTCTATGCTTCATTTCGTAGCTAACCTAGGCTAAAGGTCACTTTATCCTACATGTACCATTAATTAGGGATATCAATGACTATATAATATTGCTATGATTACAGAAAGTCATGTTGAAAAATCTGAAATGGTTCATATCTGAATTTCATCAAAATGAATTTGGAGATATTCATATCAGTCAGACGCAATAGAAAGAGGACTGTATCACTTAAAGTCATATCATGCGACCCTTTCCAAGAGACGCCCTCTATTATCCTTGATTTCTACTTTGACAGATTTTCTTGCAAATTTTGCATTTTTGATCATAAATTGTTATAGAGCGATACGATTCCTAATTACTTGAAAATCAGGGTTTGAATATATTGAAATAGACCCCAACAACTCATTCTCTGCATGTTTTTTCGTTCATAAATACAATTAATGGTTTGACACCATGTTAACGCCGTTTATAGTGTTTACGGCTACGATTGCAACTGTACACAAGTGAACAGATGAAAAGTGAAACAGCTATGTTCAATCCAGGAAAGTCTTTCCTGATAAGTCAAACTTCATAACATGAGAGAAAAGAATATTTGTGTAAAAAATTGAAAAAGATCACATAATATTGCATTAATCTTATGTAAATTAATCAATTTCTTTATCATTCTTGTTTTCCAAATTCTGTGCACCTTTACAGAGAGTCTAGATGGACAACCAGAAAGGCCGGAAAGGGTGGGACCGAGGGCACAGGGAGGAGCAGAAGTAGATGGCGACTCAGGTAAGGATGAAAGACAACTGGTTTATTTACCCCATAGATAAGCACCCAGAAAGGTTGCAGGGAAAGTCGACACTGGTATGGGCAAGGGGCATGTAGCGATTTGGGTGTGGATAGAGAACCAACTTAAATGTAGACGACCCCCCACCCACCCCCCCCCCCATAATGTGCAGCTAGACAATGAGCTGACAAAGGGTGGAGCAGAATTAGATGGCAATTCAGGATGAATGATAACTTGTTTATTTGCCCCAGAGATAAGCACCCAGAAAGGTTGCAGGTACAGAAGAAACTGAAACGGGCAAAGAGCATGTAGCGATTAGAGCAACTTAGACCCCATAGATGTACAGCTAGAAAATGAGTTGGCACAGAGGGCACAGGAAGGAGCAGAAGTGGATGGGATTCAGATGAGGATAGAGGACAACTTATTTATTTACCCCAAAATAAGCACAGAAAGTTGCAGGGACAGAAGACGGTAGAAGGGATGAGGAGCATGTAGGGATTAGGTATGGTAGAGGGCAACTTAATTAAATGTAGACCCATAGATGTGCAGCTAGAAAACAAGTTGGCACAGGGAGGAAGACACAGATGGTGCTGGAGCACAGGTATATGGTGATTCAGGTAAGGAGGATAGAGGACAGTTAGCTTGTATACCCTGTATATTGGCTGTCAGAAAGGGTTACTCTGCACATCCCTCAGAAGGGACAGAACAAAGAGAGGGGCTAGGCACAGGTAGATGGACAAGGAGCATGGGGATCCCGGAAACATTGTTTCTATAGCTATGATGAGCAGCCAGAAAGTTTGCAAGGACAGAGGATACAGGAATGAACAGAGGTAGATATTGTTTCATATAAACTGCTCAAAAAAGGTTTGGAATATTTTTCAATCACAATTTGTTCAAATATCCCGGGCTATGTTCATATAGTGTAATACATTATTTAAAAGCTGATGTGTTCATCTTTACAATGAAACCAAATTTGAAGCAATCCTTTGCTCCAATGCTCAACTACTTGCTTGTGAACATGGGGAGGTCACAATCTGAATGTGCCAAAATCAACACTATTTTGTGCTCAAAAGAACATCTTTGTCGTCTGTTCAATGAAGTGTTACATTGACCGCTACAGTGAAGTGTGATGATCTATTGATTTTTAAGCACAAAATAGTGTTGCTTTGGCACTTTTAGATTGCAACCTCCCCATGTTCTCAAGCATGTGGCTAAGCACTGGAACAAGGGATTGCTTCAAATTGGATATCATTGTAAAGATGAACACATCAGCTTTTAAATGATATATTACACTAAATGAACATATCCCGAGATATTTGAACAAATTGTGATTGAAAAAATATTCCCAACTTTTTTTGAGCAGTTTATATAGATGGGTGAAACGTGATGTCATGCCGGGCATTTGGTCGACAGTTGCCATTGTTCTTTGACCGGCGATGTGCATGTGCATCCTGTGCTTTTAAAACTCGTCCAAGCATTATAAAGGGCAATAAGGCATAGTGGACTGCTTTTGTTGATAAACATTGCTGTCAACTCATCTATAGAACAGCTAGTTTATAGTTCAAATCGAGATCCGAAAAGGTCTGAAAAACAGGTCACATGGACTAGGTGCGTAGTGAGTTCTTCGGAACGGTTGATCGCATTCCTAGCATTGGTTGTCCGCCTAGTGGTTTACTATGTTTACATAAAAGCGTACACCCATGAGAAGTAAAACTAGTAGCGAGACTATTTTGTTTTTATCAACAATGGCATCGATACCGGCAACTAAGAAATTTATCGAGCAAAAGGTAAAATGTGAAGGTATTACCCCGAATCTCTTTTATCTCACCGTTTGTTTTACTGAAACACCCCAAAATCCAACTTTGTGAGGGAGACAATCTTTCACCAACACCAGCACAATCCGCAGTACAGGTTATTAAAGACACTCGGGGTGAAAGCACATTGTTTTTCTGTGGATGACTTGGAGTCGTCCACTAATGTCAAAAACACTCGGCTAATCGGAATTTTTCGGAACTGAGCGAGTATTTTCGGATTTGAAATCATACATGGGCAGTAGGGGTGAGAGTGAGTCCCAGAAAGTTGATTCTTATTTGAAAAATATTGAGTCCCGGATAAAAATAAGCTTACTGAAAAATGAGATTGAAAAAAATGCGTAACTTGTCTCTGCTAAATCACTGCAAAGTGGAAATTCACTTGAAATGGGTTTATTTCGGCAAATCCGTTCATTTTCATACCCTTATGCTTCAGGCAGGCCAAGACTTAGCCCTTCATGCAGCCAAATATGGAGACTACAATCTCGGCCAATATTGTTGGAACACTTTTATACGTGTGTTTAAAAACTCCCCCTCTCCCCCTGGATCAATGTTGAAACATGATTTTTGGGTTACGGGATACTGGGAAGGGCCAACATTGCCCAGTGGGGAGGGGGGGAGTTATTAATGTTTAGGAAAGGCTTTAAGCCTTCCGTCAAAGACAGCAATGTTTTGATAGTGTACATTTTGCGCAAACGGGAACGCACGAAAGGGTCATTATTACATGGATGTTCCAACTAATTATGGCCGCGATTGTCTGAATCATCTGTTAAAAATATCATCTGTTTTAAGGGTTTTGGGCATAACTTTTGATTCAATAAAGCTTTCTTTACCAGATTTGAAGGATAGATAGGTTACGTTATTGGTCACGTGGCCAACTACTTAAAAAGGTCATGCCTCAACTTACTGTTAGGGATAGGTCACTTTTAATTACAGAGGTATATTTGGCATACTAAATGCCCAATAAATTATGGATGTTGCCAGTAATTTAAATTTAAATGGTTTCTCGATCACATATACCAACAGCTAAACATGCTGGAACACATTCTCGTCGCTTACGCGACTCCTGCGTCATTCAAAATGGATTACATAACAAGGAAGGGGAAGGGGCGCTATCGCCAACAAGTTAAATTAATTGTTATATGGTATTTTTAAAAGTCTACGGGGGAATTGGACATTATTTAAAAAAAAAATTCAAAACATAGTCCGGTGCCAGGCTCGAACTTACAACATTTGGTTTGAAAGCATGAAAGCAACGCAACAACAGCGCTCTTACCCACTACACCACGGATGAGACCATACCACGGAACAGCGTTTTCAAAGATATCAGGACAATTATAGACATAATCGATATGGTCAGTCGTTATTGTTAATGCACTGTATATAGTTCAATTTGACAACGTATTTGGATAGGCCATAACAGTAATCCATGGGATATTTTCAATCTGGAGTCCAAAATATTACGGGAATGTCGAGTTTCAACAGTATGCCATCATTTTCAGATAAAAGTCTTTGACCTACTTTTCCTTTAATTATCGTGGCATACTGTCGCGTCAATTGATTTTGCGTGTAGTGTGTTTGGCATACTGTGAATATAGCCTCGACATGCACACAAAGTTCCAGAATTACATTGTAACCTGTGTTATATCTATGATTTGTTGACACGAGATTGCATATCATTTCACTGCGAGCGACGCTTAATATGTATCTCTATGTAAAGGTTGGGATGGGGGGGGGGGGGGGGGGGGGGGTGTATGTTTTACTATGCATTATAACGCAAGGAGGTATACCAATATGTTTATGGTTGACATGTCAATAAAAGAGAGCTACGAGTTTCTTTTTAAAATACAATCATAACAAGTCCTGTGTGTTTTACATATGTTATTAGTCTACCGACTATGATTTTCACATGCTTGATATCAACTTCTATGTTGGGGGAGGGGACTAAGAGCGTTGGTGTATAAGTTATAGAACATGTTATGATTAGTCTGCAATTTTAAACATTTTGTGACAATTTGGAATGTCGTCTACAGACGACTGCCGCGTGGAAAGTGTTAAATAGAGCTACATGAATATGTACAATTAGGTTTATTTGTTATTTGTTTATTTGTTTATTTATTTATTTATTTATTTATTTATTTATTTATTTATTTATTTATTTATTTATTTATTTATTTATTTATTTATTAGTTTATTTATTTATTTATTTATTTATTTATCATATTTAAAACAATAAATAAGTCGATTGTTAAGAATGCGTGAAGTTTGTTGAAAAAATAGAACAAATTCATATAGATAATCACAACTTTCCAATTTGACATTAGACCTAAACTATCTAATTCCAATTCAAATGTGACCGTTTCTCCAAATAAATTAAACACAAATGTTTAAATTAATAGTATGAACAGTGGGCATAATACTATTATCACATTCTGCTAATTTTACAGCGATCTGTTAAATAGTTCTGGACATAAAGTGAATCCATGTGACCATTTTATGAACAAAAATACACCAGAAATAGACCTTATATCTAATTAAAAGTGACCGTTCCCTAAAACCGTTAATGAAAAGATCAACTTTTGTCATTCACTTTTATCTATGGTATGTAGGCAAAATGATCTCCAAGTATCAATAAAATCGAATTAGCCGTTACGAAAATACAATGATTTAAACTAATCGAAAACTTTACATTTGTCACTCGAGGAGACAATCTCGGCCAATATTGTTGGAACACTTTTATACGTGTGTTTAAAAACTCCCCCTCTCCCCCTGGATCAATGTTGAAACATGATTTTTGGGTTACGGGATACTGGGAAGGGCCAACATTGCCCAGTGGGGAGGGGGGGAGTTATTAATGTTTAGGAAAGGCTTTAAGCCTTCCGTCAAAGACAGCAATGTTTTGATAGTGTACATTTTGCGCAAACGGGAACGCACGAAAGGGTCATTATTACATGGATGTTCCAACTAATTATGGCCGCGATTGTCTGAATCATCTGTTAAAAAAATCATCTGTTTTAAGGGTTTTGGGCATAACTTTTGATTCAATAAAGCTTTCTTTACCAGATTTGAAGGATAGATAGGTTACGTTATTGGTCACGTGGCCAACTACTAAAAAAGGTCATGCCTAAACTTACTGTTAGGGATAGGTCACTTTTAATTACAGAGGTATATTTGGCATACTAAATGCCCAATAAATTATGGATGTTGCCAGTTATTTAAATTTAAATGGTTTCTCGATCACATATACCAACAGCTAAACATGCTGGAACACATTCTCGTCGCTTACGCGACTCCTGCGTCATTCAAAATGGATTACATAACAAGGAAGGGGAAGGGGCGCTATCGCCAACAAGTTAAATTAATTGTTATATGGTATTTTTAAAAGTCTACGGGGGAATTGGACATTATTTAAAAAAAAAATTCAAAACATAGTCCGGTGCCAGGCTCGAACTTACAACATTTGGTTTGAAAGCATGAAAGCAACGCAACAACAGCGCTCTTACCCACTACACCACGGATGAGACCATACCACGGAACAGCGTTTTCAAAGATATCAGGACAATTATAGACATAATCGATATGGTCAGTCGTTATTGTTAATGCACTGTATATAGTTCAATTTGACAACGTATTTGGATAGGCCATAACAGTAATCCATGGGATATTTTCAATCTGGAGTCCAAAATATTACGGGAATGTCGAGTTTCAACAGTATGCCATCATTTTCAGATAAAAGTCTTTGACCTACTTTTCCTTTAATTATCGTGGCATACTGTCGCGTCAATTGATTTTGCGTGTAGTGTGTTTGGCATACTGTGAATATAGCCTCGACATGCACACAAAGTTCCAGAATTACATTGTAACCTGTTATATCTATGATTTGTTGACACGAGATTGCATATCATTTCACTGCGAGCGACGCTTAATATGTATCTCTATGTAAAGGATGGGGGGGGGGGGGGGGGGGGGGGGGGGGGGAGGGGGTGTATGTTTTACTATGCATTATAACGCAAGGAGGTATACCAATATGTTTATGGTTGACATGTCAATAAAAGAGAGCTACGAGTTTCTTTTTAAAATACAATCATAACAAGTCCTGTGTGTTTTACATATTTTATTAGTCTACCGACTATGATTTTCACATGCTTGATATCAACTTCTATGTTGGGGGAGGGGACTAAGAGCGTTGGTGTATAAGTTATAGAACATGTTATGATTAGTCTGCAATTTTAAACATTTTGTGACAATTTGGAATGTCGTCTACAGACGACTGCCGCGTGGAAAGTGTTAAATAGAGCTACATGAATATGTACAATTAGGTTTATTTGTTATTTGTTTATTTGTTTGTTTATTTATTTATTTATTTATTTATTTATTTATTTATTTATTTATTTATTTATTTATTTATTTATTTATTTATTTATTTATTTATTTATTTATTTATTTATTTATTTATTTATTTATTTATTTATTTATTTATTTATTTATTTATTTATTTATTTATTTATTTATTTATTAGTTTATTTATTTATTTATTTATTTATTTATCATATTTAAAACAATAAATAAGTCGATTGTTAAGAATGCGTGAAGTTTGTTGAAAAAATAGAACAAATTCATATAGATAATCACAACTTTCCAATTTGACATTAGACCTAAACTATCTAATTCCAATTCAAATGTGACCGTTTCTCCAAATAAATTAAACACAAATGTTTAAATTAATAGTATGAACAGTGGGCATAATACTATTATCACATTCTGCTAATTTTACAGCGATCTGTTAAATAGTTCTGGACATAAAGTGAATCCATGTGACCATTTTATGAACAAAAATACACCAGAAATAGACCTTATATCTAATTAAAAGTGACCGTTCCCTAAAACCGTTAATGAAAAGATCAACTTTTGTCATTCACTTTTATCTATGGTATGTAGGCAAAATGATCTCCAAGTATCAATAAAATCGAATTAGCCGTTACGAAAATACAATGATTTAAACTAATCGAAAACTTTACATTGTCACTCGAGGAGACAATCTCGGCCAATATTGTTGGAACACTTTTATACGTGTGTTTAAAAACTCCCCCTCCCCCTGGATCAATGTTGAAACATGATTTTTGGGTTACGGGATACTGGGAAGGGCCAACATTGCCCAGTGGGGAGGGGGGAGTTATTAATGTTTAGGAAAGGCTTTAAGCCTTCCGTCAAAGACAGCAATGTTTTGATAGTGTACATTTTGCGCAAACGGGAACGCACGAAAGGGTCATTATTACATGGATGTTCCAACTAATTATGGCCGCGATTGTCTGAATCATCTGTTAAAAAAATCATCTGTTTTAAGGGTTTTGGGCATAACTTTTGATTCAATAAAGCTTTCTTTACCAGATTTGAAGGATAGATAGGTTACGTTATTGGTCACGTGGCCAACTACTTAAAAAGGTCATGCCTCAACTTACTGTTAGGGATAGGTCACTTTTAATTACAGAGGTATATTTGGCATACTAAATGCCCAATAAATTATGGATGTTGCCAGTAATTTAAATTTAAATGGTTTCTCGATCACATATACCAACAGCTAAACATGCTGGAACACATTCTCGTCGCTTACGCGACTCCTGCGTCATTCAAAATGGATTACATAACAAGGAAGGGGAAGGGGCGCTATCGCCAACAAGTTAAATTAATTGTTATATGGTATTTTTAAAAGTCTACGGGGGAATTGGACATTATTTAAAAAAAAAATTCAAAACATAGTCCGGTGCCAGGCTCGAACTTACAACATTTGGTTTGAAAGCATGAAAGCAACGCAACAACAGCGCTCTTTCCCACTACACCACGGATGAGACCATACCACGGAACAGCGTTTTCAAAGATATCAGGACAATTATAGACATAATCGATATGGTCAGTCGTTATTGTTAATGCACTGTATATAGTTCAATTTGACAACGTATTTGGATAGGCCATAACAGTAATCCATGGGATATTTTCAATCTGGAGTCCAAAATATTACGGGAATGTCGAGTTTCAACAGTATGCCATCATTTTCAGATAAAAGTCTTTGACCTACTTTTCCTTTAATTATCGTGGCATACTGTCGCGTCAATTGATTTTGCGTGTAGTGTGTTTGGCATACTGTGAATATAGCCTCGACATGCACACAAAGTTCCAGAATTACATTGTAACCTGTTATATCTATGATTTGTTGACACGAGATTGCATATCATTTCACTGCGAGCGACGCTTAATATGTATCTCTATGTAAAGGATGGGGGGGGGGGGGGGGGGGGGGGGTGTATGTTTTACTATGCATTATAACGCAAGGAGGTATACCAATATGTTTATGGTTGACATGTCAATAAAAGAGAGCTACAAGTTTCTTTTTAAAATACAATCATAACAAGTCCTGTGTGTTTTACATATTTTATTAGTCTACCGACTATGATTTTCACATGCTTGATATCAACTTCTATGTTGGGGGAGGGGACTAAGAGCGTTGGTGTATAAGTTATAGAACATGTTATGATTAGTCTGCAATTTTAAACATTTTGTGACAATTTGGAATGTCGTCTACAGACGACTGCCGCGTGGAAAGTGTTAAATAGAGCTACATGAATATGTACAATTAGGTTTATTTGTTATTTGTTTATTTGTTTATTTATTTATTTATTTATTTATTTATTTATTTATTTATTTATTTATTTATTAGTTTATTTATTTATTCATTTATTTATTTATCATATTTAAAACAATAAATAAGTCGATTGTTAAGAATGCGTGAAGTTTGTTGAAAAAATAGAACAAATTCATATAGATAATCACAACTTTCCAATTTGACATTAGACCTAAACTATCTAATTCCAATTCAAATGTGACCGTTTCTCCAAATAAATTAAACACAAATGTTTAAATTAATAGTATGAACAGTGGGCATAATACTATTATCACATTCTGCTAATTTTACAGCGATCTGTTAAATAGTTCTGGACATAAAGTGAATCCATGTGACCATTTTATGAACAAAAATACACCAGAAATAGACCTTATATCTAATTAAAAGTGACCGTTCCCTAAAACCGTTAATGAAAAGATCAACTTTTGTCATTCACTTTTATCTATGGTATGTAGGCAAAATGATCTCCAAGTATCAATAAAATCGAATTAGCCGTTACGAAAATACAATGATTTAAACTAATCGAAAACTTTACATTTGTCACTCGAGGAGACAATCTCGGCCAATATTGTTGGAACACTTTTATACGTGTGTTTAAAAACTCCCCCTCTCCCCCTGGATCAATGTTGAAACATGATTTTTGGGTTACGGGATACTGGGAAGGGCCAACATTGCCCAGTGGGGAGGGGGGAGTTATTAATGTTTAGGAAAGGCTTTAAGCCTTCCGTCAAAGACAGCAATGTTTTGATAGTGTACATTTTGCGCAAACGGGAACGCACGAAAGGGTCATTATTACATGGATGTTCCAACTAATTATAGCCGCGATTGTAGTTCAGCATTTCCTAATCTGTAATCATTCTTTTCGCTAGCCTGTATATTGTTTTGGCTAAAACACTCTATGAAATAGAAAATATATATAATTATGTGCTCTGCTTTCCATGTGTCAAAAATGTCCACTTTGTTATTTTAGACAACTAATCTTGTGATCCTAATTATCTCCGATTAATAATAGCAGGGTTCGACTTTAACGCTTGCCCGTTGGCAATTGAGAGTTGTAAATGCGTCGGGCAAGTTGTAGTACAGCCTTTGCTTGCCCGTGTGTCCAGTTGTCAATCTAAGCTTATTATTAATGTTGTACATTTCCGTTTAATGAACTATCTGTTTAAACTATTATTTTTATGCCAGTTATTTGCATCTTGGAATAAGTAGAATTTCCAAGTTTGCATTGATTTCATTGCGATCGCGATCGTCACACTTCGTTAGTCGCCATTTTTATTTTAGTCTAAATCCTCAGTCAGTCGTTTAACAATATCGATATATTGCATGTATGATAGGCCATGTTTTTATTTCTAGAAACGTTATCGTAATAATTTTGACATGTATACGTGGTACAAGGCCGTTCCGACCGGTTTTGGGGGGAATTTATTTCTAGAAACGTTATTGTAATAATTTTGACATTTGACCCTGAATCGCTATTGCGCATGCGGTCTATTATGTCATTTCATTTTATTTATTTACGTCGCAAGTGTTTAATTTTATGAATGGCGGGGGGGGGGGGGGGGGGGGGGGGGGGGGGGGGGGGTGCAAGTTGTTTGATTAAAAGATTTTACTGCCTTATTATTCACAGATTTTTGATTTATTAT
This sequence comes from Ophiura sarsii, assembly GCA_035610835.1. Classification (NCBI taxonomy): domain Eukaryota; kingdom Metazoa; phylum Echinodermata; class Ophiuroidea; order Amphilepidida; family Ophiuridae; genus Ophiura; species Ophiura sarsii. The sequence goes on from CM069453.1 coordinate 10,154,733, forward strand.
GAGAAAAAATGTAACTCTGAAATACCTTGAACATTTTTGAAAATTTAAGGGCAAGCTGAAATGCTGGCGGGCAAGTTGTAAAATACAACAACTGGCCCCATCTTTTTCCACGGACAAGTTGTTAAAAAAGTTAAAATTGACCCCTGATAATAGCCTATAATTCTATTTACACTTACAGCTAAAAATGTATTTTATTTTAAAAACATGTTGATAACTCCAAACGGAGTTTAGACCTTCACCTTGGTGCCTCATGCAATAGTGGACAAAATCAGTTCAGTGTTTTTCTCTCCTTTAAAGCAAACAAGTTAAGTTGATGATGTCAGACTATCAGATAATAAATATAAATAATTTTGTTTTGAACAAGATAAGAATAGCCTAAAATGTCTGTCAACGCACAGAATCCCGTCGTCGATAACTCATCTTGAATTGAAGGAGAATATAGCCTATCATAGTGAAAGGTCATGAAAATCAAATGTTTATTTATGACATTGACATATCAGGTACATGTGTGAATATGAGTGTCTGTTTGTTTGTTTCTGCAAAAGAAATTCATGTTTGTTAATAATTTAGATGGTTTTGGGCTATGACATCGTATCAGGTTAAAGACATTTTTCTTCTTTATAAACAGGAATTCCTTTATCTTTATCTTAGGACCAATTTGCATCTCATTGATGCCTTGATTTCACCAATTAAAAAAATTTCATTCAATAATTTTGAGACCCTTCAGATTTCCCCCCTCTATATTTAAAATAGCAGCTCAATTTTTCGCTGTGCTTTCCAACAAAAGGTCAAGGTCAATTTCATGCCGGACTCTGTACAACAAATATTCTATTGATTTAAGTATAAATTTCAAAATTTGTTTGGTTCACAACAAAAGATTATAGGCTGTATAAAGGGGAACAGACAACTAGCCCTTGAAATACCAGAGCAGTCTTACATTTCAGGGTATTTTCTAAGGGACTTAACGTTATTAAGGCCAATACATGTTGCCGACAGAAATCATAGCCATATTTCTTGGGCACCATATACCCCAACCCAGGCAGTTGGTTTGTAGGACTAAATATAACACGGGGAAACTGCGGATAAATCATGACAGAAATGGGGTGTGCCACTCTGGGCTGTTGCTGTGGGAGTACAGGTGCTCCTGCATCATGCAAAAGGGTTGCGCTCCCAAAAATAACTTTTCATAATCTATCCCTTTCCGTGTTTTGTTGTATTTGGTAGTGTAAAGGTTATAGTAAAAGCAACATTATTGTCACTATATTATTGTCACTTAATCTATATCAAATCATGAAAATATACTAGTCAATGCACCAATATTAAGGTGTGAATTAATTAATCATCTACCAACTAGTGCTGTATTGACACCATTTTGTGTCAATGTCGGAAGAAAACACTTTCGACATTGATAATAATTGACAATCAATGCATTTTGGAGATGAATAATCGGGTCGGTCAGGTACTCTTGTATCTTCACCCGACCAACGCAAAAGTTACCTGTTATATGGTCAGGTAAGCGTGCTATTTCCAGGCCTGGACAATATCGAACGCATGCAGGGTTGTAAAAATTGCGACGTTTCCTGGGAATGACAATTTAAATTATAAAATATTTCCTGTTTAAAAAATGTAACAATAGCTGTGCAGCAGCCATAGCGCTGCGTAAAGGGGGAGTCTGGAGGGGGGTTGCCCCTCAGAAGCTGGAGGTGTTTTTTTGAAAATGACAATGTAAATGATGCGATATGGTGCAACATTTTGACAGTACAAGAAGCTTAAAATTAGGATTTACAAGTAATATTTTCAAGTAGGATTCACAATTTGGCGTGTGTATGATTAAGCTCATTATTCACATGTATTTTTTAGGCTAATTTTTTGTTCCCCCCTTTTTTTTTAGGCCAAGTTTCCCCGCGAGCAACATAAGTTTCCCGGGAATGAGATTACCAAATTAACCACTTTATCCAGCTGTGCACGCTTGGACACTAAAGATAAGTGGCTGACGTTAATTTGCTCACAATAGCACTCCCCCGGCGGGGTCGTGCCATTATTCACAGATCAACATCAGCGCATGTGCATTGACTTGGCTAATTTCTCTCAAAACAAAATATGCATTTATTGACCTATAATTATTAGATTTTAAGAAACTTGTCAGTATCTTGTCAGTATCATGCCAATATATTGATTATATTTCTGCACATTGAAGTAGAATACTTGTCTAATAAGGTCCCACACCACCAAATCAGTTTCCTATTGCTTTGTGTGGTAAAGAGGTCAAGTTAGTGTTAATTTCTTTCACCTTTAGAGCAAACTGGTTCATTCAAATAATTGTTTTTATTGAAGATCTAGATGTCTTCTGCTTAAAAACAATCACTTTTGTAGGGGTAACCAGCATTTTCCCCCGCTACGGGCCAATGATATCTATCTTAGGTACGACAGGCTGCCTATATTCTTAGATCGGCGTTTTAGCTCTAAATTGTTTAGAAACAGTGAAATCTTGTAAAATGATGCCATTCAAGAAAAAGCTAGAGATGTTGGGCCTAACGTGGAGGAAATAACCTACAAATGCCAAATTTTGAAACATTTTGGTACATTTGCAGCACTTTTTACCTTTTCTAGGATGTTAAATTTAGACTTATGATGGGGTCCATCTTAATTTCAAACACTGCCGTGTATGGCCAAAATGCAACATATTATTTGGTGGTGTGCACTCTACATGTGTGGAATTTGTCTTTAATTAAATGTTGTTTATATTGTTTGTGCAATATTAATACATCTTTGGAGTCCTTTTCTTCATATCTAAGCAATTATTTTACTTGAATTCCGGTGTTTGGTATCGTAGGGACAGTACGTAGGTACTATTTTATCAAGTTTGCTATCTACTGAAGATAGCAGTATATTGCTAGAAAATAGTATGGGAGAAATTTAGAGTTATTTCATTTGGAGTGCCCAAATCTTTTACTCAAAAAACTTTGTAGCAAAGACAAGCTATAAAACTTAAAGGCTAAATGGTTCATTTCTTTATACCACCACCCCACCCCCCCCCCCCCCCCCCCCCCCCCGATGAGGTCACAATTATTGTGACAAGTGGGGAATTGTTCTATAGTACAGGTGTATGTGTTGAAAAATGAATACCCAAAATCATTTTTAGTGCACACAAGTCATTCCAGTTTTAAACTTATTATGGATAGTAAACATGGTCTCAAATCTAAGCTTATTTGAATAACATATTCAATGTGTCTGGTTAGTCTTGGTACATGATACCGCAACTCCCCCCTCCCCCACTCCCCCTTCCCCCGAAGTTAAGGATTCCAACCATCCAAACACTATGTAAATCTAGCAGCTCAACATTAAATAAGCGTTTTTATTCTGAATTTTATAAGTGCACTTCTAAACTAGCCTTAATTTATCAAAACTTACGCCTTCCCCTGATGCGGCAAGTTTTGTGTACTTGCTATATGGCAAAAATAGCTGAAATGCAACTAAATCTGCAGAAAACTTACAAAAAGTAGTCTCAAAGCTGTCAAATGTAGGAAATCTCTCACTTTTAAGATTTATTTGTAACGTTGTCTTGATTATTATTACAGCCAGTATGCCAGGCTTGGGAGGCATGGGCAGTACCAACTCACAATTGATGAAAATCAGACGAGATTTCCTACAGGTCCCACACCACCAAATATCAGTTCCCTATTGCTTTGTGTGGAAGTTTGTGTTAATTTTTTTCACCTTCAGAGCAAACTGGTTCAATCAAATCATTGTATTTATTGATGGTCTAGATGCCCCACCCCCCCCCCCCCCCCCCCAGTACCAACTCACAATTGATGAAAATCAGACGAGATTTCCTACAGGTCCCACACCACCAAATATCAGTTCCCTATTGCTTTGTGTGGTAAAGAGGTCAAGTTTGTGTTAATTTTTTTCACCTTCAGAGCAAACTGGTTCAATCAAATCATTGTATTTATTGATGGTCTAGATGCCCCCCCCCCCCCCCCCCCCCCCCCCCCCCCCCCGCTACCTACGGGCCAATGATATCTATCTTAGGTACGACAGGCTGCCTATATTCTTAGATCAGGGGTTTTAGCTCTAAATTGGTGGAAACAGTGAAATCTTGTAAAATGATACCATTCAAGAAAAAGCTAGAGATGTTGGGCCTAATGTGGAGGAAATAACCTACAAATGCCAAATTATGAAACATTTGGTACATTTACAGCACTTTTTACCTTTTCTAGGATGTTAAATTTAGACTTATGATGGGGTCTATCTTAATTTCAAATACTGCAGTGTATGGCCAAAATGCAACATATTATTTTGTGGTGTGCACTCTCATAAACTCCCCTGACAACCAGTACTTTTCAGTTTTATAATCTTGCAGTTGTTGTCTCAGTTCTGTGCACAGACAGCATTTGTAAAGTACAGAGCACTATTATAATCAAGTTATCCTTAAAAACAGCCTTTGTGCACTTTGTGAAATATTATATTTTTAAGCAGCTTTTACCTCTATTAAACTAAATGTATTCATATACAGTCATCACAATAAGTAACTGACCAGGTAATAAACATGCTGATAACTCTAAAAGTATATTTCCTACATAAACATATTTAATTATAAAGTTGTTGAGAAATTTCTCTTCTTGATTTTGAGATATTACACGCTAAGAATGGTTGATTAATGAGGAAGTTACGATCCCAAACGTTAGGGCAAGTCTGATTTTCATTTTAACATTTTCTTTTCAACACGGGAGAGTATGACAGGTAAAGCGTGTGTGGCTGTGAGTTATACCCGGGAACCCGGGTACCCACCCGCTATTCCGGGTACCCGGGTACCAAATTGGGTACCCGAATACCCGAAATGTTAAAAAAAATACAAAAAATACAAAAACAAATTTCCCATTTTTTTTAAAAGTACGAATGTGTCCCCAAATGACCTCTATTGACCCTACCATGTGTCATTTTGGGGGACAAATTTGTACTTATAACAAAAAAAATCTAAAAAAAAAAATCTAAAAAAAAAAAATCTAAAAAAAAAAAAAATCTAAAAAAAAAAAAATCTAAAAAAAAAAAATCAATTTTTTTTTAGTTTCTATTTTTGGGTACCCGGGTACCCGCCCGAAAAACGGGTCGGGTACCCGGGTACGAAACTACCCGTGCATTCACAGCCTTACCGTATTGATCAACCGTAACAATGCCACTGGCCGACTATCCAACAACCAGTCCATTGACTTGACAGTACATTTGGGATTGTAACTTCCTTAATAATCAGCCATTCTTAGCGTGTAATATCTCGAATTCAAGAAGAGAAATTTCTCAACATGTTTACAATTTAATATGTTTATGTAGAAGTTATACTTTTAAGAGTTATCAGCACATTTATTACCTGGTCAGTTACTTATTGTGATGACTGTACTGTTGAAATGAGTTGCTAAAGATGTCTAAGTGGGCTAAATATAAATTTACATCCGGTAGTAATCCTATTGAATTACATCTTGCATCAAATGTATTAAGTAATACACCCCAGGTGCTGTGTGGTATATTCCCTAGTCTTTTATAAAATCATTTGATAATTTTTGAAGGCTTCATCATTTCCTATCTATTGAATTGATGACACCCTTATCTAAATCATACCTTTCAACCATCAATTATGAGCCAAATATAATATGTCTTGGGCAACCATTAAAAATAGGTCTCCTCAAAAGCTCCTATACATGTTGTTTTGTATGGTGTGGCTACATTAGTGTACTGTTGCGGCAAAAGGGTGCATTTGTCGGTCAAATGCATTTTGAGATATTGATGGAATTAGGCATGGAAAATAAGGACAATTTTACAGTAAATATTCTTAATAAAATCAGAAAGCAGTATCCAATTTGAACCACGTGTCATTTTGAAGCATTCAAAAAGCAACTTTTGTTGGTATTGGTATTAACCTAACGCTCCAAATTATGACCCGTTTTCTCCCCGAATGGTTTAAATTCACAAAAACACACACTTTTTTCATGTTCTGTTAACTCATACGCTCCTACACACTACAAAACCCGGCGCTGTGGCAATCTGGTTCCGCGGAAATTGCCCGGCCTATCTCGTGCCACACTCCGGTGGAGCCTCAAAATGCGGGTGTTAGGGTTTCTTTGAGAGACAACTGCATCCTTTTGCTGCAGCTGCACACATTTGAATTTGTTTTCAATTTGTAGCAAAAAAAGTTATAACATTAAAAATATAAAGAAAATAATTAAAACTGAAAGTTGCCCGATACCCATTTTTATATTTTGTAAAGAAGCAAAATATGAATTTTCTTCACAATGGATTGAAAACACTCAAGAGCTCACAGTTAATTAATCCATTTTTAAGCCTAGAATATGGAAATATGAAAAAAAGTTTGTTAGAAAATGAATTTTCTTCTGGTCACATTTGTCTGTGAATCAATCTGTATCAGATGGGGATCGAGCTGGCTGTCTGATTAAACAAATAAGGTCAGCGACGATTTATCAAGGGACATCTCCATGGCTTGTTATATAGTTTGTTTCGTATAGATTTGATTTGCTATATACACCCCTCCCCTCGCGGTTATATCATGACGATGACGATTGTATGTCTGTTTCCACCATTTCTATAAAATTATAGAATGATGAAATGCAAATAGTGCCTATTAACATTGTGTGTACCTGGACATGAATACATTCTTTTACCAAGATATGGCATCTCTATGTAAGTATTATCTGTGCAAAACAGTACATGTATTGGTTAATATTATAATATCATGAATGAGGCTGAGTATCATGCACGTCGTGATGCTTGTTCTCATTGCGTCATCATGGAAAAGTATATTGGCAATGAAAATAATGTCCGTAACATATGCATTCAATTATGTGTCATGCTTCATGTTGAAGTTCCATAATTATGTATAATATTAATATTTAAAAAAGTAACCTGTTGAATTCCAATCATCACTACTCTAAAGAATGTTGTGTTGTGAATGAAAAAAATAATATATTATTCAAATCCATATCGGTTTAATATTAAGGCCAACAAAAAGAAATTGTTTGTTTGTCCATAGAGGGTCCTCAAAAGGTAGGGTCGGTAGGTCGGATTTAATTATTTTTTAATTTTATTTTTTAATACGGATATTGTTTTTAGGAATATATAAATTTGGCATGAATACTGTCAATTACAAAACACAAAACACAATACTTTGACAATATTGAACTCTCATTCACGAGTTTGCAACTGTCAATGTAAAGTTCCAATATTGTCGCATTGGTTGCAACACTGCACACTTGGTCAAATATTATTTTTGTACCGAGTTTGCAATGCGTAGATACCGTGTAGGTCGCCGCCATTGTAATTGAATGTTGCATAAAGCGAAAGAACGTTGTGTTGAAGTTTTGTTAGAAATATATACGTGAAAGTATTACTAAACCTATTTTTTTCCCGTACTAACTACCCCAAAGATTATTTTATACTATGTTGAAATTAATATTCATGCCGTTGAGCATCATTTTGGGAACAAATATTAACCGTAACTAGATTTTTCATATTTTCTCACACTGCGTTTTTAGTATAAAAATGACATCACTTGCATGTGCGATCAATTTTCATTTAGTCCTTTTAATAGTCCCCGCGGGTGCAAAGTTCATGCAATAAACATCATGTTACATGGGATTGCGCATTGGGGATGTTGTTATAAATACCAGATTGACGATGTAATACAAAATCAGGAATAAAATGGTCCGTTTGGCCATTCAAATTGCTCAAAAAGTTGTTTAAAAAAAATAATCGAAAATAAAAATAATACGGTCGGCACCTGGGTACACTAGCCGGGGCGTGGACGCTAGGATACACAATGTACACCCTGGACGTAGCTACATGTATACATAAGCTAGAGATGCGATGCGCTTGAGGGAATAAGCCTAATAACTCATAGAGAACACATAGAAATGCATCCCGTTCCCGAAAATAAGCAACCCGCGGACTGTAGCCGGGGCTAACACTTTGTCCTGGCTAAGGGTGGCCGGGACTGTACACTTTGTCTCGGCTAGGGGGATGGGCACTGTCCGGACAGGGGTCAGACCCCCACCCTTTTTATTTTACCCCCACCCTTTTTACAGAGCCACCCTTTTTATTTGGGAATGTTCAACCCCCACCCTTTATACCGAAAAGGGGACATTTTGGGTCCCAAGAGCTTTTTAGGGGTCTATCAAATTTGCGTCATGCATGCAATGTATTATTAAGCTAAAATAGTGTAATGCTTCCGAATTCGTAAGTTGTTCGGAAGTTGATGATATCAAAATACTACCTACTTTTGGCACATTTCCATCATCAAAATAAATAATTCTAGGGCACAACAGTAATATTTTGGGTGGTACCAACATAACAAATTAAAAGCTGGCTTTGAAAATGGCAAAATAGAGCAGAATTTACGATATGATTCATGGGAGACGGGCTGTCCGTACCAAAATTTCGTCGGAAAATGTTGAAACTTGATTGAAATAATGCGCTGAAATTGGTGGCTAATGTCCTATTTTTTTACAATTTCTTTCAAAATGAATTAAACTTCTTTATCTGCATGTGATTTGTTTAACCCCCACCCTTTTTATTTTATGTCCACGCTTTATACAACTACACCCTTTATATGAGAAATATTCTAACTCCCACGCTTTTGTTGATATTTTGATTTCTGGAGTCCCACGCTGTATAAAGCGTGCCGTCCGGACTATGATGGGGGACTGTGAGCGGGGACGTACACAAAATGGTGCCCCGCCCTTCAGGGACGGTACATAAAGGGAAGTCACATTTGCAATTTGTACATCCCAGTCCTAGTCCCCGCTAGTCTCAGCTCCCCCCGGGGCCGGGCTTGCAATTGGTAAGTGCATACTTGTGGGAGGTGTTTTGCACTCTATGCAACAATGACTCCAGCAAATACCAGTGTTAGTTTTCTAAAACAATACTCAGATTGAAAAGTACATGTTTTGTTTTTCCATTTTAGGAAAATATTTGGGCATATTTATATTATAATAATGTGTAGTGAAATGTTGTTGTATTGTGTCGTCTGTGAAAGTTTGTTTAACATAACCCTCAAACTAGGTTTTTAACCGATATCGTAATTTTGGAAGAAAAAAACGACAAATAAATCGCTATGACCTGACCAGGGATCGAACCAGGGACCTCCGCACCCGAAACCCTTGACCCCCTAGGCAAGCCATGGCTCCCAGCTACTCGTTCGAGCAATATAATGCGCTCACTATATAGGCTCGGTTAAAACCGTCCGTGGTCGCAGTACTTTGTAGTACTCAGGGCTGTTAGGATATTGGGAAAGAAGAAAAAATACCTTTGCCACTCCATTCATATTTGTTATAGTTTGCTTGATAAACTTGTTTGATTCATAATTTGATTCATCATTTCAAGGGATGCATTGAATTGATCACCCTAATTTAAGCTCACTAATTTTCTGCTTTGTAACTGTTGAATTCCACGTTTTTCCGCTTTGTAAATTTTGCATTTTTCTGTGATGTAATTTTCCCCAAGGAAGCTTAAAATTTACGATCTATAAACCAAAATAAACACACTTTACAGAAAAACACATAATTTTAGATTTTTATGCTTACCTTATTATTACTGTAACGGTAGCCAACCCTCTATATCGCGGAGTTTTATATTTAAATATTGTTCGTTGTTTTATTACATTTGGTTTTTTATATTGTTTTATTCAAGACTACTTATAAATTTTGTGTTTTGGACGTTTTTTGTGCATTTTTTTCTTCTTTGCATCAAAATGTCGTTTTTCGCGTTTAACCTCAATTCCGCGATCGCGGTAAACTCGGAACCCGACCCTAATTACATGATCCGACCATCATAACTTTTGTTCGAGTCTACAATGTAGGCTGGTCAGAGACTTTGTGTTTTTTTAAACCTGTCCAATACCTTGTTAAAGGGATTGTTTTGACATTCCGAAATGTCTGTCCCCCCATTTTAATGTGCTGTTTCTATTGCTTTTTAAATGTACTGTCCTGGGATTTGGATGTTGTCATTGCACACCATTAGGCAAAAAAAAAAAGTAGTTGTGTTGCCCTCATCCGGCCGGGTCAAAATTCTGAGAATGTGGTCCGGGTTTTTTTTTTTTTTTTAAATTAAATTTTTTTTCTTTCTTTTTTTAAATCTTTTATTTAAAGATTTGTTTGTCCTCTTTTTTTTCCAAGATTTTTTTCCAAGATTTTTTGTTTCCCAAGATTTTTTTTCAAGATTTTTTTCTCAAGATCTTCCAATCTGTGAAAAGTGATGGGCAAGAAACCAAAATATTCACCATTGGGTTGAAATTACATCCAGTAAGCGTTTTCCTTAGTATCTTCACACATGTTGACTGAAATAATATGTATAAAATCATTGATTTGGTAAAATTAAAATTTAAAAAAATTTAAAAACCAACACAACTTTTTTTTGTTTTTGGACTGAGTTATTTCTGCATTTTATGTGATTTTATCATATGGTTGGTGTAGTGCTGTTAAATCCATATGGATTGAATCCTTGGTGCCCCTTGCTGGTACAGTTGGAACTGATTTGTCTGCCTTTTCAGCATCATAACTAGTCATAACTTTGTATTATAAATACATCAAAATGACCTTGAATAAGTGATATTTATAAGGAAATTAAAGACTAGGGGGCCTCCCACCTGTCATCAAGTTTGAGTGACAGGTTTTATTATAAATATATAGATCTATTTATAGATCATCCTTAATAAATATGTTGTATAAAAGTTTTATTTCAGCATAATTAGTAGGAAGTGATATGTGTCTCGCGGACAATATAAGGAATTAATATCAACATCAAGTTGTTGATTCAATGTCTGCTATGAGTGTTATTGGGCAGTCTCTATATATTCGTAACGTCCACTGCATCCAGGACTAAGCTATCACCTTGATTGCCCACGGATTTTCATTGAAGCTGTAATTAATTGCGTCTTTGCAATTATGGCCACGTCAGCTCCTTGGCAAGCATCAGGTTTGTGTGTTAAACACGTGATATTATGTTATACCGTCTTGATGGTGAATGACTAGGAAGTGCAGTATGTTCACTGAAAGTTTGTTGAGATTCATTGTGGATGATAGATTTAAAAATATCTGTGTCAAGGTTGGTTTTGAAAGGGATACCATGCTTCATCGTTATGACAAAGAGCATGTTATTAAGAAATGTGTGTTTGTAGAGCGGTGATCGAGCATAAAGGTTAACTAAGAAATAGTTTGAAATGATCAATTGGCATGCCATAAAATTAAATCAAACGCATTCTTTGCCCATATGTGACGTGTTCTACCAAAACCAGACAAAATTGGGCAAGATAATAATAATAATAATAATAACCATATTTGTATAGCGCCTAACATCGAGATCCCTAAGCGCTTTAACATAAAACATAATAACAAACAAATATATGGATATGGACTACAATTAAAAAGCCATTGTGAACAAATGAGTCTTTAAGGATTTCTTAAACTGAAATATAGTCTCTGCATTTTTCACATGAAGTGGAATATTATTCCAGAGTTCTGCAGCTGACACAGAGAAGGAACGTTGACCATACTGAGTGGACGTTGAAGAGCAGACAAGACGCGATAGAGATGAAGAACGAAGATTGCGTGAAGGTGTATATTGTTTGATTAGATCTTGAAGATAGATTGGTGCAGTACCATGAAGACATTTATAAGTCAGAAGTAAAATTTTATACACAATACGATACTTGATAGGCAGCCAGTGCAGATCACGGAGAGGTAGAGTTATGTGATCATGTTTGCGAGAAAGAGTGATTAATCTTGCAGCAGAGTTCTGAATTCTTTTAAGCTTGTTTATCTGCGAATTTGGTAGGCCGTGTAAAAGACTGTTACATTGATCTAAGCGACATGTAATAAATGCATGTACCAGCATTTCAGTTGATTTTCTGTCGAGAAACTTTCTAATCTGTCCAATACGATACAGAGCAAATGAAGCAGAACGGCATATGTTTTTGACAAAGACATCAAACTTGAGTTAGTAATTGATTATTAAAGTGGAGATCTTCAGCTTTACAATGGTACTTTTATTTTTTTAATTGGACTTCCCAAAGCGGAGTCCCCTTGTGCCGTTTACGAGGCAAGTAGCAGCCATGGATTCAGTGGATTTGTGCAAAAATATCTAGGACTAGGAGAATCCAAATGGATTCTCGCAGAAAGCCACAAAATTCTGAGCCTGTACCAGACCTAAAGGGTTCAACAAAAGAAAGTATACCACTTTGTTTATGTCATTTTGAGTAATATTCAATTTTGTTTTGACCAAACAGGCTAGATTGGCATTTAGATGAATCTTTTAGCATAATTTGATACCAAATTTGTTAACACACACAATGTCGTACGACCCAATGCATTTGCACTGTGCGATCGATAGCCCCATCAATCCTGGCTATACACACAAACAGAGACCCCAATTGGTCCTTTCTTCTCGTGCTGTGTATTGGAAATGAAACTTTTTTAAAAATAGGATTTTTTTCTTTAAATGGTGCTAATCATGGTTTATCTTTGTTGTTAGGGGGCAAATTTGGTATCAAATTATGCCTTAAAGATTCATCGAAATGCTTGGTCAAAAAAAAAATTGACTGTTACTTAAAATGACATAAACAAAGTGGTATACTTTCTTTTGTCGAACGCTTTATATTGACTGCATGATACATGGGCCAACTGATGGGCTAATGATGATTAATATTTCCTTGACTATTGCTAGAGTATAAGCCAACATTCCTGAGGGCCTGATCAAGTTCAAGGCCTTGCATGGGTGCTGGTATTCTGGAAACCGTGTATAGTTCTAACAAAAATCTAGCTGAGTGCATATTTTCTTGATCCATTGTCAGAACAAGCAGCATTATTGTGTTTATAGAGATGATACCTCCAATACCAGGTTCAGACTCTCCATCTCTGGACTGGAAGTCTGGAAGGGGTCAATCTCTCCAAACTGAATCAGGATCCTCTGTGTTATGTGCATTGTTTCTACATCTTAAAAAAAATGTGTTCGAACACTGACTCGGTATAGATGGGGTGACAGCAATGTTTATCAACTAAAGCAATCGAAGGGACTGGACTGTTTGTACCAACACACGCACACTATTTGAGTCATGTAAAAATAGAAACTTGTTTTTTGGTAGCCTGTAGAATCCCCTTCCACATACCCCTTCCCCATCGATTAATGTTGCAAGGCGGCCATGTGCTGCTTGATGTTGGACAGATTGTGGGATTCAACATTGATCAGGGGGAGAAGGGGTTACATTTTACATTACACCTACACAGCTTTCGAACAATATTTTCTAACACTGTAGTCCTGTTTTGCTGCACACTTTAGAGCTCTGTGTGTGGACATTTAATGGGTCTTTGTGGTATTGTTTTATCGGGCACTTGTTTTCCTTTAAAAATAGATCTATATGAAACATGTGAACCTTATATAAGGGACTAAGTAATTCCCTTTTTACACAATCCACAATGACAGTTTATTTTCACTTTAAACCATGATTTTAAAGTAATTAGGAATCAAATCGCTCCGTAACTCAGAATATATTCTTGATTTATGATCAGAAATGTAAATCTGTAAGAAAATCTACTTCCTAAAAAAATCATGACTAGAGGGCGCTCCGTGGAAAAGATAACATAATATGCCTTTAAGTCATACTGGTCTTAACTAGCAAAAGAAAACCCAAGTTTCTGAGGTCACCCGTTCAACTCCTATTATGTGTACCTCTGCCAACGCGCAGGCTATTATAGTTTGATTTCAGAATCCTTTGCCGGAGTTCCAAGCAGGGATACTATTAATTTTGGGATAGGAAAGTCGTATACTAACGTATGTAGCGAAAACGGTCCTTTTGAATATTTGAATAAATTATGATAATCGTCTGGAATGCGTCGGTGACCGGCGTGTTAGTTAGCATAGAATTGGTGGCGCTGTGCACGCGGTAGATTTACTGTCAAAAAAAAAACTGACACTGGAGTTGGTTATCCCAGCGGTTTTTGGATGAAATAATTTAGTTCCAACGTGTGATGAATTTTATGGGGTCATATAATCAAAATCCCGGGCAAAATCCATTGTTAAATTGAAAGTAATGGAAATTCAAAATTAACGACCGTTCGTGTCTACCATCGTCTGCTACAATCACAGGACAATCAGGCCTTATCAGTATAGCGCCATCAATTCTATGCTGACTAACTTCAATTTAAAAGTGGACCCGATCGGCAAGCTCAGTGGCACACCCCTGTTCCAAGTGTTTGTGTATTATGCAAAGTAGTGGGCGGTAACGATACAATCGCGCATCTTTTCAATTATACACAGTTGCAACAGACGCTTAAATAAGGCTAAAATCTGGCAAAGATTTTGACGACAAATATGAATATGGTATGAATGATAGTTTTACATTGTAATGGTTACATTATTAATAATCAACTTTTTATAGATTTGTGTTTGATATCAAAATGGCAATTCATGATATTAGTGAATTACTAACTCTTGTTTGTTTGATCAATAATCCCGTAATATTGCATTGAGTTTAAGGTGGCTAACTCGGCTACGGTGACCGGCAATGATATGCTTCAAAATAACAGAGGATGTGTATATTGATATGATACACAAAGTTTGAATCTTTTCCAAAAAGCGGTTTTTGATTTACGGAATTTTTCATTATTTGAAAACCCATTGACTTAATACAGGAGGCGTAGCCGAATTCCCAAATACTTGCCAAATTACAGAAAACACCATATGAATTTCTTGAGTCCATTTCTGGTAGCTAACAGGACCATTTAAATATGGCCATTTTACATACAAAGTATCATGTAGATGGCAGATTAACCTTTATTGACTTTTTACTACTGTTGACAATGGTTGAGAACGCTAAATCAATATACACTCTTTTGTGTATTCCCGCGATTGCCTACACACAAAACATAGAAATGACCAATAAATTTTAAAGAAGTCAAACTATTTTCAATATAGTTTCACCAGATTAACCCCGTTTATAATTTAAAAGATAGGGTTGGAAAGAAGAGGACTTCAGCTTTCCATCTAAGTGAATTTGGTAAGATACCAGACAGGTCTTAGGTATCTTTTTATGTGAGACAAAATTGATCTCCGAATTTGTGGGGAATTTGTTTTCAATCTCCGATTCTACAAAATGAGAAACGGTTACTGATTGGTGGTTTAAACGTCAGTACAAAATGACGGAGGTTAATATTAACCAATCAGCATGAATTTAACAGAGCCGACGGATAAGCCATATGCTTATTAATATTCAAAAAAGTCGAAGAATTTCGGGTGAGGGCGTTTGGAGTTACAATTGCGTGCATCAGGGAGAGAAGGACCAACTTCTTAAATCTTCTGTTGAGTGTGCAGTGTAACTGGAAAACTATTGGTTTTAATAAATTAATAGACGCCGTTTCTCAATTTTTAAATAATAAGAAAACATTCTCATAAAATGCAAAAGGCTTAAAGCTTTATTTTAAAACAAAGTCGAAACTCGTACTCCTACAGGTTAAAAAGTTATGATTTTTTAACCATGAAAATCGTATGATTTTTGACCATATTTGATCAAAAAGGCTATGCATAGTCATGTTTGCGCTTAAGTTGCCACATGAAATTCATATGTTAATTTTGTAATTTTTTTTTTCTCTTCTTTAAAATCAATGTATGCTAAAGACTTTTATTTTATTTTGATGCCAAAACACCAAGGTATAACACAATTTTTTCCCTCCACAACTGAGTGGTGATGGATGGTTTATTCACTGGGAATGTTAGTACTTTTTCACTTTTTTCTAGAAACACTATATTGCCAAATGTTGTGAATTTCTACAGAAAAAACTACATGTTCAATTTGCACAAACAAGGTGTCATATTAAAGGTAATTAAGTTTAGAAAGTTATCACGTGAGTTTTTACTAATTAAGTGTTTCTAGACCTTTTTACAGCCTTTTGAAAATTTCCCTAAAATCAAAATTGAAAAAAATATTTTTTCCAAAAAGTAAACACTGTATTTGCAAAAACTCACAAGAGAATTTAGGTAATATGCTTATAAATTTATTCCCAAAGTTTCATGGCCATAGCACTTTCCGTTTAGTCTACAGAAATTCCAGAAGGTGAAAATGTAGGGAATTTTCAAAAAACAAAGAAAAACATAAGAAATTTCAAAAATGATCCGAAAGTCCTGAAATAGGTAGAGGAAAGACTTAAATTTACTGTGGTCTCAGTATAAAGAGTATAGATATAATTGATTTGGTATTACAGCAGTTTTCTGTAGTGGTGTAGGAGCCGAGTTAGCTACCTTAATATCAAAATGGCTAATTCATTGGTGAATTACTAACTCATTATCACATGTTTGTTTTTGTCATGTAGGGGTACAGGAGCTAGCTACCAAAACTCTACATATACAGTCGAAGCGGTACTATATAGATGTGAAACAAAATAGGAGAGGAAAGTTTCTCAAAATAGCAGAGGTGAGTGAGCCGGGGGGGGGGGGGGGGGGGGGGGGGGGGGGGGGGGGGGGGGTGGGGGCAGGGAAGGGGAATATTGCAAAGGAAAGTGATTTGTTAAAATAGGCAAAGTGCTTCCACCCCCAAAAGGATTTCTTCCTGTACTAGTTCTTTTTAGACCCTCCTCTTCTCTTTCAGCCTGATTCAGTTTTTAATCCAAATGACAATCAATTATTTTTCGAAAGAAATCAATTCTTAACCCTAAGCCGACCAGCCTGTTTTTTAACAAAAACGATGAATTTGGAGAGGTTTTAACGAAGAAATTTCCGCGCTCTGATCCCCCACCGGGATTCAATCCAGGGACCCTCCGCACATCAAGCGCCGGCCTCCATAGGCAAGCCATGTCTATCAGCGTCACGGTTGCGCAGTATATTGCACTCACTATATAGGCTCGGTAGATTACGTCATGAAAAACCTGTCACGCATGCGCTGGGAGATTATTTTGTGGTTTCTGGTAGTGTTAAAGTTAAGACTTTATTTATGCCAAAATTAGTTCTAAAACATTGCTCATTTGCATCAATTATAAAATTGAAAATCTGTTTGAACTGGAAAATATGAAATTGTTACAAGTCCTTGACGGGATGGATCTGGCATATGGAATCTTTTTTGAGAATCCAAGTTGAATAGAAAGTAACTTTGAATGGAAATTGATTGAGTAATAAAAAGGCTGGTCCTTACAAATTTGAAAGATTAAAAAAGAAAAGAATTAGGTGTGATTATATGGTAAATACATGTAGCTACTAAATTTAGTCGAAATGTGTCAAATAAAAACATGCTCATGATGAACATATTATTTGTAATCCAGAATTTTAGATGTTGCCAAGTCTAGTACACAGTGTACGTAGACTATACGTGCCATCAATGTGTCTAGATAGATGCAGTAGTGTCGCTAGTGGATTGTGCATGAATTACAGAGTGTCGCACATATATAGACGCAGTTGCACTGCCATCGATGCTCTTGGCTGTACATGTACCGATGTAAAAGATGCTTTTTGTATACCCAACTAGCGATAGGGTACATGGTAGTAGAGATATGAGGAGGCTCTGTCATACATTTTGTTGTTTATTTCCAGGCCAAAAATCATAGTGCTATGTAATCCATAATGTTAGGGTATCCTTTAGGTATGTGAAGTATAGAATTGCACTTTATACACATGTACATTAGCTTTTCATTTTGCTCTAAATCGTCACAATTGGCTGATGAAAGGGACGTGATCAACGTCACATTTTTCGAGGAACTTGTAAATTGGATATTTTGATGGATCATCTGTTCTTGTTTTAGGCGTTTTATCATGTCAGTTTATGATATGAACTTCACTACATGATAATTATGCTCTTAAAGGTAGATGACCCGATCACATTTTCGTAACACAGAATTATTTCAAACATATGGAGATTTTCATATCAAATGAAAGCTCGTATTTTTCTCATCATCATACTGAAATTTGACGGCCTAAATCGGTATAATTACGGAGAAATCGATGAAAGAACGTCGAATTACCGCGAATGGTGGTATACCACCGATATAGTTTGTGTACTACTCAATGGGTACAGTTCACAGCATCTTGTGCGTCTAAAATAAGAACCATTAGAGCTATGCAACTCAAACTTTGGAACACGACTTTTTTATGGATGACCTTTCATGTAGAATAGAAAACTTCAAGTTGAAAATCAGAATGTGATCGGGTCATCTACCTTTAACATTCAGACTGATACAAATTTGAAGTACTTTTAAAAATATATTTTGACAGGGATGTGTGACTGTATTTCAAAAACATTGCCTCTTGAGGGTATTATATCTGAAGAAAATAACTGATCTGACTATTTGTTCGTAACTCACATATTTGGATCAACAAAATCAATCTGGTTTTCAGCTCTATTGTCACTGTCAGGTATTCACTTATGAATTATCCTAAATGAAGAATGAGTATCAACTCTTCTTTAACACTTTCCAAGCAGCAGGCGTCTGCAGACGACAGTTAAAAAAATGTACAATATTTTTCAAAATTATTGCATTTTATCACCATATTTGGAATCATTATGAGAAATGCATTGAAATAAGTACAAACATGCCTAGTATTGATTTAGTAATTATTAAGAATCGACTGAGGCACCCTTTCTGCAAACACTTTAATCCTGGTATCCTTGTGATGGCTTTGGGGAAGTAAGGAGAGAAAGGAAGGCATATTCAAAATGTATCACAGACAAGGTAACCGTTTTTAAAATGTCACATTTTGCAAACCAAATTGCCGTCAAAATGATCTGGGATTTTCTGAAAATTGTGCTCCCAGGACTTTTTTTGGTTGATCGGGCAGGACTCGGGATTCCTGAAATTCTCCAAACATCCTCTGGGCTGATTGTTAGGGCGCCATCTTTTTTGTTGAAAATTGTGTCCTACATGCTCCAAGTTAAATCCAAGATGGCGGCCCGGCAAACCCTGAAGTGAAAATCCGCTGCGAAAATCACATTTTTGCTAGCAGAAGTGTAAGAAAATGCACAGATTCGACAAAATAAACCTATTTCAAGTGAATCTTCACTATAGATTTGCATTAAATAAGAGTGATTTAGCTGACGATTTTGTTTTAGTTTAGTAAGCTTAATTATTATTTTGTCAATCTTTTATTTTCTGGTTTCGGGAAGTTTTTTTCTTTTTTTAGTGTCATGACAAATAAAATGAACTGTCATGTCAATGCCATCATTCCTCCTCAACAACAATGATTTGATCAGATATTCATTAAATAATATGAATAATATTACATTTCTGGTTTTGTTTGCCTATGTCTGCGATGCAACATGATGTGAACATGTTTTTGAATAAGTCGAGTGTTTGAATTTGCAACTTCCCGTGTTTGCATAGTATTTTGTAAGTAAATGACATAAATGAATTGTGCCACTGTCAGTGTCAGTTTTTTGCTAATCTTTATTAATATTAATGTTGATTTAAATATTATGAAAATATGAACGTCGAGAGTGGCTTAATTATTCTCAATTCTCTTTATGGAACAATGGTTGTACCATAAAGCGTGCTCCTTTACGGTCCGTAGGGATGGACTCTAACCAAAGCAGATGAAAATCGCATAATGGCTGCTAAAATGTGGGTGTGGAAAAGAATGTTGAAAGTCAACTGGAAGGAGAAAAGAACCAACACAAGTATCCTAAAAGAACTTGGTGTAATGAGACAACTGCTAGGAGAGCTTATCAAAAGAAAACTGGCCTACTTCGGGCACATCATTAGAGGCAGTGGTAGCTTACTGGCACTCCACATAGAGGGGAAAGTGAAAGGTGGTAGGAAAAGAGGTCGTCCAAAGAAACGATGGTTTGACAACATCAAGGAATGGACAGGTATGAGCCTAATAAAGGCCAAGCGTCTGGCACAAGACAGCAGGTTGGAGAAAGATGATCCGGAAATGTGAACGTATGGCAGCCAATCGACGAAGGCCAAAGAAGAAGTTGTTACATAGAGGTTCTTAAAATAAAAGTTTAGGGGCTTTAGTACTGATTTGATTTATTTTAGATCTATGGCATCTTAGTTTTCAATGTTTTTAGAAAGAAATGGAATGATTGGTTAGCAGGCTGAATGAAGTAAGCTCAAAGGAATCTTTTAAGATATTAAGAGGTAAAATTGGTATGGGGTATTTAGGAAACCGGAGTTCCTTTAGTATACCCTATCACTGCATGATGGGGACTTACACTTTACATAGGAATATAAATGTTACTGTATTCCAAATCTTAGCCAGGGAACCACCTGTTTCATAAAGTGACAGTGCCCACCCAGAGTGAATACCTTGTCAATTGATGATTTCCTAGTTTAATTAAGTTTAGTAACAATATGAAGGTTGTAATTTACTAGTGAAAGTAAGGACAGTTGTTAAAAGACTTAAATCGGAAATTGAAATCTCCAATTTGGCATCAAAATCTGTATATGATCTTGATGTCAAATGTTTTCAGTGGCCATCCCATCAAACGTGTCCCACCACCAATGAAATTGACAAATTGATGAGTCCCCAGTTTATGTAGTTAATTCCTAATCGTGTTAGGGATTTCCTCATTGCCTCAATCTAGCAGCATACAGGATACCGCCTAACTGGTTGATGTTTTACAAGTGCGGATTATTGTTGGCAGCTTTTTGGCACCTAATATTGAGGATATAAACACAAAACTTGCTTAATTTTATCAGGGTTTTTGACCTGTGCAGAATTTCTCTGGTGAGGGGGCTGTGTGCAGGCCCTCCATTCCCCCTGAATGACTTCACACCATTTTGCCAGGTTATCTGTTCCTGAAAGCATGCATGCGTAATATGGGAACATTTTGAAACATTTACATGAATCTGGTCATTATCATGGTACATTTTGGTTTTAAACTGGCTTCTAAAAATGATTTTCCTGGACACAGAACAATTTTAATAGGGGTTGCTGCATTCGTTGACGTTTAGAACTTACACAGCCTTGATATAAAACTTATAAAATATATCGACATTCCAATTTGGATATCCACATTTCCCAAACACATGTTTTCTGGCTCTGACCCCACCCCATTTTGGACACACCACTGAAACTTACCATGATTTGTTACAATGGGCAGAATGGAGATGTGGTAATTTGAAGTCCATATTCAGTCCTGGAGATGGTTACCCCAAAATTGAGATCATTTGATTAGTTACTGCACTCAATTCCAATCAGTAGATGCTAGACAAAGGGCAAATCTTCTGGGGATTGCATGCCTGTTAAGATTGCCTATACATGTATGATAGCCTTTAATTATAACATCAACTTATTATTAAAGGTAGATGACCCGATTCTCAACTTGATGTTTTCTATTTTACATGAAAGGTCATCCTTAAAATAGTTGCATTCTAAAGTTTGAGTTGCATAACTCCAATGATTCTATTTTTAGAAGCGCATGGTCAAAAGACATGTGCCCATTGAGTAGTACACAGACTGGTTGGTGGTTAACCACCTTTGGCAGTAATTCACCACATTTTAGTCTATAATTTCCAAATGAAACATTTCTGGCCCCTAATATTTTACAGACATAATGAGAAAAATATGGGGATTCTTCTGATACCAAAATATCTTGATGTGAAAAAAAAAATCATAGCCCCCAAAAAGTGACCGGGTCATATACCTTAAGGGGGAGGTTGAGTCAGATTTGGCCTATGTTAGAAAACCATTTTACGCAACTTTCCCGAATAACAGCCAATAAGTGTTGTATACCATATTGTAGCCCTTGATGTCTAGTTTTGTAAAACGCTTTCGGTTCCGCTCTGGTTGCCATGGTAACCGAGCAAGGGCTCTGATTGGCTAAACACGGGAACAGTCATAACTCAAAAACCAAATAGCCCACTGGGGTCATATTGGAGGGATAGATAAATTAGAACAATACGCACAAAATCATGTCTCCGACTGATTGGTTGCCATGAGAACCAGGCCGCAGCCAATCAGGGTATTTTACACCGTAATTCAAAATTGAAAAGGAAATTTAAAAAGAACTCTTCATGATTTTGTTGGCATTGCTCTTCTGAACATCCATGCAAATTTTCATTACAATCATACATTACGTTTTTGAGTTATGACCGTTCCCGTTTTCCAGATACGCGCTTTCGCTGTTTTGAGATATAGGCCGTTAAAGTTTTGAAATACATGAGGGCGCTTTTGCATATCGGTCAGACATTAAATTAATTTCTGTTTGCTATTTATAGTTGGAGATTTAATTATCATAATTTTTAATGAAAGAATCATAAAAATTGAGTGATGCATTCTCTTTTTATTAATTATTTAGTTAATTTCCTTATATATAGCAGGGTGAAAAACAATAAAATACATAAGAAATTCATCATTACAAAGTTTCGAACCCCATATTTGTTTTACATAAATCCTAAAACACATTTTAGCTCAAAGTTAATGCAACATAATTGTTTTAACTATTTATTTATAATTGTTTTAAAAATGCCTTATATATCACTGGGTTAGCGTTTTTGTGTATAAAAGTATAGGAAACGCTGTTTATTGACCAAATTATGAATAATTCATGTGAGTACAATCGGTCATATCTCGAAAACTACATACCCGATTGCTATCAAACAAAGACCTGAAAGAAGAAACTCCACAGATTCTAATCGCTGCATTATCTCACTTTTGCCAGTGTGTACAATTTGACAACTTTTCCTGACTCAACCCACCCTTAACATCTCTTTAACAGTTGAACACGATTTTATGCTTCACCCTTTCAGTAGACTGAGAAAGATGACTCTGAAGGAAGTTGAGGCAAAACTATTCCACGATTACGTCACCTACCGCAGGCATATGTGGGCACGAAGTTTATGCCCGCATATGCGCTCATTATGCAATGGGGGCCACAAGGGGAAAATCATAATATTATGCAATGTTTAGTTTAACAATATGGAGTTTTAAATTAAACTACCCCATACCCTGGATTAAAGTTAAACAATTTCTGACAAGGTATATATATAGATGCATGTTATAAGTTAAAGGTATATGACCCGATCACATTTTCATAACACAGATTTTTCTCAAACATATGGAGATTTTCATATCATACTGAAATTTGATGGTCCAAATCAGTATGATTACGAAGATATCGGTGAAATAACATCGAATTACCGCGAAAGGTGGTTAACCACCAATACAGTTTGTGTACAACTATTGTTTATTGTGCGTCTAAAATAAGAACCATTAGAGTTATGCAACTCAAACTTTGGAATACAACTCTTTTAAGGATGACCTTTCATGTAGAATAGAAAATTTCAAATTGAAAATCGGAACATCTACCTTTAAAATAAGTTTGACAAGAATGACAGAATATGTCAGTAAGTGCTAGGGTTTTATTACATTGATTTCATATATATATATTATAGGAAATGACCTAATTCCTACTCAATGAAGGCGACTAATGCCATGGCCGGGGGGCCCACCAGCCTATTGATCGGGGATGACCAACTACTGTGTAGGAAATTGATATATCTCTGCAGTGGCTTTATTTTGCCAATATCATAATTTTATCAATGTATTATTCTGGGCATAATTTAGTTGCTATCTCAAAATATTATAGGAAATTGCTATCCCATATCAGGTAAGGCCAAATTAAATTAATTGTTTGTCTCAAAGCTCCCGCGCGCGTTAGTTTATTGATGCGCATTAGAAAAACAAAACTCTAAAAAACGTCCTTTTTTTTCTTTTCTTTTTTTTTCTTTTAAAAAAAAAAAAAAATCCCAAAATTTCACAGATTTTTCAGATTTTCATTGATCACATCATCTTAAATACAAAAGTTCACTTTTACAAGGATTTCAATATTTTATATTTAAAAAAAAAAAAAACTTGAAAAAAACCCGCATTCCGCATTAGTTTTACAACAGGAGAGGAGCTTTGAGACAAACAATTAATTTAATTTGGCCTAAAGTGAGTTGTATATTTGTATTCAATGTGATAATAATAATATTGCTTGTGCAAATTGCAACCGGTATGTGGGTGTTGGGGGGGGGGGGGGGGCGGACTCAAGTATAAAGGTGTAATGTATCTACATGAACAAAACATGGATTAAGTAAGGTACTTTATGGACCAAAATGTGTGCCCATGCAAAGATTATCAAAACTACTGTAAAACCAGAAATGTTAGTTTGCATTTAAATGTTGCTAATTTTGCGAGGAGCACTTAATCACGAAAAAGTTATGCCGCAAATATTTCCAATCTACCTAGCAGCAATGCATTGCAAAGATACACAATGTAACTCCACAGTTTACATTCGCGAAATGTTCATGCCATGAATTAGGCCAGTATTGCCGCTTCGTGAAAAACTCCAGGTCTATCTATCTGCAAAAAAGGTAGCTTAACCCTAACCTCCGCGGCTATGTTTGTGTGCGTATCGGGGGAGGGGGACAAAGTACTATGGGTTTGCGGGACCATCCGCACCAAAGTCTGTCCCTCTTTCTGTCCTAAATTCTTATCACGTATAGCAAAAAGAATTTGGTTTCGATTCCCTTGACTGAAGCCTTGAAATTTGATAGAATAAAATATATCTTCTTCTTCTTCTTCGGCCTCCGTCAGATATGACGATTGGCTGCCATACGATCACATCTCCGGATCATCTTTCTCCAAGCTACTCTGTCTTGTGCCAGACGCTTGGCCTTTATAAGACTCATACCAGTCCATTCCTTGATGTTGTCAAACCATTGTTTCCTTTGACGACCTCTTTTCCTGCTGCCTTCCACTTTCCCTTCTATGATGTGGAGTGCCAGTAAGCTACCACTGCCTCTAATGATGTGCCCGAAGTAGGCCAGCTTTCTTTTGATAAGCTCTCCTAGCAGTTGTCTCTTTACACCAAGTTCTTTCAGGATACTTATGTTGGTTCTTTTCTCCTTCCAGTTAACTCTTAACATTCTTCTCCAGATCCACATTTCAGCAGCCATTATGCGATTTTCATCTGCTTTGATTAGAGTCCATCCCTCCAGACCTTTAAAAGAGCACGCTCCATACCAATGCTTTTACAATCTTTGTTTTAAGGTTTGTTGTGAGGTTGCGGTCATTCCATAGGTCCTGGAGTTCTATCATCCTTCCCTTGGCCATTCCGATTCTAGCTCTTATATCAGCTGTGCAACTGGCAGATGTGGTTTTCACAGAGCCTAGGTATTTGAAGCGACTGACTTGTTCAACATCCTCACCATCGATTGAGATATTATGCACTGGCTGTTCATCTCCAGTTGTTAGAAGTTTTGTCTTTTTGACATTAAGCTTGAGATTTAGCTTCCTGCCTGCATCATTTACGGCGGATGTTAGCCTCTCGATGTCTTCTTCAGAGGTTTCAAAAAGTGCAGTGTCATCGGCATATCTGAGATTTGAAATTGGTGTACCGCCTACTTTTATCCCATACTGGTTTACATCAGCGTCTCTCATGACTTTTTCTGTGTAGGAGATGAACATGTGTGGTGAAGCAATGCATCCCTGCCTCACACCTTTACCTAGGTTGAATTATCTGTGTTTTCACCATTCCATCTGATCTTTGCCTTCTGATTCACATAGAGGGATTGAAGCAGTGCTACAAGATGTGCTGGAAATCCCATTATATAAAATATATAAAACCCTTTAATTCCCCCAAATGATAGTCAAGAGGGGGCGGGGTGCATGGCCCCTTCTATGGACACGCCACTGCTTATGCCATGTCTATCTGTCAATTTCTAGGTTTATAAGGGGTGCCCCCTCCAAGCTGGATTAGATTAGCCAGTCCCCCCTCCCATTTGGACACTCCACTGATACCCAAGGTGGGGGGGGGGGGGGGGGGGGGGGGAGGGCAACTAAGCCTTTCCAATATACCAATTGACCTCTTATCTGTTTTCCTTTCCTCTCTTCTTTCCCTTTTCTTTTCTTTCCCTTTTTTTCTGTCTTTCTCCCCTTCTTTCTTTCTCTTTTCTTTTTTCTTTTTCTCCCCATCCTTCTTTGGGGGGCCTCCCCCCCCCCCTGTGGCGCCGCCCCTGCGTGCATTCTTACACTCAGCAAATGCTTACAACTTTGATGAGTGCCTCCCCTTCATGAAATTGCATCGCAAATGTTCAAATTGCATTGTTTCTGTAGAACTACAATATACTGGACTTTCATGTGTAAGCTTGCTAGCTATACACGGTACAAAATGTCCACACTTGCTCGGGCCTCATTGTTTCATAATGTGTAGGGGGTTTCCCAGCATGGAAATACACGGTACAAAATGTCCACTCTTGCTCAGGCTTCATTGTTTCATAATGTGTAGGGGGTTTCCCCGCATCAAAAGCAAATATGTCTTGGATGTTAGCATATCCGATGGGACTCATTCTAAGCGGAGAGTGGATTATCTTGTGGCACTTTTTCCCCCTTATCAGTATCATTAGCCCAGAAAGCTGATACTTTTAGTTTGGTGGCAATTTCTATTAAATTGAAGGTTGTGGAGTAAAGGTGGATGTGATGCAATCAACCAAAATGAGTCTTAATTTTCTACTTGATTGTATTAGCTATTTGCAATGCAACAATTTGCAGAAAACCCCTATTAAGAACGGACATTAAATTCCAAATATATGAGCAACAGGAATCTGGAAAGAAAATGAAATCCTTTATTTTGTTAGGTTGTATCTCAAAATCAATATTTACGACTTCCAACTCATTTGGCTTGATCATATTATACACTTATTAATTGCAAGCCTGGCCCCCGGGGACCCTGGCCATGGCGGGAACCATGCGGGGACTGTACACGAATGTACAAAATATGGTGCCCGGCTTTGCGGGAGAGTGTACGGAGACGTACTAACTGTGCCCCCCGCTAGCCAGGGCGTGTAGCGGGGGCACAGGGTAAGGGTACACAAATGTACACCCCCGGC
The DNA here is from genome assembly GCA_035610835.1 of Ophiura sarsii. Lineage (NCBI taxonomy): Eukaryota > Metazoa > Echinodermata > Ophiuroidea > Amphilepidida > Ophiuridae > Ophiura > Ophiura sarsii. Next base: position 10,181,585 of record CM069453.1, read on the forward strand.
GTAGCTATACAAAGCTAGAGATGCGATACGCTTGATGGAATAAGCCTAATAACACATAGAATACATCCCTTCATGGTTGCAGAATGAAATTAAGCGACCCACAGACTGTAGCTGGGGAATACACTTTGTCCTGGGTAAAGGTGGCCCGGACTGTACACTTTGTTCCAGCCACGTGGGGCCGGGACTGTATAGCGGGGACATAACCAAAAAAATGGTGCCCGCTCTTATGGGACTGTACACGACTGTACCCGTGACGTCACATCAGCAATTTGTATGTCCCAACCCTTATCCCCGCTATCCCCTATTTCTTCATTTTTAGCAAATATATATTGGCCTCTAGCTGACAAACATAGCCTTTCTGATTGGACTGGTCACATTTTATTTGTATAACCAGTGAACATTGGGATAAGTAGTGGAGTGGGGGAAGAGAGGAGTACTCACCACCACCCGACCCCCCCCCCCCCCCCCTCTCCTCTTGCTTAGCCTCTACACAGTGTCAGGTGAAGAATCCATGATCTTTGCCTACTCAAATAACAATCTTTATTATCTGTGTGATGTGCGCCACCCTCCCCACCTTCTACAATATTTTGATCACTCCACTACATGATATGACATGTGGGTACCTCAGGCCCCAACCCCTCCTTTTTATTGGGCTAACATACAATAAACACACCGTACCATATTAACACAGAGGGTTGGGTGGGTAAGAATATGTTAAAGCAAAAGTGATCCATCACTGACCATCTACATTCCAATCACAACTTATTGTACTTTTCCTGTTATCCATTGATCTCATTTCATAAGCTATTTGTTAATATTACGGAATACTGGTCTGTAATACACAAGCCTATCTCTACATTGTATGTACCTCGCCATGTACAGTATATACATCCAAGTGCACACTGTGAACTTACAATGAACCCAATTTTACAGTGGAGCCATAGCTATACTGCATAGTACTGTAAAGCGAGGAGATGCACACAATGTTGAACACCGCATTTCACGATAACCCCGGGACTATATTGCAGACCTGAATCGTCAATTTTATGGTACAGTTATCTCGTATCGATTTCAGCAACTTGAACTCGTTTTTGGGAAGGGATGGAAACAATCAGAGACAAGCAGATGAACAGGTGTTAAAAAGCATATCAGGGTTTAATGTCAATTGTAATTGAACAAAAATAGTCTGGTGTAAATGTGATGTTGCTGGATGTGATGATTTTAACCTTTCCTGCTCAATGAAAATACCAAATTTATTTTGCCATGTCCACCAAATGCAGAGAAGAAAAAAAGTTTGTTTTCTTAACATCAACTCAGTGCCTATTTTACTTATCTTGAAAATGTTACAACATTAATTTCACTCATTTAATTAGACTCCCCTGTCGAACTGCTTTCCGGTTCGATGTTTTGATCTGACTCATTTGCATCTTTCCCGGAGATGCGGGCATTCCAAACTGAAGTATTTCTAATATTTCAAACTAGAAACACGGGTCGCACCGACGTGACGTCACCCCATGTCACGCGCCAGCCCGTCACCTAAATTTCGCTTGGACACCTCGGAAGACGTGTTTTTGGCGGAGCTCCCGTATAACTGGATTTTAGGATCTTGAGTTGAGAATTTGTCATGTGGCGTGCCTAATTCGTGTGGGTGATAAGTTTCCTGGATTTTATACGCTTAAAATCGGCTCGTTTTAGTTTCATTTCGGACCTTTTAAGTACCAAAATTCATTTAAAAACTGAACGTAAAATTCTAATTTTCCGAGGAGTCCGCCATTTTTCTTGTGACGTATACAGTATGGCGGCTCTTTGTTTTTAGTAATAATATTTTTCCGCAAGTCCGGATATGCTTTGGATCTTTATTGAACTCGTACTGGATCGCTGGGATTATTATTTGTGATGGACGATATCGTTTATGGATCTTGGTGATGTATCTTTATATAAATCGATGTAGTCTGTGTAATGTAGTTATTAACGTGTATACCTATTTTATGTATCCTTACAGCTTTACGTAAGCCCTCTGTGACATATAATAGTTGAGTCACGGATAATCCCCCCAGTGGTAGATAATTCCGTGTTATATATACGCGTTTGACTGAATTTGTATCTTTATTCACTACATCAATAGATTGATTATAATTCGTCTTACTACATTACTGAATCAGCCCAGCAGCTTGTACTTTTCGCCGCTTAGCGCTTGGTTTATTACCTATCTACGTTCTACTTATACAGCGTTCTGTGTTTACATAATCTGATCATGTCGCACCAATGTACCGAGTGCCCTGTTCTTATCCCCGATTGGGATTTACATGTATTATGTCTTGCCCACCGATCGTGCTCTCGAGCAGATCAGTGTGCATCCTTTTGTAAGGGTCTTACTGCTGGGCACTTTGATGCCTTGGAGAAGGGTTTTGCAAAGGGGTTGCGCACTCGCAGTATCAGTGTTGTTAATGTTGTAGGTAGAAAGTCCGTTGGTACGCCCGACGGCCTCCTTCTCACGGGGGAGGGAAGCTCTGTAACCGGAGCTTCCGTGGCTGTTTCGGCTAACGATCAGGCTCGGTCTGATCGGCATGTAGAAACGGTCGGCGTGAGTGGTGGAAAGACGGGACTGGTCCCCGTTAAGTACGCTACTCCGTCAGGCGAGCTAGGCGAAAGCTCGGGGGTTATGTCGACCCCTGAGTTAGTACCTTTCACGCCGGGTGCCAGTAGCAGCGGTCCGAGAGAATCGGTGCCCGCAGCTACGGCGCTTTCTGCCAGTGAGAGTGTGGGGTTCGCCCCCGCACTAGTAACTGGTTCGCTGGCGGTGGGAGTTGCCCTAGCTACCTCGGGTAGTATGGGTACACCTACCAGCCAGTCGGTGGTAACAACGATGGCGGGCGGCCCTGAGCCTGCCGTTGTTTGTTCCGCTAGTAGAACTCTCCGAGATCTACCCCCGCCCCCCGGTTTTCCTGTCGGCTTACGATTAGCCACGGTTGATAACCAGGGAGGGATTAGTCATAATCGCCCTATTCAGGCAGGATTGAGTGCTCACTCGTCCACGCCGAATGGTGGTATTATGTCTAGTGGATTTGCCAGTCATTATCCTCCCGGTCACGGTGATCGAGGATTAGGACAAGCTTATCCCATGATGAGTACCATTCCAACTGCTTCGGTGGTCACGGATAATACTCATGCGTTCTACTCTAACGCTCCTATGCAGCAACATGCTATGTTGCAGCAAGGGGGGGGGGGGTGAGTGGTTACGCAACAGCGGCAGGCGGTATGCCGAGTGCAGGGCCCTGGGCCCAGTACCAAGCATATCAACCTTGGGCGCAAGCACCAGCATGGCAAGGGTCGTACAACCCTTTGCTTACGCAGGCTGCTAGCCCTCCCGCTTATCCGTACGGTGTAGGAGGTTGGCAGTACAGACAGCCGCCGGGTATGGTTTACCCGTGGCAGTCTGGACAGCCAGCCGGTATGCAACTCGCCTCTCAGGCGCAGTATGCACCGCCTCCTCAAGTTCCGTCGGTAGTTAGTGCTGGGAATCCTACGGTGAACCCTGTTCGCCCGGATCTCGGCGGGAGTATCCCCTCTTCATCAGTACCAATCCAAGTCCCTGTGCCGGTTGCCGGCGTGGTGGATATGGATTTGTGTTCGGATGATGCCCGTCCAGAGAGGATGAATCCGTGTCGGGTTCGTCTGACTCTTCGGGCGAGGGAAAGGGATCGGGAGAGGATGATGAGTCGGATTCCGACGAATCGGTACCTCTACCCCCGCTACCAGCTGAGGAGAGAGCTAATGGCTTTCCGTTAGACACGCACTCGATCCTGTCCCGGGTTGCGCGGGACTTAGGCATAGCCTACGAGTCGCGTCGTCCAGCGGCCACACCTAGTGTGTTTAGCGCTACGTGTCCATTACTCTCAGAATCAGTTGAGCCAGCGCTGACTCTTCCTGCAGACTTGGCGTCTGTCTGGGAGGCGGCGAAGTCCCCTCCGTCTAAGAAGGCCTACAAGAAGGGCTGTCTAGTGACGGACGATGATTTCAATACGTATCTCAAGGTGCCTACCATGGACCCAGAAATACAAAAACGCCTACCAGTTGAGGGAAAAGCTCATGATCACGGAACGTACTCCCCGTATTGGGAGGAGTGTCTAAAGTCGGTTGACAGTCGCTTGCGGGCGTCTATCAGACTTTCTGCATTCAGTTCCACCGTTGCGGAACACCTTACCAGGTTGACTGCTTCAGGATCAGGCTCGGCGTCGGAGATTGCTCGTGAGGCGTATCTGTTGTCAGATCTCTCTCACAAATCCTTGCAGTCTTGGATGTCCGCGGCTCACAGGCTTACATCTCTACGCCAATCGAACGCTCTCTCCCTCCTGAGCTCGACCTATGGGCAGCAGTTCGCTGACTCGCTCAATAAGGTCAAGCTCTCTACTCAGGGATTTCTTTTCGGAAACCGTTTCTGCGAGCTGGTGGAACAGCGAGCTAGAGAGGTTCTCGATGAGAAGTCACTGGTAGATACGGAGGCGGCGTTGAAGAGCCAGAAGAGGAGGAAGAAATCGAAGAAATCTGGTAAACGGAGATCTTTGACGAAACCTTCCACTTCGGGTTCTTCTGGTGCGGTACCTTCAGTAGCCTTGCCCGCTGCCGCTTCGACTCCTTCCGCTGGGAAGAGACGTCGTGGTGGCCGGGGGAAGACTTCTGGTCCAGCAGCGTCTAAGGGCAGTAAGCGCCCTAAGACCTCTGGTAAGAAGTCAACTCCCTGAGGGCGCGGCGCCTGCCATCCACTCGTCCGGGGAGCTCTTAGCTCTTCTGCAGACGGTGGTGTCACCGGTGGACTCATATCCACCGGTGGGCTAGTCTGCTTTAGTATACCTTTTTCCTTTTCTTTGTCACTGTACCGATAGAGGGCTCACTCCCCATGGACCGCTCCCCATCCTCTGATCTCACCCCGGGAAAAAAAGGTCTACTTGCATTGGATTGACCTCGTTGACCTCCGTATACTTTTACATTAGTGCTCGTCCAAAAATTGGACGCATATGTAATGAGCAATTTGTTCGCGTGGGGTTCAAAATTAACCAATGGCAGACACGATAAATACGAAGTATATGAATATTTATATACGTCTTCGCAGAGAGACGAATCTTGCTCACTTGATAAATTCAAAATGTCGATTTTCTGGCACTGTATAGCCGCCGTTTCGATCTAAAATCACACTTTAGGAGTTATCTTTGACATTGGTCCTCGCCCAAAATATGTTCCTCATAGATATAGCTACATTTCCGCATATGTGACTATTTCCATGCTATTTCCTATCTTTCAATATCGTGTAATAAAAAACCTTTTTACGTTTAAACAGAGACAAATAATTTGATCATTGTTTACGATATAACTAGAGACTCTTACACAGCCACAGAAATACCCCCTTCACGCGTTTCTAGATGTACAAACAGCAAATTCAATATTAGCGCGTTATGAAGGGGTGTGATACTATCGTGACGCATAAAAAGCATCGTCCCTAGTAATCCCTAGTGTGCTCAAGCACAGTTCTTTTGTAAATCCAATGCCAGTAGACCTTGTATTTGGTCGGTTCTCGGATGGGAAGTATCAGGGGGTGTTGTTCGATTGTGTGACAGTGAAATTATACAAGGTATACGAGTCGACTACCGGTGGGCGGGCGCTTGCTTCAGTTCAGCGCGGAATGGATCACCATTTCGCCGTCCAACTGGCTACTGGAGACGGTAGAGCGGGGTTACAAGATCGAGTTTACTCTCACCCCGCCACCGCACTCGCGTCGCAGGCAAACACATTTGCCAGCCGACAGAGTACTTCGATCACTCCTGTTGAACGAGGTAGCGTCCCTTGTGGACAAGAGGGCCATAGTTCCTGTCTTCCCCCCGTTTCACGGGGGTTTTTGGTCTACGTTTTTCCTAGCACCAAAGAAGACAGGCGACTGGAGACCAATTCTCAACTTGAAGCCGCTGAACAGGTTTATCAAACCTCAGCGCTTCAGGATGGAAACATTGGCCTCCGTCCTCCGCTGCCCGATCAAAGGCTGTTGGGCAGCGTCTTTGGACCTCAAGGATGCTTACCTTCATGTTCCGATTGCTCCCAAGGACCAGAAATGGTTGCGTTTCCAAGTACAAGACCAGGCGTACATGTTCACATGTCTGCCCTTCGGCCTCTCCACAGCGCCCAGGATGTTTACCCGGGTAGTGAGAGAGGTGGGAGCATACTTGAGACGCCGGGGCGTCAACATTTGTCAGTATCTGGACGATTGGCTGGTGTATGCGAAGTCTCGAGAAGAGACAGCGCACCACATACAGCTAGTCATCCAGGTGATTACGCGACTGGGTTTTGTAGTGAACTACAAGAAATCCAATCTCGTTCCGACACAGTCTCCGATATACCTCGGGGCACGACTAGACCTGTCGAAGGGTCAGGTTATGCCTTCCCTGGCACGAGTACACAACATGGCTGCCTGCGCTCGAATCCTAGCGGAAGCGAGTGTGGCGCCGGCGGTAGCATGGCTCAAAGTATTGGGCCTCATGGCCAGCATGGTAGATCTGATCCCGCTTTGTCGGTTCCATATGAGGATAATTCAGATTCACCTGCTGGCGCACTACAAGCCAAGTGTTCACTCAGTGTCCAGAATGGTTCCTATCTCAGACCTGATCAAAGAGGAACTCCACTGGTGGTACCAACCTGCCAACCTGACATCGGGGATGAATTTTCCATCTCCGCCGACGAGTCGTGTCATCACGACAGACGCGTCAATGTTGGGTTGGGGAGGCCATTGGCTAGACAACCGCGCCTTTCGGCCGGTGGTCAAGCATAGAGGCTCAGGTACACATCAACCTGCTCGAACTTTGGGCAGTGGAGAAGACTCTCCAATGGTTCGAATCCGATCTACAGGGACACAGTGTCCTTGTCCAGACGGACAACTCGACGGTGGTAGCTTACCTGAACAGGGAGGGCGGGACAAGATCTCCCACCCTCTGTTGCCACACCATGAGACTCATAACATGGTGTCGAGATCACCAGATCACTCTGCGGGCGATTCACATCGCGGGTGTCACGAACATCCTTGCAGACGATCTTTCCAGGGGACGAACGTCCGACCCCACGGAGATATCGTTAGCACCTCAGATAGCACAGACAATCTTTGTACGATTTTGTCACCCAGCGATCGACCTGTTTGCGTCATACCAGAACAAACAGCTACCGGTGTATTGCTCTCGGACTCGCGATCCGAGGGCGTACGCCGCAGACGCTCTATCAGTGGATTGGACGGGACTGACGGCTTACGCCTTCCCCCCAATATCGCTGCTTCCAAAAGTGGTAGAAAAAGGTGGCAAGAGACGACTGTTACGTCCTGCTCATAGCCCCTTTCTGGCCGAAACACGTGTGGTTTCGTCCAATGGTAGATCTTCTTGTGGGTCGCCCCATGTTGCTACCTCCACTTCAGGACCTGCTCAGGCAGGGAGTTCACGGCGAATTCCTTCCAAACGAGCACCTACGGTTGACTGTTTGGCCATTATCCGGCAACGATGCCAGGAGAAAGGCTTTTCTCGAAGGTCTGCAGGCTTGGTCGCCTCGGGTCGACGCCAATCCACGCTCAAGACATATTCTAAGCGTTTGGCTCCCTACTACGAGTGGTGTAATGAGAGAGGTATCTCTCCCACTCGAGCAGATGTAAATAGCATTTCGCTATTTTTAACTGAGAGGTTTGATTCAGGACTCCAGGCAGCTACTGTCCGGAATTATAAGTCCGCGATCATGTCAGTCCACGTAGGTTTTGAGGACGGATCCACTGTCAATGATGGCGGTGAGGTCAGTCTTCTACTGAAGGGGATGTTCAACGAGAGACCACCAGTCAGGAAGATCGTACCTGCCTGGGAACTTAACACTGTTCTCGAGTACATTAAGGGTCCGCCTTTTGAGCCTATGGCGAAAGCGACCCTCAAAAATATTACTCTTAAGACTGTTATTCTCGTGGCCCTTGCTTCTGCGCAAAGGTCTTCTGAACTTCATGCATTGTCATTTTCTTCAATGTCTCTTTCTCGCCCGGGTGTGACAATGTCTTTTGTTCCTGGCTTTGTAGCCAAGAACGAGACTAGTTCGCACTTGTACTCCACCCTTTACCTTCCTTCCCTCAGTGCCGGGTCATCTGTGCACGATGATAGGTTATGGTGCCCCGTTCGCTGTCTAAGGTATTACTCAGATAGGACGTCCGGAGTGCGAGGTAAAAACAATGATCAACTTTTTTTGACGCACTCCGAGCCACATAAGCCCGCGGCGAAAAGTACTATTGCTCACTGGCTGGTTCAGGTAGTCAAAGACTCTAACGCAATTATTAATGACGAGCGTGTTACGGCACACTCAACTCGTAGTATTGCTACCTCATGGGCCTACCACCGGGGGTTGTCCGTGAGAGAGATATGTGAGGCCGTTTCATGGAAGGCCACCTCAACGTTTTCCGCTGCCTACTACAGGAGCATTAACGGAAACTCGCTCAGGGGCCAATTCGCCCGCAAGGTTCTAGCCGGACCAGTTGCGGGCAGAAATCCAAGAAATTAGGTTAGTTGGTCTATCAGTTATTTATTTTATAGGTTGAGCTAGGCTTCTCGGGTTTTGAGTAAAAACGCTAGACTGAAGCTAAGCTTACCGTGGTTCGATTTTCTGGTTCTGACATCAGTAATTATGATGTGGGCCTTCCAAAAAGATCTGATCCTTTAAATTAATAAATAATATACGCGGTGTTTGGCTTTTTATCGCACCTCCTCCAGGTTCTGTGCTAAACTGGGTTGATGCAAATGAGTCAGATCAAAACATCGAACCGGAAAGCAGTTCGACAGGGGAGTCTCTCCCAGAACTTATTGTTCTTGGGACTCCCCTGTCGAAGCCTGCTTACCGTTGTTCGATGTTTTGATCGCCCGGCCGCCCTAAGCCCCCTGCGACAAAAAGCAGAAGTAGTTTGGATTATTCCGAGGTAGTCCAAGCGAAATTTGGGTGACGGGCTGGCGCGTGACATGGGGTGACGTCACGTCGGTGCGACCCGTGTTTCTAGTTTGAAATATTAGAAATACTTCAGTTTGGAATGCCCGCATCTCCGGGAAAGATGCAAATGAGTCAGATCAAAACATCGAACAACGGTAAGCAGGCTTCGACAGGGGAGTCCCAAGAACAATAAGTTCTGGGAGAACTTGATAGAAAATTGGGTATGGAATGCCCATTAAGCCCAATTTGTTAGCATAGCAATGTACTTTGAATCTGATGCACTTTAAATCGTTAAAACATAGAGTGTTCAGGATACAGTGTTACATGTATCTAATTATGCCAATACTCTTTTTCTCAAATATAGCACAATGTCCTTCTATTAATATATTTACGATATTGCACTTCTTGTTTCTATGGAAATACAAATGGTGTTTACTTCATCCTTATTTGATCACACTTGAGCTTGTTTCAATAGAGTCCGAACAAGGTTGTTTTAAGAAAAAGTTGCCTCAATTTATCCTCAACCCAACCACAATAGAAAAGGCAAGCAAACACCTTTGCTTTCTTTCTGAAAGGAAATAAATAGGTATATTAAAATGAACAAATGTCACAGTTTTGTCTAACCATAGATAACCTAAAAGATGCTCTCGATGATATTTCTATTGATGTCAAATATATCATTTCAAACTGTATAGATTACCAGAAGTTGAAATGATGATAGCTTTATAAATCACACCTGTTCTAGTGGCGGAGCTTCGGTTTTGCTCATGTAAATGTTTTTTGTTGGATGAGCTATCTACCAATTTTTGCAATTTTTATGTAAAGGGAGGGATGTTGTGCACTAAAACAGTTGATTTTACCTGTTCTTATGGGGCTATTATTGTCAACATGTTTTGTACATGATAAGGAACCATTTCGCCTGTGTGTTTTATTTTTTAATATTTATTTCTTTTGGTTTTATTTGCAACCCAAGTCTATATAGAATTGCCAATGACCTCCTTTCCTTACGTATCAGAATTTAGTTCATTATGAAAGGCTCCGAAAAAACGACCCTGTTCTACTTTTTAATCATACTGTCCCTTGCTCTTTGATGTCACTTGGACCCTAGCATTGAGCCTTTCTGTAAACGCTGATGTCGTAAGTGAAATAGCTGACTGAAGGTTCAAATGCTGCTTAGAATCAGTAGGACAACCGAAGCAATAATATAATGATATTTTTACTTATTGGCATTGCGCTCAATGTGGCATTGAGTTGAGCCAGTTTGGTCAAATTAATTTATCTTTACCGAGACAGCGTGTGTTTAAAGAAAACCAATAATTTTGTGAACAGCTCATTTGTGTTTGATACAGGGATATTGCACTTGATATTCAAATATTGCATCAGTCTTTAACTCATGTGATGTTTGTCTAGCTTTTTCTTGCTTAAATGCAACACAATGAACATGCGCTCATATTAAATTGCAGTGTTGAAAATATTCATACAAAAAACATAAACAAGAATAGTTCAATAACCCTACCCCCTAGTTCAATAACCCTACCCCTCAGGGTGGTTTGTAGGAATGGACCCACGTCACATGAGGTTGAGCTCGCGTAAAGTACGCCTGCTCAACCTCACCCCAAAACGGTCCCGTGGTTCTCCGTTGTGCGCACTACGTCATCTCGACCTCAAGGCTCTGATTGGTTGGTGCTCAAACATGAGAACTGAAAAACTCATGAGCTTTTCCACGCACCATCACGCTCCACTGCGTCGGTGGTTATGGCGCAGCAGGAGCACTGCGTTGGTGGATACGGCGCAGCGTGACGATCGTTAAAAAGTCTTCAGTTTAAATTTGACCAATCAGGTGCTTTGGTGTTGTTGGTTGGCAGTATTTTGTGAGTTCAAGCATGCGTGCGCAGCCTGATCGAAGTGCGCCCACGTATGTCGAACTGTGGCCAGGAGATTATGTGCCGTATGTCCATTAAGATATCATTGGGAAACATGGGCCGCATAATGACAGAATGGGGCCCATCATCCTTTGGGACCAAACTGGGGGTGCTGCAGTGGGATTTTAAGCGATCGCGCATCACACCAGGAGGGCGCCGCACTTCCAAACTTGTCTATACCTTTCTGTGATTGGGGGGGGGGGGGGGCTACTAAGCACAGCTCTTCTGTTTGAGTCATCAGTTCAATACATCATATGCGTGATGCGATATCCCGGGGGGGTCAGTGACCATACCAAGCGGGTACGCATCCGCGTCCAAAAAAAGCGTCGAAAAGGGTCCAGATTTTACCACACGACGTCGTCGACGTCTTTCTGAAAAAGGGGTACTTTTAGGGGGCATCGCACTTTAGGGTATCCATTACAGCATCGAGGTATCGACGTTTAGGGGTACTAATTGCCGGGATAATTGTTATATGTGTGACTTTTCAATAAACATGCAAAATGATGAAAAAAATCTTCAATATTTCCCTCCTTTTTGCATGCATTCTACATCATGCATATCTGTATGAATATCACATGATTATGAATTAAGAATATTTTGAGCATTACTATATTACGCCATTTAGGGGTGCATTATTGAGTGTACTTGGTAACGCCATTTAGGGTAGGGTTTGTATGTGTTACGCCATTTAGGGGTATCAAAATAGTGTTCTGGTTTACGCCATTTAGGGTCCATTTCAGAGGTGCTTGGACGCGCATGTGTACCCGCTTGGTATGTTCACTGACCCCCCCGGGGCGATATCCCAGAAAAACCCGGTAGCACGCTTGGATTACTTTAATGCGCGGAAAGATAAAAAACGACTATTTCTTGCCATATTTGGAGCTGATCAAACTATAGTTAGATTTGGCATGGTAAGGGATCGATAGCAAATAGACTATAATTATTGAAACTGTTCTTATACTAGCTCTTGTCTGTACACTAATGTTTCAGCAATTAGCAGATTCCTTTATCAAGGCTTTTCCTAAAGTGGCAATCTACTGTTAATGATGACATTTTGATAGTTAGTTGCTGGGAAACAGAGTTTCTAGGTGTTATTAGAGGCTCATCTAACATGTTACTGTTAGTGGGATTATAATAGAAAATGTTGTTAATAACAAATGACATGGCAATGAAGCCAAACAGATATTAGAAGTGGACCATGGAGATGATAGTGACAAGACCATGAACAGAGATGAGAGGCAATATACTCTCAGTAATGTGTAACAATTTAGTGCTTGGGATCATCAGTGGCAAGAACATTTCCATGGGTACCAGGTAACAGGGCTTGGAATGTAATAGACTTTGCTGGTTCCCTGCATCCTGGATCCCCATGCCAACTCATCCATAGGTGCAGGTATATGCTCCATCCCAAACCAATAATTGACTCTAAACCACTTATGTTTGCTCTGTTATATGGCATACAGCAAAAAGAAAGAAAGATCAATGCAAGTTGTAGTTGAGGTGACAGGTCGAAAACCAAATGCATTGGGGGGGGGGGGGGGGGGGGGGTAACAGACTTGCTTTGGAGGAGGTGTTCAATCTTACAAAATCAACATTATACAAATAGTGAGTTTGTCCAAATTGCTTTGAAAGAGAGATGAGCACTCTGCTCTTGTAATCACAGGGTTGACCATCTTTATTACTTAACCTATTTCCATAATTGTATTCATCATTTATTTTATCCCTGTAGGTCGGTTCTGCTGGAATTAAAAATCGTGTGACTCTTGCCATGTCTGCTGCAGCTGAACTCCGTGATCATTTAACAGACTTTAGCGAATGTTATGCACAGCTAGGGCCAGCCAATCCAGACAACCTACCTGAAGATGGACGCCTCAAGAGCGAAGTCATAGTCAGGGAGAATAGACGCTATTATCTAGACCTCAAAGAAAACAACAGAGGGCGCTTCCTTAGGGTAAGATACAAGTGTGACTTAAGGCGGGCAACAGGCGCTGTTTGGCGCCTTCTGGCGGACATGAGCCTGTGAACCATGTAACGGCTCAATGACATGTCAAAATTATGTTTAAAGCAACAATAATTGTGACCAAATGGTGCTCAAAATTATTTACCAAGAATGATGAAGATATGTGATTGACAGCTAAAGCCAAATTATTTAAAAAAGAAATACTCATGGCTCATGCAATGTTTAAAACAGGGCCACATTTCCCACAAAGTGGTTTCCTATTTTGGTTTAAATTTAAAAAAATCTCCCTTGGTAAGGCGAAAGTTGCAAGGTCAGGAATAATTATGATTTTTGAACATCCGAAATCTTGTTTAAACGGTGTGTAACCAATCATTCATTAAATATAATTGTCCAAAGTATCTTATTGAAGAATTCACGCCTATATGCTGCTCTTTCTATTGATGTGTTATTTTTGTTAACAAAATGATTCATCGTAATTGGTTTGGATGACCAATTACTAACAATAACAGGCATTATCGTTTAGTAAGTGTAAATACTTCAATCTCATTGGTTATACGTATGAAATCTGATCCATATCGTGTAAACAACAAGTCAAACCACACGATATATTCCATATCGTCGATTAACCGCGTTACCAGTTAACCGTGTAAAGCGATTGCTTTGTGTCTGTGGGAGAGTTGCTTAAAATATGAGACGTAAATAATAAACAAATAAAATGGCGGATGATTTAAACGCAAGTAACTCAATTTCTGTTACATTCGGAGGCCGAAATAGACAGCAAAAAGGTATAATCCACGCCGAAAAATAAGTGATCTGCATATAACATAACCAGACATATTTTTCACGATGATTCTATGGACAGAGGTGACGGCGCAGAGCCTGTTAAAGGGTGGTTTACTTCAGGGGATTTTACGGAGGTAGGAAGGGAAGAGAATTCAGCGCCTTGTTTGACTAAACGATAAATTCGTTATCCCCTGCATGTTTACACAATACGGAAAAATACCTATTGTTGATAGTTATCTTGATATTTTAACTTTGCTTCCGATATTGTGGTGCAATGCCATTGGACAAGTTGTCTATCTGTTTAAACATCACTTTTCAAACATCACCTATTCAGGAATAATTTAGATACCTTTTTCGAACCATTGTGTTTGAGCTCCGTAGCTACGGAGCTCAAACACAATGGTTCGAAAAAGGTATCTAAATTATTTCTAAAATCATGATCGCACCCAATATCAGTCTACCGTATTATCCCTATTTAGCGCTCAGGGCGGTTAGTAAAGTCATTTTGGGTGGGCGCTTATTAAGTTACCTTTTTTAAAGTAATTTATCGTGGAAACTGTCAAATTGGTTCCAAATTTTGATGCACATTTTTGGTGGAAAATGTGCACAGCCCGCCGATGCGTCGATCGCCAACATGTTGGTGATGCCGGGACCTTCGGATTCGGACGCTACTTTCATGCTTTATGGGCGCTTATGCTTATTGTGTTACTTTTTGTAGTCAATGGGAAAAAGAGGGGTGGGCGCTTATAAGGGCATGGGGGCTTAATAGGGATAATACGGTACATGCTTCTATCACCTATTCAATCTAAACATATTATACAATTTGTTAAAAGAGTTAAATTGTCTGTTAACTATATATTGTGGTATTGCATATTTTAGCCTATATCCATCTAATACTTTCCCATTTATTTCACAACTACTCTGGTGTTGTGACATACACCTGTTGTTGTTCCTTTCTGCAGATTTCACAAACAATCGACAGACAACGGCGTACACAGATAGCAGTACCTGCCCAAGGACTAGTGGAATTTAAAAATGCTCTCACAGAACTTCTAGATGAATTTGGCACCGAAAACGGTGCAGGTGAGTGAAGCAGGGCATAGGGTCAAAGAAATTGGTAGAGTTTTGAAAGTTCTGCCTTCGGTATCTATAGTTTAATCAGTTCCAAATTGGCGAAAAATGTGCGTTTTTTTAAATCCATGCGCAGAAGTAATCCATGCGTATGCATGCATCTTTGGCATACATAAACGTAACGCATACGATTAGGAACTGATTGAACTATAGGAAAACAGAGTATGCTGCGATAAATCACAGTCAGAGATGATCGCTTGTGGTCTTTTATTTGTATACACCTGTACTGTAATCAACATACCTTCCTATGTGCAGTGACATCATAGTATGTTCAAGTGATTGAAATATTATATAGTGAGCAGCTTGATTCTGTGCGACCAAAGATGAATATCATCTCTTGCAGATCAATGATGTACCTTTTACTGGAATACAGTGAATAAATAACTTTCCAGGTAATATATATGCTCATAATACCAACACTATACTGTACCAATGTAGAAATATGACATTTTAAAATTGTGACGAAATTTGTTATCGTTAATTTGAGATATTACATGTGAAGTACAATTTTCATTTTTACAGTTGCTTTTGCAACATACAACACATCCTTTGTCGATTGTATAGCAATCGACAGTTGATTGATTTTCTATAGTTTGATCAGTTCCAAATTGGTGAAGTCCCGTTACTATAGCGAAATAATACTAAAGGACGTGGGGCGCGCATGAAAGCAACAAGCTCACTGTGCGTGGCGCGTGAGTGTGGTCAAAATTGTGTGCATGTGGCCATGATCGCGCGTGTATGCTTAGATTAATTTTGCGTGCGGAGAGATAAAAACTGAATATTTCTTGCCAATTTGGGACTGATTAAACTATAGAAGCGACAAATCACTGCACGATAGTGGGATGTGGATCATTGGATGTTTACATTGATCAAAACGTCCTATGTGCATACCCGTCACTCACTGTGTGTTGAAAAAGCAACTCCAAAAATGAAATTGCACTTTGTTTTGGTTTTGGACACATAGCTTTGTGTTAATATTCAATCACTCTTCATGTGTGAATATCTCAAATTAAAGACAAGCAATATCTTCACAATTTCATAATTTCATATTATCCTGGAGATATAGTTTTGGAGTTATGACCATATTTATTACCTGGTAAGTTCCTTATTTTGAGAAAATAGACTGCGCTGGAATATGCAGGCCTGGTAACAATGTGTAAATTGGGAACCTCCTTGCCGGGAAATTTGGGCATTTGGAGGGACAGCTTGCTCTCCCATAAAGAAATAGTGGGAAATTTTGAGGGAAATTTGGGTTTGCTTGTCGGGAAATCAATATTTTTTCCAGGCCTGGGAATATGTACCAACTGCAATGCCCAGAGGTAGTTGGCACAGAGGTTGATAAATAGAGTATAATAGGAATGGTTTTTAGTGCGATGTGTTGGATCTACATCCACTACCGATCACAGTATAGTGTAGCAGGTAATGTAGGTCAAGGTCACTGTAGGTCATGTCATGTTAAAGTGGTGTATGGCCAAATAGGTGAATTTATCTGAACCCAAATGCATCGTCATCTGTTGTTCAATTATAACCTGTAGAGTAATCAATTTATCTTTATTACAACGCCCAGTTGCTTATAGACTCATATCACAATTACATAATGTAACCAAAGCTGTGAATGCACGGGTAGTTTCGTACCTGGGTACCCGACCCGTTTTTCGGGCGGGTACCCGAAAATAGAAACTAAAAAATAAAAAATAAAAAAAGATTTTTTGTTGTTGTTATAAGTACAAATTTGTCTCCCAAAATGACACATGGTAGGGTCAATAGAGGTCATTTGGGGACACATTTGTACTAATAAAAAAAAATGGAAGAAAAAAAATGTGTAAAAAAATTCTTTTTTTACATTTCGGGTATTCGGGTACCCAATTTGGTACCCGGGTACCCGGAATAGCGGGCGGGTACCCGGGTTCCCGGGTACAAGTCACAGCCTTATTATGTATGATTGCTGTCAAATTATCTTTGTGAATGTGATGATTTTTAAGATATTAATATTAAAAAGAGCAGTATTTTCCCCAGGGATTTATTTTGTCATGTATAAGAATTTGTGGTCAAAATATTCAATTTGTATGTTAGATACACACGATAGATACATGCATACCTTATAAATGCCAACAAATTGATCTTCAGAGAATTATCCTGTGCCCTTTCTCATTCTTTGGCTAAATTTATTTGACTCAATTTAAAATATCTTTCTATACATCAAAATAATGTGGCCTTCAACATCAATCTTGTCTAGTCTGTGACTTGAATAAATAGTCTCTACCACCATATGTACAGATGTAATATGCATGAATCATGTGTTGGTTGATTATACACAGGGGCAACTGAAATCTAGAGCATCTTATTTATGGCACAGCATGATTTTGATGTATTAAATTGTAACAGTTTTTGTTTAGAATAGAATATGTTGGGTTTCTTTGCTGCACAGTGCTCTTTGCTTATGACTTACGTAATAGGCTTTGAAATGAAAGTTCATTTGAAATGAAAACCGTTAGTGATTCACACTTATTCTGAAATGAAACATGCATTTGTATAAATTCAATTGTTGCGCATGCTAATTCTATTAATATTGCCTTTCCTATCCTATATTGTCTACTGTAGTGGAATTAGTACATAAAGAGGGGACCTCCTAACATTTCATCAAATTAATCAAAATAGTGTAGAGGCCACGGAGTACCAAAAGGTCTCAACAATATAGACCCGATATTCCACATTCATGCATCAATAGTTGTCCATCACAGCAAGGGGGACATGACAAACAAGTCCAAAGGCATATAGAATCATTCTTTTTCATTATTATTATTACACCCTGCACACATTTTAGACTAAAAAATTGAATCCCAGGAACAAATATAACCTTCCTGAATCCATGATTCTGCTATGGCCATGGGTTTATTTTGCCAAATCTGTGCATCTTTATATACTCTTATACTCCCTAAAATGTTCCCCAACATTTACACAGAGTATGTTTGGAGAAATTTGGGGATCCTGAGTCCCGCCCCTTCCCCCCCCCCCCCCAAAAAAAAAAAAATTCCCGGGAGCATGATTCCCAAACATACCAGCTGTATTGATATACTTAGATAATCCAATATAGGACATTTTGGTGTGTTTGCATCATCTAAGATCATGGTTTGTGCTGCTATTCTGAATATCTACAGTTTAATTAGTTCCAAATTGGCGAGAAATAATTGTCTTTTATCTCTCCACGCACAAAAGTAATCCAAGCGTACACCCGCGATTATGATGACACACGCACATTTTTGGCTATGCACACGCATCATGCATATGGTGCACAGTTCGTGTGTTGCCTTCATGTGGGCTAGCATCTTTCTATATTGCTGTAAGGAGGCTTCACCAATTTGGAGCTGATCAAACTATAGCCCCAACCAGGGTGCAAGTCCAAGGCCAAATATTGTTTTAAATTAGCAGTATGCTTAACACAGGCTAACATTATGTAGGGCAAGGTGTTAGAGTAGCCATATATCCACCGCACCGTCCGCTGCTCCCATTATTAGATTTCTCTCTAACAGACAAATACAATGTAAGAAAATATTGTTCAAATACTTTGTAGTTGTAATGTGAAGTGTTGATCCCCTTCTCCCCCTGATCAATGTTGAATCCCACAATGTGTCCACCATCAGCCCATGTGCCTTGCAACATTGATCGTTGGGGAAGGGGGATCTTAAGGGCTACCATAAACAAGTTTCTAGTGTCATGTGACTCTAATAGTGTGCATATTAGCCCATGTGCCTTGCAACATTGATCGTTGGGGAAGGGGATTTTTCAGGGCTACCATAAACAAGTTTCTAGTTTCATGTGACTCAAATAGTGTGCATATCAGCCCATGTGCCTTGCAACATTGATCGTTGGGGAAGGGGATTTTTCAGGGCTACCATAAACAAGTTTCTAGTTTCATGTGACTCAAATAGTGTGCATATCAGCCCATGTGGCTTGCAACATTGGTCATTGGGGAAGGGGGTTCTTCAGGGCTACCATAAACAAGTTTCTAGTTTCATGTGACTCAAATAGTGTGCATATCAGCCCATGTGCCTTGCAACATTGATGGTTGGGGAAGGGGTTCTTCAGGGCTACCATAAACAAGTTTCTAGATTCATGTGACTCAAATAGTGTGCATATCAGCCCATGTGCCTTGCAACATTGATCGTTGGGGAAGGGGGATCTTAAGGGCTACCATAAACAAGTTTCTAGTGTCATGTGACTGAAATAGTGTGCATATCAGCCCATGTGCCTTGCAACATTGATCGTTGGGGAAGGGGATTTTTCAGGGCTACCATAAACAAGTTTCTAGTTTCATGTGACTCAAATAGTGTGCATATCAGCCCATGTGGCTTGCAACATTGGTCATTGGGGAAGGGGGTTCTTCAGGGCTACCATAAACAAGTTTCTAGTTTCATGTGACTCAAATAGTGTGCATATCAGCCCATGTGCCTTGCAACATTGATGGTTGGGGAAGGGGTTCTTCAGGGCTACCATAAACAAGTTTCTAGATTCATGTGACTCAAATAGTGTGCATATCAGCCCATGTGCCTTGCAACATTGATCGTTGGGGAAGGGGGATCTTAAGGGCTACCATAAACAAGTTTCTAGTGTCATGTGACTGAAATAGTGTGCATATCAGCCCATGTGCCTTGCAACATTGATCGTTGGGGAAGGGGATTTTTCAGGGCTACCATAAACAAGTTTCTAGTTTCATGTGACTCAAATAGTGTGCATATCAGCCCATGTGGCTTGCAACATTGGTCATTGGGGAAGGGGGTTCTTCAGGGCTACCATAAACAAGTTTCTAGTTTCATGTGACTCAAATAGTGTGCATATCAGCCCATGTGCCTTGCAACATTGATGGTTGGGGAAGGGGTTCTTCAGGGCTACCATAAACAAGTTTCTAGATTCATGTGACTCAAATAGTGTGCATATCAGCCCATGTGCCTTGCAACATTAATCGTTGGGGAAGGGGGTTCTTCAGGGCTACCATAAACAAGTTTCTAGATTCATGTGACTCAAATAGTGTGCATATCAGCCCATGTGCCTTGCAACATTGATCGTTGGGGAAGGGGGTTCTTCAGGGCTACCATAAACAAGTTTCTAATTTCATGTGACTCAAATAGTGTGCATATCAGCCCATGTGCCTTGCAACATTGATCATTGGGGAAGGGGGTTCTTCAGGGCTACCATAAACAAGTTTCTAGTTTCATGTGACTCAAATAGTGTGCATGTTTTTGTACAAACAGTATGTCAATTAGAGTCATTTGTTGGAACACATTCTTTCTAAGATTGTAGGTGGCAAGGCTCAAAATAAGTGGGCGCTGGGCGATTTTTACCCATCAGTCCTCCTGCCAAAGCGCCCGGTAATGCTGAAAAATAAACAACCGAGCGCTGATATTTTGTCCAAACCCAGCGCCCGGGAAGCTTGCCCAAAACATCGAATTTCGCTTCAGCTTATTTAATTAAATTAAATGTTAGCTCCCGGTAGAATAAAAGTAGCTCCCAGTTCTCAATAAATCCCCCTGATCCGGCGCTACTTTCTAAAAAAGTAGCTCCCGGTAAAAAAACTGTTATCTTGGGCCTTGGTAGGCGGTTAATGGAAAACAGAGTAGATCATATGATTGCCCTGTTTATCATGCAGTATCATGTTGCTGTCATCATGAGGAGGCATGAGAGACATAAACCCATTTAGTGTATAAGCCTAATTTGGATTTTAAAACAAATTGATATTGCAACTTATCAAGGATAACAAAGTGCATTAACATTGGTTTACAATATACACACTTATATCACGCTTTACTAATGCTGAAATTTGGTTGCCTTGCAACGGGAAAATCAAGATAATCTTCATTTTATCATAGACAATAGGCAAAATAAGTAGATATATGTCTCTAGTGTCGTTCATTTGTGCCATACTTGGTATTATTTGATGTTTGATACTTAGGGGAAAACAGTGGCTTAAACAAAAAAAATAACCATGCTGTACGTGGAGTGGAGGCCACTTCTATTGGCTGCCAACATTATCCCAAGCTATAGACCATGTCACCTCCTGTTGATCAACTATGTTAAGTGCCCAGAACATGCATTGGCTGTTGTATTGACTGCTGTTGTTGTTGTAGTGAATGGTTTATAATAGGCACCTCCTTCGAATGCGCGCACGCCGACAGAAAAGTTATTGTTTGGCAGGCAATTTGCTCGCACATCGGCAGGCAAGCTTTTGTTTGCTTGGCTGGTGTTACGTTACAGGTGACATCGTCTATACAAAGGAACCAAATTGTTAAATTGGCGTGCCACGATTTTGTGGTTGACTGGCTGTAGAGCTTACCCCTCCTTCTTTGTATCATCCCTTCCCAACAACTGTGGGAGTTCAGGGTTAAAGGTATATTATGTGATCTTTCCAGGGAGCGCCCTCAACATCAAAAAAAAAATTGAAAGCAGATTTTCTTGCAGATTTACATTTCTGATCATAAATCAATCGTACATACATTCCAAGTTACAGGGCGATACGATTCTTAATTACTTCAAAATCATGGATTTAGAGTGAAAATAAACTGTCGTGTTAACACGAAACTTTATATTTTCACTCTAAATTCACTCTAAAACCATGATTTTGAGGTAATTAGGAATCGTATCGCTCTGTAACTTGGAATGTATGTACGATTTATGATCAGAAATGTAAATCTGCAAGAAAATCTACTTTCTAAAAAAATCATGAATAGGGGGCGCTCTCTGAAAAAGATCACATAATATGCCTTTAATAGCCAATGGATGCAGGTCACTCCAACTGATTCTATATGTATCATCAGACACTATAGTTTAGTCAGTTCCAAATATCCAAGAAATATCATACACACGCATCATCACGCACAGGATGCAAAGTTCCCCTGGTTGCGGAATGCGACGCTCTTCTGTATTAATTCGCTGCTGTTAGGAGGATTGCCAATTTGGAACTGATTGAACTATAGATACTTGTTTAAGCATTAAAAAGACATCATTAGTGAGGAACGGTTGGGTTACGTTTAGCTCTTGCTGATTATATTAGCCGGATCATGTGTCGTACACTGGTCTGAACTTACAGGTTGATTATGTTTGACATTGATAAGACGTAAATAGCTGAAGCAAACTTAAAGGAAGGGTCCTGCAAGTACATTGAGCATTATTTGTTAGAAAAATAATTATCAAGCCGAAATTATGTAATTATTTAGAACAGAACACCATACTAGTCACAAAAATGAATAAAAACTGCCATCACTCAACATGCAATTTTTAAAATTCGCGGCGATCGAAAGTCCCGGTGTCGATGACGTCATGGGTATCGGTGCTGAAATTTGCGCATGTACATTGTATAACTATGACATCATCGACACTGGGACTTTCGATCGGCGCGAATTTTAAAAAGTGCATGTTGAGAGATAGCGGTTTTTATTTGTTTTTGTCATAAGTGTGGTGTTTTGTTCTATATAATTACAAAAGTTGAGCTCGATAGTTACTTTTCTAACATACAATGTACACTTTTATGCTTGCGGGACACCTCCTTTAAAGGTGTATGTTCCAATCACTTTTTGGGGCTTTTTTTGTTTCACATCAAGATATTTTTATAATCCCCCATATTTTTCTCATTTATGTCTGTGAAATCTTAGGGGCCAGATATGTTCCATTTATAAATTATAGGCTAAAATGTGGTGAATTACTGCCAAAGGTGGTTAGTTTGTGAACTACTCAATGGGCAAATATTTCGTGACCTTGTGCTTTTAAAAATAGAACCGTTGGAGTTATGCAACTCAAACTTTGGAATGCTACAATTTTAAGGATGACCTTTCATGTAAAATAGAAAACATCAAGTTGAAAATAGGGCCAGCAATCGGAACATCACCTTTTAACTAATCACTTTTTTATCCTTGCCCTATGTCAATATTGCCAGCCAATAAGACAACTTCTCTGATTTATACACTTGTAAAATGGCTATCAGAGAGTTACCAATAATAATAAAAAAGCATTTTAAAGCGCCACATGAATACACTCAAGGCGCTGTACAATAGCTAAATTTCTTAAACTACAACAAGTTATACGCCAATACACCATAAAAATCTATGGATATTAGACCAAATGAATATTAGACCAACTGGGTTTTAGACAAAATGGTTATTAGACTTGATGGTTATTAGACCAATTGGATGTTAGACCAACTGACATTTAGCCCAATTGATGTTAGACCAATTGGTATTAGACTACATGGGTATTAAACCAAATGGTTTTAGACCTAATGGCAATTCACCAAAAACACACAGCATATAAAAACCTGCAAGGATAATTATACAGATGCAGGAAAAAAAAACCAAGAGTTCAATGTTCTAAGATCTGCTACAGTATGAACAATTACTAATCGTCAAAAGAGTTGAACAAGAATGTCCTTAGAGCTGATTTGAAACAAGTGGAGAGTCAATTGGACGGATTTGAGCAGGCATGCGATTCCATAGTATTGGAGCAGTGGATACAAATGCATGTTCCCCAAAAGTTGATGTTCAAACGGCTCTATATGATGGTGGTTTCAAGAGTACAGTGAGCGACTTGGTTTATAGATAGTCAGCAGTTCAACCAGATATTGAGGTGCTAATCCATGGATGATCTTAAATGTCAGTAGGATCATCTTAAAAATTATCGGCTTGGAAATTACTTCCCTTCCTTCCCTTGGGGGAAAATCACACACTCAAAATGCATGTGAAAATCAATATTGATTCCAACAATTTTGTTTTAGAGAAAGTTTGTAGAATGCAAATTCTTGTTGACCATTACTATCTCCCATGACCTTGCTCTAGAAAAAGAAACCTGGTTTAACTTATGTTTTTAATGCATATTTTTAAAATATATATACTACATCGAATATGGACGTATAAATGTTTGAGGATGTCCATTTTTGATAGAATAATTTAATCTCAGGTATGCATCAGTCTACTACAAGATATAATAAAATGTCTTAATCTGGGGCTGAAAAGCATGTGCTTATCAGCAGCTAGCAGTGTAGTGATTTGTAGTGCTCGGGGTTTACAGACCATGACAAAATGGGTCTCTTAAAGGTAGATGTTCCGATTTTCATCTTGAAGTTTTCTATTCTACATGAAAGGTCATCCTTAAAAAAGTCGTGTTCCAAAGTTTGAGTTGCATAGCTCTAATGGTTCTTAATTTAGACGCACAAGATGCTGTGAACTGTACACATTGAGTAGTACACAAACTATATCGGTGGTTACCACCATTCGCGGTAATTCGACGTTATTTCATCGATTTCTCCGTAATTATACCGATTTAGGCCGTCAAATTTCAGTATGATGATGAGAAAAATACGAGCTTTCATATGATATGAAAATCTCCGTATGTAAATAATTCTGTGTTACGAAAATGTGATCGGGTCATCTACCTTTAACTCCCCAGGTGTGTTTTGGGGAATAAAACTATCAGTAATCAGGCTGCGCCAGGGATCAAACCCTGGCCGCCCGCGTTTAAGTCGGACACCTAAACTGATTGCACTATTGGTCAGAAAACTTAAGTTTTTCAACGTGCGTCATCTGATTGTAAGATATCAGCTAGCAATATGTAGATTAGGACAGAACAGCGACGATTATGCTGACTGCTGGCTGGCCAATCTAGATTCATTTATAATTCCTTGCACTTTTCAACTCCTGCACGCACCTGCTGTCTTAATGTGATATTGCAATGTGATCATCGACAAAAATGTGATTTCAAAATGTTGGCAATATACACTGACTGACACATGTCATTTGCATAGCACTTGACGATGTGTGAGGGGACTTCCCGAGACATGCAATTGTTCCCACGCCAATGACCTTGGGCATGTTGATATTGCTTTAGGTTGCATATGATTTCATGAATTGCCAAACTTGTCGTTACATGTTATGTTATTTCCTGTACCTAGCTCACTGTTAAAAAACATATTGATAATTAAGGAGGTTAAGAGAAAAACTTTCTCTAACTACAGGGTGTTCCAGAATGATTTAACCGAGGAAATGCTGGTAGTGCTAGAGAGAATAGCTGTAAAGATGAATAATGTGAGCAAAATATGAAAATACGTTTTTTTATCGAGTTTCGATTATGTCTTGCCACAGCGGGACAAAAAGAGATATCTCAATGAAATTAACGGAATAAGTAGAAAACATTTCCACCATCATATCGCATGTGTTTAAATTTGAAACACTTTGTTTTATATATTTTAGATGTTTTTGAAACCCGGTATAGATCATTCTGGGACACCCTGTATAAGATGTTTCTAGTCTGTTTTGATTAGTTTCTTGTAACTACATGCAGTCGTTTTCTCAGAAGTACAAAGTTAGAGAAATCATTAGGGAGATTACCAACCCACAGGCTGAAATGTTGATTTTGTCACCCTGATTTAGAAACGGTTCTTTGTATAAGTTAATTTTCCTTCGTAATTCTCATTTTCTTGATGTTTCATTCCTTTGCTTTGATTTTTTTTAAAGTAATGTATTGATGATATTCTTGGGCTTTGGGCCAAAGTTCTATTGAGGTGCAGCATAAACCAAGTCCTATTCAAAAATTTGAGATAAATTATTCGAGTGGTTTTTAATATAGAGGCAAAAAATCACTTAAAACGTTCTCATACAACGGTACACAAACTTAAGGTGTGGCTATACCACATTTGGGGGTGATTTACTACTTCTTCGCTTATAGCATCTAAACAAAACATATTTCAGGCCTAAAATTATAGACTTTTGGACAATTTTGATGGAGAAAAGTAAATTTGATCAAGTGACACACCTTGAAGGGCCAAGTTATAAATAGGTAATGTATGACATTTTCTGCCCAATCGTGGTCACTGTAAGAGAGGTAGTTATAATCAGTTCAATAATTTCTCCATCCGAGTGTCATGCTCGCATTCATATGAATGTGAAACACACAATGCGCAAGGTAATGACGCAATGCATTCCATAAATCAGCGCCCATGCACTACCCCACTTTTGCTGTTACGCACCAGTCACATGATGTGTGGGAATTGTTCGAAAGGAAGGAAAATTATTAAACGTTATATTAAGTAACATTACTTTGTTAGAAATTTGATTGCTTTATGTTTGCTTTTTCTTAGCAACAGCAGAAGGCCAACAAGAACTGCCTGAGAACCGCTCCATGAGGGTCGAAAACAAGAATTTCTACTTTGATATCGGAAACAACTACCGAGGTATTTTTATGCGGCTTAGTGAAGTACAGGTGAGCTCACATCTTTTTTCCTCAAGTTTAAGATCAAGTAAAAAGATATGTTACAAATACAGTGGAACCGGATTATTTGACAGCGAAGTATTACTTGTAATCATCCTATATTATCACTTTGTCAATTCGATTACGTTTTGAGTCCTGAACCCTGATCGAAATGAGCGCCAAATATAGGTGTGTGATCCGTTGATCAGTAATTGTTTTGCGGTCGCCTTTAAAATAATTAGCCAATAGACATTATGGAGCTGTTCTGTCAAAACCTCATATCCCCATCTGGCCCTACAGCATGTTTAAAGTAATACATCCTATGTATAACCTGTGGACAGTCTGTGCTGAACATGTTCAAGGGCCAAAACCTTGTAGTGCTCTTGCCCATGAACATGTATAAAGCAACACTTCCTATGCATAACTGTTTGGCAGTTTTACTTTATTTGCTGAATAGCCAGGGTTTTGACAGAACAGCAACGATATATTATGTACACATGTACTAATGCAAATTAAAGTGAGTGGTCACGATGGTGCATTCGAACCAATCAGAAAGCAAGAAGCCAAAATACGAGGAGTGCATCGAAAGTGTCTAATGCACTTCGCGTGTGCGCTGTTCAATGAGCGCACCACTCGCTTTGTTTTGATTTGTTGTTCAGGCATCGCGGGTTCGCCGATTTTCACTGCGGGTGTTAGCAAACTTGTTAACATGTTTTTATTCGTTATTAAAGATATCAAAATTATGCTCAAATTGTGAGTTTTAATTTGTATGTCGTGTATAAATAAGGTCAATACATGCGTATGTTTTGTTTCTCGAAAAATGAGAAAAATCAATGCACTTGTGCAAATATTGATATGCTGCGGGGGTCGTGCCATTGTTCACACATCAACATCAGCGCGCGTGCATTGATTTGTCTAATTTCCCTCAAAACAACGCATACGCATTTATTGACCTATGATTATGCGCAGTAGTGTTACCAGTGCATTTACACGCATCAAACATTCAACCTACCCCCTAAAATTGACCAGGTATTATGATTGCGGCTATACAACTCAAAATTTGAACTTGGTAACATTGTGTGAACTTAGTAACAATGTGTGAGTGTTAAAACATTTGACTGCAAGTATAGTGAGGGCAAAGGTCATCTAGGGTCAATAGGTCAACTAGAGTGGATATGGTGATAAAAGTGGTGGGATGGTTGTGTCATTTATATTTGTTCATCCATATAAGTTGTCTCCTATTCCTTCCCCCTCCCCCCCCCCCCCCCCCCCCCCCCCCACACACACATTTTTACAGTTGTATAACAGTCAAGAGGTGGAAGTTCAATGACTATCTTGGTGTGTTTTTTAAATAAATATACATTTTGTTATTTATGTAGTGCCTGAATTGCAGGAAGTAAATGTTGTTATTCTCAACATACCACCCTGTACCACACCATGCATCATGTGCCTACACTTGGCATGTGGTGACATGTAGGGTTAATCAAAGGTTCTTGTATGATTTTCTAATCTTGATATTAATTAATTAATTAAAATTCCCATGTAAGGGTCACGGGGGAAACCATCATGTGTGTACTTGTATTATAGAATGATGAAATACTCATCAAGGGGTTTCACACTACCACACTAGGGTTTTAGCCATATATTACATGAAAATGTTCAATTTGAAGAAAAAAACCTAAACTATCAATACAAGTCAGAATTTGGTCATGATGTTCTGTCAATTAATACTCCTAATTGTCAGTAACAATATACTGTTAACATCGTATTTGAGCATCGATTATGTAATCACTGCACATAGTGCAGAAGAAAAACAGATGACTCGTTCTCCTGTGCCAGTTCAATGATGCTATGAATAATCTGAGTATTCTATAGTTTATCAGAACTAAAAAAATGAAATTTGATTACGGATCATTTGTTGATTTCAAGTGCATGAGAGAGATTTATACTTGGTTTGATATATGATTTGAGAGACAGGGTCCAAGGTATAAACCAAACCAGTCAGTTAATTCTGTATGGTGTTTTAAACAAAAACATCTCTTGATGAGTGGATAGTTTTACTTAAACATTGGATTTTATTTGTACTGAAATATTTTCCCCCTTATTCCCCTTGGTTTGCACTAAAATTATGGCTTAATGAGGCCCATAAAACAGTGGGTTTGTTTAGCGCATGATCATTTCCTCTTGTCTGAATCCCAGAAGGCCATTGTTTAACATTGCCCTAGTTTAGAATACAAGGGGTCATTCAAAATAATTGTTATTTCAAATAAATTGCCTATCCGTCAGTCATATGAATTAGTGATACATGTTATGTATGTGAAGTCATTTGTAATGACATATTTAATGATGATTAGACGATCTAATAATCTTCTACAACATCCCTGTATACCTTCATAATGGGTTAACACCAAGGCTCAAGATAACAGTTTTTTTTACCGGGAGACACTTTTTTCAAAAGTAGCGCCCGGATCATGGGATTTATTGAAAACCAGGAGCTACTCTCAGTATACCAGGAGCTAACTTTTTATTAAATCAAATAAACGTTTATAAGGGCATACATCTTTTGTTCAGTAAAATAAGTATTTTTGTGCTAACATTTGGCTGTTATGAAATGTGGAGACTTCCAAATAACATATTCGACTCAGATTTTAAACAAAATATCCAGCGTGGCAACATTGGCAATTTAAAATTTGATGTCTTGGGCAAGCTTCCTGATCGTTAACGGGCGCTGGTTTGGGCAAAATATTAGCACTCGGTTGTTAATTTTTTAGCATTACCGGGCGCTATGGCAGGAGGACCGAGGGGTAAAAATTGCCCAGCGCCCGCTTATCTTGAGCCTTGGTTAACACCCCCCTATAAAATGTTACATTTGAACAGTAGGTACTTGTTGTAAACTAATCCGCCATTTATGTAAATAGTTGTATTAACAAAAATATTATATATTAAAATGTAAAGAGGGTTAAATTCAAAACCATTTTTTATATCAACTATTGCATTAATAATAAATATCTTTTTCTTTGTTTCTTTCTTTTATTTTGAACAGCCAAGGAACCAGTACCGAACATCCATCACAATTCCGGAGAGGTCTTGGTCACGGTTCCGCGATATATTTACAGAATACTGCGACAAAATGAAAGACATACGAACATCAGGAGAAACGGCGGCTTCTGGCGACCAGGGGGAGTGAAGAAACCTTTTTCATCGGCCTGTATTCATTCTTTTACTGCTGTGTTAAAAGGATTCTCTACCCCATCATAAAATAACAAAACCAAAGTTTGTTTAGGAACTCCAGATATTTAACAATAAGTTATATATCAAATATGGGTGAAACACAAAAATGATCACAGCACATAGGTTTTTCTATATGCTGTACAAGCCCCACAGTGTAAAACGTTCATTACAAAAAAATATATATGGCCGTAAGAAACAAGACCCTTGAAATGTTACGAGACAAAAATGCCAGCACTTGGCAGATATTGGAAAAAAAGAACAGAAAAATAATATATAGTTTGACAGTAGGAGTTAAGTACACTGGTAATGAATACGGGAAGTTGCGTTGTTACGAGAAGAGGTTTATACACGTACAAATATTAAAAAATAAGGTGTACCTTTATTTAGACGAATTTGGCACAGTAGTTTGTTGGTAAATGTGGGTGTTCCCGGGTGGCTTTTTAGTTTACAGTGGAAGTATATTATGATAAAAATGATAATGCTGTGTTGTTTAAAGGTGACTCATTATAAGGTGTAGTATTTGAATGTTGTAAGTTTCATTCAGTTATTCATTATATATACATTCAATCATTCATTCACTATTTTTCTTGTGTATATATATATATTAAAACAAAAAGGATAACACTAAAAGAGACGGAGAGAGGGGAAGATAGAGAGAGAGGAGTGTTGAAAATGTATTTCAATCGAAATATATCTTTAACTTATAGAAATATTGTCTCTAATTTGATTCAAAATGTATTGTTCTTTTTTGAGTCAAGTTTGAGGTTTATTTAAAACATTATTATAGTAGTTTAAATGATTTATTATTAACAGCCCTACAGGCGAAACTGTTTGCGGCTTTTTAAATTATTTCCATTTTATTCAGACATTTGCAAGACAATGTTTTGCGGCTATGATTATTTTTTTGTCATAGTAAAAAAAAGAGGGATAATGATTGGACGGAAAGTATTATCAACAAACATTTCGGGTGGGAGAGGGTTAATTCTTGGAATACAGAATGGACAGGTGCCTATCAATTATAGAGTGATTAACTAATGGTAGGTGCCTGTTCCCATAGGTTGTTTACATAATGTCTTTGCGATGACAAGACCAAACCAAACTAAACTTGGATAGGATTTGAGTAGTGGATAGTTGTATTAGAAAATGGTCATAGTATGTTGTGTGTTATTGTATACATTATGTTGACAGGGGGTTTCTTGTTAAGGTTATGATGGTAGCAAATGAGATTTAGCATACAGTCTGTGTCACAAACAAATGTCTAGCTTGATTTACATATATTGAGTAACAAGAACACACATTAAATCATTGGAACATTTTTTTCTTGAACACCCTGTATACTATGCCATGCTATCCTCCTTGACTGTTTCAAAACATCATAATTGAATGTAATATCATTTTCTATCGTCAAACTAGCTATTTCATCATTAACAAACCCTGTAACTTTTAATAACTGAGCTAAAATTAAAATGCACACAAATATTTGGGCTAGAAAACCACAAAGCCTAGTTGGCTCAACATGAAGCAACAAAGCAATTTTTTAATGGGTTATTTTGTTACCTTCTTCCCACCTGTCCAGTTTGGTTCGCTATCTTGTAAATATATATAAATGAATATATTCTGATATATATATAATCGCAGACATTTTTGCAGGATACTCAGGGGCAAAAAACCATTGTTTTGTTGTCCTTACATCACCTCAGAATTGATAAAAGATGCGCTTTTGTTACAAAGTAATATGTCAACATTTGTAAAGTAACAGTCACTTTAATTTCACCTGGGGAAGGGCACTGGTATACAAAGGTGGACATTATGTGCAGGTATTAACTGTCAGAATAGAACATATATTATCAGTTTCTTCACTCAAGTTCTGTATGGAAAGCTGTTGTATGTAAGTATTTTTTCTAGTGGCCTCAAACGAGAATAAATTACCTTTTTACTTACTTTTTGTGCCCCAAACAAGATTTTTGTTCAAGTTATATATTCAGCAACCGTAGGAAATGTAGTACATACATTGCCTTCCATGAAAAAATACATTCACTCTTATCAAACATGGTCTTTGAATATAAGTGTCACCCCCTGGCTTGTTTCATGAAATATCAGAAGATGTGATGGAGGACAACATAACGACCTACATTCGTGTCCTGCAGATTCGGCTCGGGGAATAATCTCACAAATCATAAGGGTAGTGTCGTATAACCCCCAAGAAACTTTATTAACTAACATTAAACCTGTATTGAATTAATTCTAAAAGAAAAGAAAAATTGTTATTATTTATGAGATGTCCACAATAGAAAACTCTATATTTGTGAGTCTAATTTAACTCCTCCACGAATGCAGCTGAGTACACGTTAGTAGTAGGGTGGGGGTGTGATTGAAACGTCACATATATATCATAAAATTCTCTAAAATCTGTGCTGGCAAGGCAGACTGTTTTAGTCATAAGATATCATTTTTCAGTGCTGCCAATTTGGGTTTTGAAAAAAAGGGAAAAGGGGTGGTTAATCTTTGCATTATGTTGGCGCAAATAACACAAATCTGGAAATGTTTGATGTGCAGACACATTTTGAGTACATTATTTTAATTTGCCATTTGGAAGGCACCGCAGTGAAGAAAAAAAGGAACCATTGTCTTGAATTTTAAGTAGATTTTAAAAATGATAAAGTTTTAATTTTTAATTTATATTTTGGCAATTGAGAAAAGAAAATATTGCTTTTTCTTAGAGGAGGTTATAATTCTTGACATAAATATGTACTTGTATTGTGGATTGATCCCGAAGAGGGACAAAAATTGCTTTCGTTACGATGTAAACTATAAGGCCAAACAAACAAAAAAGGTTTGTCTCAAAGCTTGCAAAGGCTTCAAAATCGGGTGACGTGCGCTGTTTTTTGTCTTCAATTTTATTTATTTTTTACATTTTTTTTGTGTGTAGCAATTTTTACTCTTACTATTTGCAACCGTTGACACTTTCTGATATTTGGTTTTTTCTAATTGAAATGAATATTGTGATGTAGTTGTGTAAAGTACAATTGTGCAGCGTTTTTTAAAGAACTGAGTCATGTAAAAGTTTGAGAAAAGGAAAATCTGCCGATATTTTTAATAAAAACTCGAAATAAAAATTTGTAGGGAAAAAAATAAATTGATTTGACAATTTCCTGCATTTCAGACGCGGTATTTTGGCATTTCAAAACCAATGCGCGCGCAAGCTTTGAGACGAAACTATTATTTTGTTTGGCCTAACAAGAACGTTTCGGTAAAGGATTTTTATTATAAGAGTTTATTGTAGGACAGATTTATATTATATTACACTATTTAAGGTATGGTTAAGATGTTACCAGGTGAAGTCCTTTGGAAAGGTTGAAGAAAATAGTTGCCTCAAAAAATAGGAATGACTGTAGAATACCTGATGCATCATTCAATATTTCAATTTACATTGAATCAAATTGAACAGGCGTAAAGTGTATTCTTCAGTTGTCCCCAATTAATGGGTATAATGAAAAAAAAGTCAATGCACTGTTTGATAATTCTATTCAGTAACAAATGGCCAGGTGTATTGGGTATTTTTCACTTATTCCCAATATATGGGCATAATTATAGAATACCCAACACTCCTTCTGAAAGTTTAATTCACATGTATTGGTATTTTGTCCCAGTTACAAATAGCCATGTATGGTAGGGTATTCTTTAGCTATTACCTAATAAGTTGGGTTAACTAATAAATGCACTCTGCACCTGCCATCTGTTACTGAATCAAGTGATCCAATGTGTAGGGCATTTTACAGTTACTCCCAATAACGGCTATTGTGTGTAGGTTTAATTAATATATCTCTTAATAATATATTGCTGCTTTGTAATGTGCTTGAGTTTGGGGAGTGAAAAGAGTGAAGGAAGAAGAAAAATGTAGAATCAAGATTTAAAATTACTAAAAATAAGGAAGTAGAGAGAGCTCTTTATATAATGCGATGGGAAATGATTGTTTAACCTAAAAGTAGTGTGACCTTTATGCTATTACTTGAAATAATGATACAAGGAAGTATAATACATAATCACTCAAGCCATTTGCAACAGACTGGATGATATGCAAGCTGCAATCAAATGTATGAAACAATATTATGTACAAAACTTACTGGTAGTGATGAAACCACTCGTATCATACAATATCTTCAGTAGGATCGATTGTCTGAGATATCAAATGACTGTATGGACAACATTTTGATGCATATTGCAGTTTTTTGGTTTTTTTTCAATATCTGCTGTACATTTTGAGGTAGCAGCTTGCAAAATAGCACCTGGAAAATGTCTTCTGGTTTGAAGGTGTACAATACCAAGTTGTCTGGACCGCGAGTATGTTTTGTTCACTGCTGTTGCTGGCTTATTTGTTGCTGTTGTCATTCATGGTTTTAAAAAGGGTTTTTTTTTCTTTCTTTCTGGTAAAACAATACAAATGTATTGCTTTATTTTAAAATGATGATAGTGGGAAGTATGATCTGCTGAGAATGTAACAGGACTCACTTGGCTGGAGTGTGTTTCCTTTATGCAGGGACATCAATTTAAATCTTGAACCTACCTTCTTCACACCTTCACCTGTATTCACCTTCCTTCAGGAAAATATAGGTCAAGATTTGTTCTGGCCTTTTTTTTGGGGGGGTGAAGATTTGCCACAGTGCACTACGTCCGTTCTATATTAATGTATGGGAGAAGTTGAAATATAGGTGGGGATCAGCTCTTGATTCCCCTGACCAAAATTGAAATGAGTTCAAGATTCTCCACTTCAAAAATATAACTAGGCAAATATTGATTATCCTTGAGGGGGTAGTTTCAAGATACACATTGATGCCTGCATTAATTAAAGACAATAATGCTTTTGAAGTCGTCGTAAAATTACCAAATCCAAAAGGTTTGATTTAATTAAAATACAGTGCTTATCTACTCAAAAGAACTGATTGATACATACGTTGTTACTCTCATGATCACCAACTTCAATATCATAGGTGAACCAAACACCGATGCCGTTTTTCATTGAATTTTCCCAAGTCCTTCCTTAATTCAGCACTCCACCCTTTTTTAATTTATTAAAATTAGGTATATACTTTTATTTTATTTATGTATTTTTCTCCAATTATAACAGGCAATTGCACTTGTATAGGAGGATAGGGGTCATATTCTTTTAAAATAGCTTTGAAGGACCTTCCACATGAAAAGGAGGTTATATATTATATGCCCTTAACCATATACTATCCGGTTCCTTTCAAATATGACTTTGAAAAAGGATATGCTTTATGTTTACCAAACCATGTTTAACTCGCTCTTAACTGGTTTAACCCAGCTTGAACTGGTTTAATGATGTTCCCTGCATAAGTTTATAAGAAAAGGTATTATGCAGTGATTTATTATCTGTCCTTTGTCTCAAAATCCCACTGGAATTGTAAAATAACCCATTCACCAAAACCCTTTTTATATGCCTCTTTAAACCCAATTTGACCATAACATTGGATATTGAAACACACACACAATACAGTTTGATAGTTGTAGCTGCCTCCATCACAATCATTTTATAGCATATTTTATGATTTAAAGAATATGACCCCTGCACGTATATGGTTTGTTTAACAACATATATTGTAGATAACAAAATTGAAAATGTAATAGAAAGAGAGGGAGAGATAGTTCTATATATCATATCTTAATATTTAACAAATAAAATGAACCAGTCGTGTACCATAGTATGGATTGGTATTGAAAGAAAAGTATTCGTTGCAACCTTCCTTTTAATAAAGTCTTAGGTAATTTGTATCCGAAATGGAAAACATATCCTGGCAAATATTTAAAGGTTTTTGAGGACCCTATATTGTTTAGTCACAAAATGCAGTTTCAAGGTGGTAATTGCCATTGTTTACAATAATTGGATCTTTCATTCCAGCTGGTTTGCAGATCTATTATACAAAAGGAAGAAAATAAAATAAAAATCAGAATTAATGTACAATGTACTCTAGGGCCCGGCCTTGTATCAAAACTTTGACGGCATGAAATGTATCGTAAAGTTATCAAGAGACGCATATTTCTACTGTAATTGATGCATACCTAGGACCTTATTATACACTTTTATCCGAAAAGTCTCATTTTATTACAGTGCAGCCCTACTAATCAAAATTATGAAAGGGTGGTGGTATTTTACCAGTTTCCTTTTATCAGAAATTAATAACTAAAGTCAAAGGGATAGACATTTTATTTTTTATTTTTAAATTTTTTTGGGGGCGGTGATGGGGATATTTTTGTTGTTGCTTATTTCTTTTAAAAGTCAAATTTTCTTTTTAATAGTACACGTAGGGAAGGTTTTATTATTTGGAAAATCAGCAAAAAGAAATCTTGGCAAATAGACAAGAGCCAGGAGTCCTTGAGTTAAAAGTTTACTAATAAACTTCTTCCTAGGAAATGGATAAAACATATGTACAAAGAAATGACACAGACGCTTCATCCACATTGCTTATTGATTTAGAAAAACAAAAAACAAAATTGTCATACGAAAGCATTCGATTTTTTTTCTAAATGTTTTTACTTATTCAAGTATTGATGTTTAAGATTTCTAAAAAATACTATTGCTAAGAACCCCCTATATGTGACCCGTCACATCAAAATGGAAATGTTGGAGGCCCAAGTCAAATCTGAGTTATTGGTAGAACTTGAAAGAGCATATTTTAAGCTTTGAAATGACACCATATTGAAGGTAATGGGACTTTGTAATCAAAAGATAATCTATTATTATAATCTATTATTTTCTTTATATTTCACCAAATATATTGGCCTCTATCTCAAAACTATGTTTGCCTACAACATGTCCTTTATGACGCGACTGGTCACATATGTGCATAAGATTTCCGGGATTTGTATCTTTATGAAACTTCATTATGATTCTATTGACCTCTTTTCTGAGTGAGTAATGTACGGTATTGGTTTAGTCGTGATTGCAACGTATTTACATGGTGATTATATTATTGAGTATAATTGAGTGTAGTTATTTGCCTTACTATCTTGTTTTAAGTGTTAATTAAATGGATTTTTTGAATGCACAAGAAAAAGTTTTTGATTCGAATGAACGCTCCTAAGATGAAGACGTCTTTTGAATCGGAAGTTGCACAAAATTGTAACCAGTAGAGATGGACAAATTAATAGGATATATAAACTTAGAGGGTATTTAAAAAGTTAACAATACACAGAATTTTTCAAGTAGACAATATAGGCAAGGAAAGAATTGCAACCCTTCCAGTAGAAAAAACCAGTCTTACAACAAAGTTACAAAAATCTGGTAATTTAAACAAATCCCGCTTTTTAGATGCCGTATTTTAAAATAAGATAAGTGCTCGTAATATCTATATACACATGAGTACAGGTTACATTTGTTTGGATTCAAAGCTTTGTTACTCTGCCCATGGTTGTTTTATGCTTGGTATGGGATAAGTCTTTAAATGTGTGTAAATTTGGAATGGTATACAATTTGTAGTTTTTCTATGATGACGAAATAGTAGTAAGAGGGGTGGGCTTTGGTAAGCAAAGTGGGGGTGGGCTTGGGAGGTCAAGTGGAACTATAAATGGAAATCTAACTATCCAACTTTAACAGGAATATTGTTTTTATTACTCTGTATTTCAATCAATATTTTGTGCTATTTCCATACCATCATTTCTATGATAAGGGTATACATATGGTCCCAAGAGTATGTATATTTTTGAGGTCAGACTGATATCACAAAGCCTCACAAAAGGGAGAAGTTAATAGAATAAAGTGTAACACTTCCGCATGATATGTTGGAGATAGTAGTGAATGTGTTGGCAAAATGGACAGAACCTGCATGACTTGACCAAGAAGATACGCCTTGCCATGTAAAATTATTCAAATTTTAACTGAATACAAAACATATTATAATAAAGAGCACACTGATGAGACTGAACTGGGCCAGAAAACAGGCAATATGTTTGGCCTACTATAGTAATATTGTTCTTGGGACAGGTCTACATTGGGCTGAAAAACTGGCAATAGGTGTGTGTGCAGTGTTGCTAAACTTGCCCTTGAGGATTCCATCAGAGAGATGTGATTTTATCAGAGAGCTGTTATTAACGTCATATCTCTCTGCTCTGATTCCATCTTTTGGTAGACCACGGAGTA
Source organism: Ophiura sarsii (assembly GCA_035610835.1). Classification (NCBI taxonomy): domain Eukaryota; kingdom Metazoa; phylum Echinodermata; class Ophiuroidea; order Amphilepidida; family Ophiuridae; genus Ophiura; species Ophiura sarsii. The sequence goes on from CM069453.1 coordinate 10,218,969, forward strand.
CTGACAATGTCATTTTAACATATTGGGAATTTTGTTGCCTCCCCCCCCCCCTTGTTGCTTTAAAAGAACATGGGCTGGTTTTCACTGCCATTAATTAATTGTACTGTGCCCAAAAAAATCGACAATCTTTTCAGTAAACCGTAATCCCTTTGTATAGAATGGTATAGAGACTGAATTGCTTGTAACTGTTGTCAAGGAATTACGCCAAGGCGCTAAACAATCATAAAGAATTGCTAGAAAAGCAACCAGTGTGTGAGCTCACCTACCGATCTCAGAGAAAAACTCATAATTTCTATGTAGTCATCATAGATTAATAGGTGGATCCAAGTTGCTCTCAACATAGCCACACATTGGCTCCGTCCGCTTGTCAATTAATTATATAACCACTGAGGTAAACATATACACCGATGTTGATGTCATTGTGCTGTAATTGACAATCTTGTTTGCTAAAAATGTGATAAATGGATTTATACAATAATAATAATAGTGTAACTCAACATTAGCAATCAAAGGGGTTTTCAACTATGAAAAATGTTTCATATTAAAGCATTTTTAACAATCGAGTATTACTATACACTAGTGTTGTAGCATCTTTCTATTTTGTTACTGACGATTGTAAGTGTTGTTTAAAAAAGTTGAATATTTTATATATTTTTAATGAAAAAATATCTACAACCGACTGCCATTCAGTAGTTTTTATTCCACCAAATAGTAAGAGTAAGAAAATGTTGCCTTTTTCTTGTATGCTTACGCAAGTGCTTGTGTCATATGTAATTGTGTGGTATTTTCTTTTCGATAAATAGGTGAAACCACCGTCTCCCTTTACATATTTTAAGCCATTTGCTTCCAATATTTCTTGTACAAAATGAAAACAGTTATGGTTGAACACATTGAGTGTGTTTCTGCTGGGGAGGACACCATTAATAAACGCTAAGTTTGCAGTAGAAACAGGCAGAACCCGGCAATAATCGGTATATTTGGTAATCTCAAAAACCTTCACAAACCAGGTTTGGAACCGGCAATAATCGGCAATAAACCCAATAGAAACAGAAAGGCGATTCTTAGCGGTTTGCGCCGTGAACCGTGTCACGATGGGTTATACACATTATTGTGAAGCAATCTTTTTCAGGTGCGGTGGCATTGTTTGGTATTACAAAAAGTCAAATGTCGTGGCCCATCGACTAGGATCGATACACTTTAGCGGTAACTTTTCGCGAGTAGAAACAGGGGGATTAAAAACTGACCGATTGAAACTTAGCGTTTATTAGTGTTTACTTTTTTGCAGTGCCCCAGCAGAAACACGCTCTATGTAAAAAGTCGCCATATATTTTGAAATTTAAACATGTCAAATTGCACTATTACATGATGACATTGTATATTTTGTACAAGAAATATCAACTCCATTTCCCTACTGAAGTTGGAAGGTTGTCAGTGCATAAGGCCAAAAAAAAACCAAGTTTGTCTCAGAAGAAACCTGAAAAAAATCTCTACAAAATGCAATTATTTTTATTTATTTTATTTTTTAGTGAAAATTGCTATGCGAAATGCAGTACTTTTTTTTATTAAAAACATGATGAAACAGGTTCTGTGAAGCAAGAAAGTGACGCTGATATGGTACTTCACAATGTGGAATTAAAATGTCAAGAAAATCACTGGAGTCAGTTGTTTTTCGTGAGTTTAAATACTGTTTCAATATGAGGAAAAACATTCCATACAGTCACAACTTGGTTCACTCCATCATTTTCAAAAGTTCAAAAACAAATGGGGGGTGGGGGGGGGGGTTATGCTGTAAAATGTGAATTTTAAAAGCTACGTGTGCAATCTTCTGAGACAGTTTTTATTTTATTTGGCCTAATAAAGTCATCACATAAAAGTGGCATATGACTTACGAGATAGTACAAGTGGCGTTAGATGGAAACGGTACTCGAGTGAAAATGCTGCGACTATAACTTGAGTGGAGGACTGGGTGAAGTGTACATTTTCGTACAACCATACAACCCATAATTTGTATGTGTGAATATGGAGCTTTCAATGTATATAATGAATCAAAATCATATTTGAACTACTTAGGCCAAACAAAGAAGAAGGTATGTCTCAGAAACATTGTGCAAAAAAGCTAAGTGCTGTGCTTTTTTTTAATTTATTTTTTTTAGAAAATAGGCTATGAGGTATGCGATTTTTTTATTTATTTTTATTTATTATTTTTATTTTTTGCTTATCCAAGCTTACTAGAACTTTTTTAAACTTTTTTTTTAAAAATCCAAACAAAACAAAAAAAAATTAAAAAAAAGAAAAGAAAAAAGAAAAAGAAGGTTTTTAGCACCCAGCGCATAGACCTACGCGCCGTAGCTCATTTCACATACCAATGCGGGCGGGCTTCTGAGACAGACCTTCTTCTTTGTTTGGCCTTATTAAAATGGAGTTTTTCAATTATGTTCCACTGCCATAGGACTTTTGTATTACAGACCAATGACCATGATGCCATAAAGTGTCTGCTGTTTTTCAGGCTGCTAGTCTGCTGTCATTGTGACTAAATACAAGGCCATGTGTGGGATTCATATCAATACAGTGCTTTAGGGCATGACCACTGGCCTGCCTAACTAGAGATTTAGAGAATTTATGACCGGCCAATAGCTAAATCGCTGGTATAAAGTGATTAGGCAGTGGAACATGATGCAATGCATTCAAGTAGTATCTACACAGGGCTGTATGTGCTGATTTATGACTGTTCTAATCATTGGCAATTTAAAAATGGATGTTAAATTCCAATCACCTTACTTTTAAAACTAAATTCTAGTTGTCATTTCTGTTGTTATATGGGTGTGCAAAAGGTGAACATCTTAAAAGCTTTTTCTCGCTTATCAGAAATGTTTGTCAATTTTTGATATTTACCTATCTGGAAACATTATTTCATTGGAACAGGCCTATGCAAACAAACTACATTTGAGTATTTTGTATATAAGATTGTCAACCAAACTTAATTAAATACACATCATGTTAAGTCATATTGTTCCATTGTAAATTACAAAAGAGTATCATGTTTAGAATCCCTTAATGTGGCCCGAATTGCTATAGCATTCCCCAAAAATTGTTTGAATGCTGAACCATTTGTTTTAATGTCTTAATCTTATGCTTCATACATGAATGGTATTTGTTATGGGGTTATGTCCCATTTTATGTTATACCTCTACGAGTTTGCATGCTTATACAAACGGTGTTTAATCTAGTACAGTACTGCATTGGTGGAAATTATTGCACTATTCCTTTTTGCGTGGACTAAAAATTTATAATGAATCTATAAAACCATTTCAAATAGGCAAAAAGTGGAAGAAAATACTCACTTATATTTAGTTGAGATTGAAAACCATGGTTGGGTGTGGCCGCTTCCTGACTTGGAATAGAACTATCATCACATTTCAAATCCGTTTTGAAATGATGAAAAATTTGATAAGTAAAAAAGAAATCAAACCAGATTAACATATTATCACAAGTCAAGTTCCTCAGTGATGTTCACCAAAGTGTGCAATTTTTGGTGTTACCAATCAGTTGAAAAGTATCTCAATATAATGGTGAAAAGAGGTTACAAAAAGTAGCCCAATTTGCATATGGCTTTTTCTAAACCAGCATGATTGGGCTACTAATTCACTGTTTTGGTAACACTTGTGCCCATATGGGAATAAACCAGAATATAAACAAATTCCCATTAAATGAACCATACAAATGTAAACACAAATATGGACATTTTTTGTACCTTCAAAGATTGCAACCTGTCTTTTCAATCCCCTTTTATTTTTTTGGATAGTTAGTTCCCTTCAAACTTCTTCTAGTGCATAAAGATAAGGTAGTCTTCACTTTCCAGCTGTTTTCGAGTATGGGCAGAGTACCAAGGGTTGTTGTTATTAGTAGAACATTGTTAGACATGTGCGAATGGACGGAAACATGCGAAAGAATAGAGTCGGTGAAGGTATTGTTCAAAGTGATGCTGTGGGTTGATTTGGCACAGTCCTTTCGAAGATCTTTGTTTGGATTTCAATGTTGCCCCTTTATGACTATGATTATTATACGCAAAGTTTAAAATTTGTAAGGGAATATCACTGAATCATTCATTAAATTTTGTTTCATCCTAAAATCCAGTAATAAGGTTGTATATGTAATATCACATCCTGAACAATGCCGTGAAGAAAACCTGTACGTTCGCATGTTTTCCTTTTAAAAATCACACGGCTATTTCCTCCAAATAAGTACAGACATTTTTGTACTACACAAAGAATGTGAACCTATTTTCAGTATATAAAACATGCCCTAGATTATGCCATATACTGATCAAATGGGTACACATACTTGTGCATGGAGAAAAAATATTGGTTTGAAAGTTATTTATTCAATACACAGTTCCAAGGGCAAACTCAATAATAACATATCGGCTTATATTTAGTTTGCCGTTAGTGCTGTTATGAAGAATAACCATAACAGCCAATTTTAAATAAAACAAAGACCCTATACCGTACAATTCTATGTATGTGGTCTTAGGTGTGTTATTTATAGCTCTATGGGCGATTTATAAATGTTATTATTTTCAATCTCCGATTTGAAGCTTAAGCTCCCAGTAAGATTAAAAAGCTTTCATTAATCAAAGCTCTATTGGAGAAATAGAACCACCTAAATGAGTAAAACTTTCCAACTAAAACCTCTGAATGAATATATGGCCCAGAGAGCTGTATTTTTGTACTCGTACATGTAGAATATGTATTGATTACATGTGTTGAATAAATGGGAGCGCTAATATAATAACATGTCTACTCGAATCGTGACTTTGTGTTTCACACTTTTGTCGATTATACTGTTTATCTCTCCATGCAGTGATGTTGGAGCATATTTCAGTGATAGCAGTTTATTAGAGTTTGTATCCATGAGCGTGTTTCTACTGGGGCACTGCCAATTTAACGCTAACTTTTACCGCTAACCATTTAATCCCCCCGTTTCTACTCGCGAAAAATTAAAAACATTTGACCTTTTGTTATACCAAACAATTCCGCCCCACCTGAAAGACTCCTCGCAATGCGTAGAATCCAGAGTGTACGTGTATACGTCCGGGTCACAGAACTTGAAATAAGATTTAACAGGTGGCTGTTTCTACTGGAAAATAACCGTTAACAAACCTGGTTTGTGAAGGTTTTTGCAGTTACAAAACTTATACCGTTATCTGGCTGTTTCTACCGTTAAGCTCCCCAGTAGAAACACGCTCTAAGCTATCAAAAAAAGAATTCCGCTACTTCCACTTAAATGCTGTGCCTATCACTGGAATACCCTCTGACATCAATGCACAGAGGGAAATTAAACGGATCCAATATATTTTTTCTCAGCGTAAGGACCGACCATTAGATTCTTGAGGGCAGGCATGGAAGTTGTTTGAAAAGAAACAAAATGACCCACTTATAAGTAAAATTACCCTGATCCTGGCAACTCATTGTGTAAGGAATACATTTTTTTTAAATTTACTGCCAAGGGTGGCAAAAACACTGCCTGACCTTGACTTCCATGTCCCACCCCTGAAAAATCTTAATGGTGGGCCTATGTCAGATGAAAAATTATTTTCACATCCCTGCCGGATTTTAGGGCTGAGATGTTTCCTGTGGATGGTATAAGCAGAAGTGATTATCCCAACATATGGTATACCACACACAAACTTATACCACACACAGCAGAAGTTTGAACTATTCTAGGGCAGGAATAGCACTGGATCAAAAATGTGAGAGGTCCCATGACATTTTTCAGGACCCTGTAGGACTTCAAAAAACAAATTTAAGGGGTCCCTCAAGAAATTGAGGGAGTCCTGAAGTTTGGGTATTTGAAAATGTTACTTTTTTACGGACAGTTTTAATGAATTTATATTGTGAGCAAAGGATTATATAATTTACAGAATTTCTTTAGGTTTCCATTTCTATACATCGTCAAATTTAAGGGGTCCTTCAATTTTAATCGGGACCCGCAAGTCTTTCCAATTTGAAACCTGATGCGTCACTACAAGAAAGTGAGAGGTCTAGGACGCGTCAGAATGATGCGACCCCTGTTCTAGGGCCAAATATGAAGCAAATAAACGCCGCAAAAGAATTCCACATTCTTTACGGGATCATAATTTAATTTCTAACCATCCTATGATGCTGTAAATGACATATAGGAAATAGTGTTAGCTACATACGATATCCAATGCCTCACTTAAACATCCCAGATTTGCTGCATTTTATAAGAACATTTTTGGAGATTATATTATGTGTCGGTAAAGTGATAAGCATAACCGAGCACATATTTATACCAATGTCCACATTTAATGAATACATTGAAACTGCACACATTCTCATAAAATAACCAATGGGAATGTCATATAGTATGTAGCATACACTTTTCCCCTAAAGGCCTGCATATTGCATTATCACATGATGGTTAGAAGTAGAGTTATGATTCCTCTAATGAAGGTGAACTTCATTCATTTGCTGTGTTTATTTCCAAACAAAATACTTCGGTATAGTCCAACCTCGATTATCCGAACATGATGGGACCAAGCAATGGCCGGATAAGTGAAAAATCTGGATAAGCAAATTATGTGTAATTCTGCATTGACTGTCCTGAAGTGCTCAAATTGGGACAAAGAGGGGGCAGTGAAAAGGTATTATTTAAGCACTTAAAAACAGCACTACCAAGTACCATACCAAAAATAGGGTCGGATAACCGAGGTTGGACTGGACTCAAATGTTGACATACTTCTCAATTTATGGTGAGATAATACCATGTAAAATAGCAGTTCACCCATCTGTAAGATAAAATAAGCTGAGGCAAAATTGTCATGGCCAACACACAAATCGGCAAAGTAACTTCTTTTCAAATATAACTATCTCAATCTTTATTAAACAAAATTTTACAAATATTGTATATTTACAAATATTGTTTATAAAATTAGTATAAAATTTTATAAATATAATTTAATCATCCATTTATAAGTATTGCTTGAGTTTCTAAAAGAAAGAAAAGGATAACAATGATATTATGTTCACTTGGCCAACTCATGTTTAGCAATTATCAAATTTGTATACAATTCTATAAGTATAATTTAAAAATCTGGAAAAATCTATTTATAAGTATTGCTTGAGGTCCTAAAAGAAGAAAAAAAAAGGGGGAAATGATATTATGTTCACTTGGCCAACCCATGCTTTAGCAATTTCTGAGTTGTTTCAGAATAATAAATTGGCAACAACTCCACCTGTGGCGTTGTTGTTTGACTTAAAGGGGCATTTAGAGATGTATTGATATACTAAATGAGCAAATAACGTAAAGATAATCATCAACATAGCTCAAATCCAAAATATCATACAATTCCGACATCGTCTTCATGCCAAACTAAGCAAATAACAGCACTTCCGGGTTGAGATTTGCCGCGAAAGTCCGTGAGTAAAACTTGGCATAACCTCTGAATTCAGCACGCTAGTTTCGATATGATCATATCGAAACTAAGAAAATCATGAAATTTTATATGATGAACGGCGAATGTTGGTAAACTGTTTCAGATGGTAGTTAGTATATGCCTAAGAATTACTTTGATGCAAAAAAACTGATTACCAGGATAATTGAGGGCGCACTCCTATACATATCTCTCAATGCCCCTTTCAAATAATGCTACTTCCTGCATTTATGTAACAAAGGTGTGGTCTAAAAACAATGCCTTAATTCTCCACATATTGAAATGTTTCTGGCAATGGGTCAAATTGAATTTATTATCCCTAAATCTCGGGAGTGGTTGTGGGGAAAACTATCAAGGGGAACAAATGGGATACTGTAAAACCAGAAATGTTCGCGAGTTTAAAATTTCACAAATCGGCAATACTAGCCGAATTCATGGCATGAACATTTTGCGAATGTAAACTTTGGAGTTACATTGTAACTATGTGATGCACTGCTACAATGTAGATTGGAAATATTTGTGGCATGACATTTTCGCGAGTAATTGCTCCTCGAGAAATTAAGGATATTTAAATGCACATAATCATTTCTGGTTTTACAGCATATGCTCCATCAGTGCCAAGAATTGAACCCGTGTTGTCAGCTTAATAGGACCAAGAGTATACATATTAAACTGAACAATATCAATAGTAAACAAATATAGGGTGTCCCAAAAGTCTTGATACCTTTTTAAAGCTCTATATCCCAATAAAATGATTTATCGTATAAAACTGAAAACATATTTGGAAAGAGAATACAAATCAAGAGTTGTGGCAAAAAGCCAAAGTGCAGCCTCAATGTTATCAATGGCAAGTTGAAACCCCTATGTAGTAAATGAACACAGTCATGGTGGTAAAGCGACTGCTCTCTATCAGTAGTAATATTGTGGTGTGAGATAACTCTGTTGTTACCTGAGATCATTTTACATTAGCTTCCTTCCTTGATTTATCTCTAACCCCAAGGAATCGCTCCTCAGCCAGTATAGTTTTGGAAGCATGTCAGTTCAGACCATATGATCTGATACTGATAGTGGGAAAGCTGATGACATAGTATACAAATATTGAATGCCGGAGAGTGTGATAGTAAAAACTATATCACGAGGTCAAATTTGGATTTTTCCATTACACGAGGCGCAGCCAAGTGTGATGGAACAATCCAAATTGGACAGAGTGATATAGTTTTACTATTGCACGAGCAAAAGGCATTCAATATTTGTTTTATATAATGCTATCACAAATTTAATATCTAGCCATAATGATAGTAAAAACTATCACATGGCTGAAATCAGGCCTATCATTATATAAAACAATCTGTCAAAGTACAGAAGAAAGTTATCCGAACTGTAAAACTGCATTTTCATATAGATGTGTATACTCCCTGTCATAATGCCTTGGACATAATTCCATCAAATCATGCGTACGTTCGAGTTGCGTATGTATGTACGTAGGTACGCATTGCAATACGTAGGTGCGAGTGTGCGTAAATACGGAAGTGCATACCGGCTCCTTTAAACAAATAATCACGCATCCTAATTGGTCAATCGTGAAATCACACGCCTTGATTGACGGCGCGTGACATTGTCACGCGCCTGTCAAGCATTTTGAAGCCGCGTCCCGCAAACAACAACAGAATAAGCTCGCGTAAAATAACGCGAATTATGCCCAAGGGACTATGACAGGGAGTATAGTAGATTGAGCTTATGTTATGAATTGAAGGGAGTGAGAGAGGTAGTGAAGAGGACTGGGGGCTGGAACTTCAGGTTTTTTCAACCAGCCAGTCGGGTAGGTAACTCACAAAAATACCTGTCCAACAGAAATTCCACCAGCCAGTGTAACTCATTTACACTGTGAGTTTGAAAAATGTTACCAAACAGTCGGTCGGGTACTTTTGCACCTTCACCCGTCTGATGAGATTTAAAAATGTATCAACACTTTTGGGACACCCTGTATATATGTTATCTGTGAGGGATATAATTATTTGATAGATTCTTTGTTCAGTTGCCAATCATAAGTTGAGTACACTATGTTGATATTGTCACGGTCTAATAATTCTTTGATAAGCTGAGATTTGTCATCATTAAGGTATAGTAGAGTCCATCTGCAAAGAGAGAAATAGCAACAACAAAGAGTTTACCACTTAGGTGACGGAAAACAACAACCGTTCTACAGGCATGACAATACTCATTTTTGTGTGTGCAAATTCTGAATTTTTTGAAGAAAAAAAATGAAAATATCAAAAGTTGCTGAAAATTCACCAAACTTTCCAGACATTTTTGAAGAAAAAAGAAAACCTGCCTGACCGACCCTACCTGAGAGGTCATGTTTACCTGTAGAACAGCTGAACAGAGGTTTTTTCTGTCGCCTATCATTCCTACTATACTTCATCCCATGACGCAAAGTGTTTTCCAGTAACAGACGCATCATTCACAAGCCAATACCGATATTTGTCTTTGATAGCTTCATTTCATTCGCCTGCGAAGGGCTACATGTAATCTGATTATCACCATGTCCATCGGATCATGGTTTTGAGTCCTGAACCCTGATCTACATGATCGCCACATAAAGCCTATGGTAAGTAAACTACCATTCCTAAAAGTGGGTGATCCAGTTACCAGGGAATTACATAACCACTTTGCCAGCAGATTAGCCAGGGAATTTGAGTCATGTGCTCAATAAAAGTTGTGCTGATTGGAATACACTCTGACGTAACATACATACTTCAGATGGGATCAACAAAACCTCATGCAAAGAGAGCGAGATGTATATAGTATACGATTATTTGATTATACTTCTGTAACCCTTCACATCACTTTGCTCATAGCTGTGCATGGTGGAGTAAGTCTAAACAATTGATTCCAGGTTGCTGGAATGAGAACCCAAATCCAACGCCACTGAACCACCTAGACCGAACTCAAAACTTGTCTGTTATTATGCATATTCTTTAATGATGATCAGATTGCGGGTGTTACTATGTATACCCTTTAATGATGATGAGATTGCAGCTATATATTAGTTTGTGGCACTTATCCATGGTGTCCTCATGTGACGAATCTGCCAAATGCAGTAAAAAGGTAGACATGTTTGGACGATTTAGGATTTTAGTATCCATGAATTTAAAGAACTTTATCATACACACCTGGCAACCTCCACCGGTGAAGACCCAAAATCACAGCCATACCATTGTAAAAGCTTAGGGAGTTGTATCTGCAAAACAATCAAAATTAATATTTACTTTTTTCACAATCACAAGAAATATGGCAGTTTTGTCAGCAAATCATGCTCCCTGAGCAGACCATAACCAAAACCCTAATCTTAAAAATGTACACTCTTACTATAGGCCTACTGCTACAGGACAGAATCTATTAGAAGTGACGTCTGGTGTTTCGCTAACATAGTCGCCACAGGCTGAAAAAGTAGGCAATATGGAGAGCTCCTTGCAGGGAAATTTGAGCATTTGGAGGGAAATTTTGGCATTTGGAGGGAAATATTACTCTTTCATTAAGAAATGCATTCCATTTTGGAGGGAAATTTGGAATCGCTTGCCGGGAAAAAAACAATTTTTTCAGGCCATGATAGTCGCCTTTAAAATTGTGGGCTGGTTTGAGAGGTGCCTTGAGCGTCTGATATGTGTTAGTGCACTGATCACTTGCACGATGGCTGTATCCAAGTAATGAAAATGGCAATCGTTGGTGCCCGCTTACTTTGCATCCAGTTAACTTTGAAGGCAAGACAGATCGAGCACACTAAATAATTTGCTTCATGCAAATATTTTGAGCAAATCTGAACTTGTGAACTAGTGAATCTTAAACCTGTGTTTTACTACGTAACGAAAACCATCTGTAGGCATATTGGCATTTACTTCACCATCAATATACTGTGAAAGTGGAAATTTACGTGCTACATTTATTTTTGTGCTTTTCACGCTAAAATCAGCAAGCGCAAAAATAAAAACACGCGCAAATACATTAAATTTGTATGTAGGTCTATGTAAGGAAGCTCAAATCGCAAAAATGATTACAAGCAAAATTGTTCAAAATGTGCAGAGTGCAGAAAATTACATGTGCGAACATTTGGTGTATCCTTGGTGTAATTCATTCATGAGTTAGACTGGTGTTAAGCCTCTATTACTGAATAAAGCTGTCTAATCCTTTAATCCTTCAACACAGTTTAACGCAGATTTTGGGCTAGGCTAATTCCGTGCAGAATTACATGAAGGATAAACCGAACATTTCCACTTATACAGTACATAAATAAGCATGATTACAGACATTGGTGGGCTGACCAAATCAGAGTATTTATTTATTTATCGACGGCAATATTTGTTAGCAAAATCATGAAAATAGTTGAAGGATTGAGACATGTATTAATAGATACGAACAAGGACAATAGAGTTCTACGTTTTGTTACATTCATACAATCAAACAGTTATATGACATATCGGAAATGGAGGGGTCTTCAAGGAGCCAACAAAAAAAGACATTGCTGCTGGGTCCTTGCTGAAAAGCTGCAGTGTCTATAGTCTATTTGGCCATCACGAGACAGTGACGTAACTGCGTATTCTACTAATTGCAGCACATAACGCGCATACCTACTCGAGGCGCTGGCATATACACACGAGCGTTGAATGACGGACGATACATATGCGTGCGAAAGCTGCGCCTGTTCTTTGATTTGCTCTACCCTCCCCTTGCTAGGTGTGACATCTTACCTCATTTTTGTCAGCATCAACTGTTACTTCTTGATCTAAGTAGTTACTTGTTGCAGAATTCAAAGCATAATCTAAATTCTTCTCTGAGTAGACATTGATAGGGGGACAAGACTGTGGAGAGACAAAGACAAATTATTATTAGGCAAAGGACAAATCTCTTCTACAGTCCCAAACAATAAATATCACCTTTTTTCCCTTAGTTTTGAAAACACTTCAATTTTCTTCAATTATTTTTGAAAGTGTTTGAATAAAAATTGAATTTCATTTTGAACAATTTCAAAATTTCCTAAATGTCGCACTATAGTCGGATTAATACTTGAACAGATATATTGAAGCAGAGTTTTGCCTACATTGCGTGAAGCGCACACAACTATAAGCGTGACAATTCAAGCGCGATCATCTTTGTGATGCGTGCGTGGTGTTCGTTCAATTTGTAATCATACTATAGCATAGATGACAATCTGCAACATTAGCATATGTGACATGGCACCACGAAATGGGTGGAAAGTCGCAAACATTTGTTTATAGTTTTTTAACATATTCTTAAAATATAATATTTCAGCTTTAAAATGATATATTAACCACTATTATAGCTTGTTTCTATCCATAAATATGAGCAAGAGAAGTTAACACTACCAAGAAACCCAGTTTTGAGAAATTGACCGTCAAAGTCAGGGAAGTGTAACAACGCGAACGTGTGTAAATGATTAATGGCACTTGAGAGGGATAAATATCTCGTTAGCAACTAGCATGTTTCTTTACTGCGATTTCAATGAAACTTTCTACAGATGATTGTTACATTATGGACAACATACTATAAAGGTTTCAATTAGATATCTTAAAATTTAACATAATTAATAGCCAATTAATTAACCTCCCTTATCTTTACGCTGCGAAACAGCTGTCGAATTCAATACTTATACTACATCCTCCAGTCTTCAATATTACCAAAAATTGACGTTTAGAGACAGAATTGGGTGAAAAACGTAAGAAATGTTCAACGAATGTTTCTTGGAACTAAAAATACCGATAACTAAAAATCGCCCCCCTATCGACTTTTTTCATTATTCGGCATGTATCTCCTATTCAGATACCGTGACTTTCCGCCTGTTTCGTGGTGACATGTCACATATTGTTTATAGGGAAACCCCATGACGTACCTTAGCACCACAAACCAAAGCAAAGTGGATTCTGGGATCTATAGTTGTCAAGGAGATGCTCAACCTTGGATCATCATCTCTGAATGGTGGATGCTCTGAACTTGGATGTCGTCTGTTAGCTGCAATAACAAGTTTGATTAAAATCAACAAATTAATATTTCCAACACAAATGTAGAACGAATCCTATATATTGTAAATTGTTGCCCACATCACATACAGATTTTGATGGAATGCTAAAGATTTACTCTAGCAAAAAGTAAGTTTGACACCAAATCCTATCCTTCCATATGGACTTAGTGGAATGACTCATAAATCTATTTTGACTGTATTTTCTGTAAAAAACCCATCACAGAACTTTACTAAATCATAATGGAAATCTGCTTCCAATTTAAGGAAGGTTTCAACATATTTCTGTTGATTTTTCATCATAAAGCATTCCGTATGGGTGTGTACAGTTGCAGTCGTAACTGGAACCCTGTAAATGGCGTTTTAACGCAGTGTCAAACCATGGAATTCTATTTACAAAAAGAAAGAAAAACACTCAGAAAATAAATTGTTGGGATACCCCAACAACTTATTTCAAAATCTAATTTTGAAGTAATTGGAAAAATATATTGCTCTGTATAGTAACGTACCGTATAAAATATTTTAGTTTTATGGCTATACATATAATTTGACCAAAATAAATGCATTTCTAGGAAAAAATCACAGATCGAGGGCATTCCATGAAGAAAATATCGAAAATATGCATTTAACTGACTTTCAAGATAAGTTTTTCAAATGTACATTATCAGAAGTTAATTGAGCACATTTTCAGTTTTTATGCTGTCCCTCTGCCCTCTCTAAATTAAAACTCTGGTCATTTTAGAGTTTAGAGAACCATAGAATCTCCAAAGACTAAGCAAGCAGAAAAAGGATGTGTATATTACCTTGCATATGAGAATGAAAAAGGGGGTCTTTAAAGGAGCATTGAGAGATACGTATGGGAGTGCACCCTCAATTATCCTGGAAATCAGTTTTTTTGCATCAAAGTAATACTTAGGCATATACTAACTACCATCTGAAACAGTTTACCAACATTGGCCGTTTATCATATAAAATTTCATGATTTTCTTAGTTTCGATATGATCATATCGAAACTCAGGTGCTGAATCCGAAAGTTATGCTATCGTTTTTTCGTGCGGACATTCGGGGCAAATCTCAACCCGGAAGTGCCGTTATTTGCTTATTTTGGCATGAAGGCTATGTCAGAATTGTATGACATTTTGGATTTGGGCTATGTTGATGATTATCTTTACGTTATTTGCTCATTTAGTATATCGATACATCTCTCAATGCCCCTTTAAGACAAGATAAGGAAGTACTCTTTGGAAAATACACTGTCACCTTTGACATGGGCACCTTTTACTGCATGGATGGTACTGGGTTCTGATCATGATGGGTGCTTCAAAAATATGGGTATGTTGGTGAGTGGTTGGATGGATGTGACAATATCACTGTCAATGTTCCCCTAGCTCCTACCATGGCAGTAATAAAAGATCTTCATGCCCACCCGCCTCTATGTATGTTCCACATTATCCAAGTAAATACTTGTTCACCTATCAAATAGGCCATCACCTTCCAGAACTCTTTTAATATCAAGCACAGAATAATTAAACAAATCACCCCCCTTTTTCACCCTCTGCTGCTAGCTCTTATGACCCCCCTTTTGAGTCTGTATCAGTTCTTATGACCTCAATTTTATTGAAAATTCAAAAATCGCAAAATTTTGCGTTCCAAAGCCTCAATTCTTCGAAAATTTTGCGTTCGAAAACCAAGAAGAAAAAAAAAAAGTGCGTTCTTGCTATTCAAAATTGAACTACAGGTCAGTTCTCAAGACCTATTTTTTTGAAAAAATCAGTTCCTCAGACCCTATTTTTCGTCATAAAATCCACTCAGTTCAGTTCTCTGTTCTCTAGCCCCCCTTTTTGAGAACCTGGGCGGCACACCCCTAACCAAAAAAAAGTTGAGTGCCCCCCCCCCCCCCCCCGGGAGGTGGACATGAACATATTTCATTACTGGCAAGAGGGGGGTCTTCAGCGCGGCACATACCTATACCCTTTTCAAATGTCAGTGCCCCCCCCCCCCCACCGGGTCCACCTACCTCTGAGTACACCATGTTCCATGTCATCCAATGTAAACACCTGTTCACCTATCACATACGCTGTCTTCTTCCAGAACTCTTTTATATCTAACACTGAACCAGGTAAAGTTTCACAGTCAATTAAACCATGAATGGTGCAAGCATTATATACATCTGAATTGACCTGTTAAGGAATATGCTACATTTGTATTCAAGGATGTTTTTGGGGACAGGCGGCATATGGTAATCTCAACCAACACAACATCAATATTGTGGGTGGGGGGGGGGGGTGGAGGTGATCCCCCCCACCCCCCCCCCCCCCCCCCCCCCCCGCCCCCTTTGGTTAAGCCACTGGTTGATACGCAACACTAATTTTGACAAACTAGTGCCTGAAAACATTTACCACAAATTAAGATGAGAGTTTGATTGACAGCATCAAATGTATCAGGGCCTCCCAATTTGATCAACATTATGGCTTGTTTCATCTTACATTTTGGTAACCATGGGCCACTTTTCTCATCCTAAGTGGTTTTTGGTTCTAACTTCCCTACAATCCATTGGTCACTTATAAAACTCGCCTATTGCTTGTGTGTTGGATTTCGATCACGACAGGAGCATGCGCAGATGCGAGTTTTGTGTAAGTGGTCTGTGATTTTGTCAACATTACATTTTTACTGTGATGTGATTTGTCGATCTGCATTAAATGCAAAAAGAAACAACGCCCCCGGCTAGCCTCGAACCACCAACCTTTCGGTTAACAGCCGAACGCGCTTACCAATTGCGCCACGGAGGCGGTTACTTACTAGACTGTTTTGGTTTGTCATGTTCACCCGTACACTTCCCCGTACACTTTCTTGCAAAGTCGGGCATCGTTTTTTCTCAAATGTTGCCTGCATATTGCAGTTGCTGTCGACTTAAATTCATGTGCTGTCAGTTGAACTTGGAACCAACGTTTAATTTGAACTGTCTATTTTCAATAAAAAAATACTCCAATACGGGAAAAAATTCACAAAAGCTCACAGACAACAAATAAGCACATCATTTTACTCGACCTAGAATTTCAACCCTACAATTTTGGCGTTAGGAAAATATCGATGATGTGAGTGACGTCATTTAATGAGCTCATTAGCATAATTTATGTTCGTGAAATGTACAAAGCAGTTTGATAAAATGTTGGTGTGCCTGGTATGGGGATGATTTTGGGGTTTGAAGCTAAAAACTGTAAAATCAGGCTAATTTTGGCACATTCTGTCCCCCAGCCCTCGAAGAGAAATGATTTGTTTTACTTCAAAATTATATTTGGAAAATAATGACAATTGCTTTTAGCACCATTTTGAATTGATTTCTATCAGAAAATAAAAAGATTTTGTAGAGATTAATCACTGTTGCTCACCAACGTTTTTTGATATCTTTATACATTGTGGGCTATTGTAATTATGTCAAAATTAGAAGCATGTAGACTGATATTGGGTTCGATCATGATTTTAGGAATAATTTAGATACCTTTTTCAACGGAGGGAAGTAAACACTACGCTGAATGAAGGGGTCGTGATGACCTCGAAAGCTACGGAGCTCAAACACAATGGTTCGAAAAAGGTATCTAAATTATTCCTAATGTCAAAATTGTTTGGTATTTTTTTACATTTCTTTTTTGAACCGTTATTATTGCATGTAATCTTCTATCAAATATCAAAATAGTTGTGGCAATTTCTTTAATAAACAGTCACATTCTCAAAGGATACTTATAAAGAAGGCTTTCCTCTGTTCTTCATCTAGCACATTCACATCAACACCCTTCAGCTCCCGACTCCTGGAAAGACATTCCTGGAAGATCTCACTCCTGCATAGTGAAGAATAGTCAATACCTTTCCCATCTGAACTCATGAACTCTCCTTTCATCCTAAACAAAATGTTATGAAATGAATATATGGTAAAAAAGATACAGGATACAGGTGTTCACAGGAGTTGAGTTATTGAGGTACAAGTGTCTTTACTCAAGAGCACAACACATTGACCACAGCAGGAATCGAACCCACAACCTTTGAATTGGGATTCCAGAGCACTATCCACTATTTCTTATTTCTCTTCCTCTGGACAGTGACGTAACTTCATTCGACGCGCGTGTATCGAGTAGCGCATGCATTATGTACTGCAATTATTAAATGACGCAGTTACGTCACTGTCTCATGATAGATAAATAGACTACATGTTTAAGCCACACATCTCCTAGAACAAAAATCACTCTGTTATTTTAAATAAATCCAATCCAGAGATTAACAACCTTGCCTGACAATGCATAAATAATATATACATGAGTTGAGTGGATATTGACAAAACTGATGCATTTAGGCGACAAAAACACCCCACCCTGTCCTTACGTGCACACAGATCTCTCAGGTAGGGACGGTTAAGCAGTTGAGCTTTTTCTCTCAAAATGTTTGTAAAAATGTTGGTGAATTTCAACAATTTTCTGATTTTTCTCTCTTTTTTTAGATTGGCAAAAATAATGGGTCGGTTGGGCCTGTAGAATTAGAACAGGTTTCTTTTCCTTGTATTTCATGTATTCAAAGGTCACATTTATGATCACTATAGCTTTTGGTTCACAAAACAAAGGCGTCATTAGACAGATTACACAAATGGCATAGTTCAAGTAGCCTCTAGACCTGTAATAAAGCATTGGTTATCCCAAAGATAAGGGTGTGGGTAAAATACCTTATTAGGGGGAGGCTGTAAAAAGTAGGACCTTACAAAGGTTTTGGCATTTTGTTCACAGCTTATGACATGTTACCAACTTACCAACCAGATGTTATTTACTGTAGAAGTACATGGTTTTGTGTTTGCTATCTACTGTAGACAGCACATGGTTTGTGTTTGCTATGTGTTTGCTATCTACTTTAGACAGCATATGGTTTGTGTTTGCTATCTACTGTAGACAGCACATCGTTTGTGTTTGCTATCTACTGTGGGCAGCATGTGGTTTGTGTTTGCTATCTACTGTAGACAGCACATGGTTTGTGTTTGCTATCTACTGTAGACAGAATATGGTTTGTG
This sequence comes from Ophiura sarsii, assembly GCA_035610835.1. NCBI lineage: Eukaryota > Metazoa > Echinodermata > Ophiuroidea > Amphilepidida > Ophiuridae > Ophiura > Ophiura sarsii. The sequence continues at coordinate 10,237,500 of CM069453.1, forward strand.
TTTGCTATCTACTGTAGACAGCACATCGTTTGTGTTTGCTATCTACTGTAGACAGCACATCGTTTGTGTTTGCTATCTACTGTGGGCAGCACATGTAATGGTTTGTGTTTGCTATCTACTGTAGACATACCAAGCGGGTACACATGCGCGTCCAAGCACCTACTGTGGGCAGCACGTAGTTTGTGTTTGCTATCTACTGTAGACAGCACATCGTTTGTGTTTGCTATCTCCAGTGGACAGCACATGGTTTTGTGTTTACTATCTACTGTAGACAGCACATGGTTTGTGTTTGCTATGTGTTTGCTATCTACTTTAGACAGCATATGGTTTGTGTTTGCTATCTACTGTAGACAGCACATGGTTTGTGTTTGCTATCTCCAGTGGACAGTACATGGTTTTGTGTTTGCAATCTACTGTAGATAGTACATGATTTTGTGTTTGCTATCTACTGTAGACAGCACATGGTTTGTGTTTGCTATGTGTTTGCTATCTACTTTAGACAGCATATGGTTTGTGTTTGCTATCTACTGTAGACAGCACATGGTTTGTGTTTGCTATCTACTGTAGACAGCACATGGTTTGTGTTTGCTATCTACTGTGGGCAGCACGTGGTTTGTGTTTGCTATCTACTGTAGAAATACCAAGCGGGTACACATGCGCGTCCAAGCACCTAATGTGGGCAGCACATAGTTTGTGTTTGCTATCTACTGTAGACAGCACATGGTTTGTGTTTGCTATCTACGGTGGGCAGCACATGGTTTGTGTTTGCTATCTACTGTAGACAGCACATGGTTTGTGTTTGCTATCTACTGTGGGCAGCACGTGGTTTGTGTTTGCTATCTACTGTAGACATACCAAGCGGGTACACATGCGCGTCCAAGCACCTAATGTGGGCAGCAAATAGTTTATGTTTGCTATCTACTGTAGACAGCACATGGTTTGTGTTTGCTATCTACTGTGGGCAGCACATCGTTTGTGTTTGCTATCTACTGTAGACATACCAAGCAGGTACACATGCGCGTCTAAGCACCTACTGTGGGCAGCATATAGTTTGTGTTTGCTATCTACTGTAGACAGCACATGGTTTGTGTTTGCTATCTCCAGTGGACAGCACATGGTTTTGTGTTTGCTATCTACTGTAGACATACCAAGCGGGTACACATGCGCGTCCAAGGACCTACTGTGGGCAGCACATGGTTTGTGTTTGCTATCTACTGTAGACAGCACATGGTTTGTGTTTGCTATCTCCAGTGGACAGTACATGGTTTTGTGTTTGCAATCTACTGTAGATAGCACATGGTTTTGTGTTTGCTATCTACTGTAGACAGCACATCGTTTGTGTTCGCTATGTGTTTGCTATCTACTGTAGACAGCACATGGTTTGTGTTTGCTATCTCCAGTGGACAGCACATGGTTTTGTGTTTGCTATCTACTGTACACAGCACATGGTTTGTGTTTGCTATCTACTGTGGGCAGCATATGGTTTGTGTTTGCTATCTACTGTAGACATACCAAGCGGGTACACATGCGCATCCAAGCACCTACTGTGGGCAGCACATGGTTTGTGTTTGCTATCTACTGTAGACAGCACATGGTTTGTGTTTGCTATCTCCAGTGGACAGCACATAGTTTTGTGTTTGCAATCTACTGTAGATAGCACATGGTTTGTGTTTGCTATCTACTGTGGGAAGTACATGGTTTGTGTTTGCAATCTACTGTAGATAGTGCTATGGCACATGGTTGTGTTTGCTATCTACTGGTGACAGCACATGGTTTGTGTTTGCTATCTACTGTCATAGCACATGGTTTTGTATTTGATATCTACTGTAGATAGCACATGGTTTTGTGTTTGTTATATATGGTATAGCATGATAGCATGGTATTTCTGCGGGGGGGGGGGGGGGGGGTCAGTGAACATACCAATCGGGTACACATGCGCGTCCAAGCACCTCTGAAATGGACCCTAAATGCCGTAAACCAGAACACTATTTTGATACCCTAAAATGGCGTAACACATACAAACCCTACCCTAAACGGCGCTACCAACACTCAATAATGCACCCCTAAATGGCGTACCGTAATATAGTAATGCTCAAAATAATATTAATTCATAATAAATAATCATGTGACATTCATACAGATGCATGTGACATGCATGATGTAGACCCTGGGATGTAGAATGCACTTGTGACAATGCATAAATTTGGCAAGTATATATCTCAATTTTGCATGCAATGCTAACATTATATTCTATTTCACATTACTGTGCGGGCTAGTCATGCTAGTCCTGGGGGGTGGGGGCTACTGTACCCCATACTGTACATTATTCAAAATCAGTGATCAGTTGTTTCGGTTATCAAAAACTTCCTTGACCCAATGGTATTTGGGGAGCTGCATTGAAAAATGGTGGATGTTACAATTTAAGTGTGGATAGGTTTGCGCCTGAATTGGCTGCACACTAGTTGATGCGATCTGATTCCGATGATTCACCAGCAACGAAATTACAGCGCTTTGAACCCTTTCGAAAAGGCGCTATATAAATCCAGTTATCATTATTATTATTATTATTATTGTAACATACCAGTTGTGTACAGCAGTAATCATGGTTCATTGGTCGTGATTTGTTAGCTTCATTATGCCTTATTTATTGTTATTGTGGTCATTATAATCATACTCAATCATTTTCAGCATCGTGGACACCTCCCTGGTGGAACAATCATCGAAAAACATCAACAACGATATGGGAGCACCACACCAAATATCTTTCTCATTGATATACGTGTAAAAGTGCCATATTTCAAGACACCTTTTCTACCCTCCAGTTACATTTATGGCATACTTGTCACCTATGACCATTTTCAGTAAACAAATTGCCCGAAAACCTCACATTTACAAGCCTAGACTTCGTGCTTTTCCGGAACTACTACAGGATTACACGAATTGCGCATTGATTTGGTGCAGTGCTCCCTTTAACAAAAATCGCATTTTAGAATCATCATATAGCATCATGAAAAAGTGTCACTCAAAAAATTCAAATTCTACTCCTAACTGGAATTATGTCACAAAATAGATGTTACTCTATACCCAAAATACCCCATTTTTCTCACTTTTTTGCCATTTTTTGCCCAAAACTGTTACTTTTAAAGTCTGCTTTCATGACCAAAACGTGTATTTTTAGATTTTTCATTGTTTACATTGTATAAATAATATGTTAATAGCATATATGACACATATTATCGACAAACATGATAACTTAAACATGTAATCACTATATCCAACCGTATAATCATTGAGGAGATGTGGTGGGGGGGGGGGGGGGGGGGGGGTAAAAGCCCAGACCCCCGTATTCATAGAATAATGAGCTTTCAAAAGCCATTTGTTTACTTAGAGTATCATAATTACCTAGTAGGTAAATGCTACAATTACATTTTTGTCACGATATTACCACAAGGGTATTGTCTTAAACATTAAATGTACAATTTTAACGATTTTTTGCTCTTTTCAGAGCCAATGTGGGGCAAAATATGAATTTTGATAACTCGTTGACCTACATAAGAGTGTTTAATTCTAAATAATTTGAACTTGGAAATGAGATAATTAACTCTTTAACTGAGAGGCAAGCTACTTGATATAGACCTAAGAGGAAGTAGTCTTGCACGTGAGGGACTTCTAGCCAAGGGTAACGTCACCCTCTATCTATACAATCGCAAAACAAACCCATATAGCCATTTGACTCTAAATTTGGAGCTTTAGAGCCATTTTCTTGGTCTCGAGAAAATCATGTAAATTTCTTGATATTAACGTCCGACATTGATATAAATGGTGTTTCGAATGTAAATCAAAGCATATTTAAGCAATTTTAACCCATATTCCACTTCAAAACTTAGTTTTTATTGGAAATGGCTATTGTGCGTTAAAGGGAGCACCACACCAAATATCTTTCTCATTGAAATACGTGTAAAAGTGCCATATTTCAAGACACCTTTTCTACCCTCCGGTTACATTTATGGCATACTTGTCACTTATGACCATTTTCAGTAACATCTCAACTTTAATTTAAGCCTTGTTTCATGAGGGGTTATTAACCTAAATTTCACGCTACAGACCTGCACACAGCGCCCTCACTTTTTCACGTTTTCTGGCATGCCTGTTCACCATTTAGGCAGGTGCGATGCCCTCAAAAG